>OY992879.1:18461253-19026253 GCA_963921405.1 Cepaea hortensis | reverse complement strand
GGTTGAAAGACTTGGGAGTAAGAATCGTCACGGCCAGACGCGAGAGGTACATCGGGAAAACGAGGTGCCTCGTCAACCAACACAGAACTGGCACTATTGGCCACAGGACGCTGATGCATATGTTGGGGGGAGAATCTGAGCACCTATGGACCTGTCCGGAGTGCAATGAAGAACTGATTAAATTGCTTTGAAGCAGTTTCCTGCTACGGAAATGTAATATGATAGCACCATCACATTGTGTAGGCCGGAGAGCAAGGAGGAATAGGGGGTCAGTCTTCCCATCATTTTGACAAGTGACGAACCCTGGCGTCCGATCGCGCGCATGCTATTACTTGTTGATAAATAAAAACACATAGTATTGTTTAGCGCTCATAGAAGTGAAAAGAAGGAAGTAGAGACTAGAGGACGCACTAGACAACATGCAAACTGAAAGCTATAATTACCAACTGGGATTAGAACCTGTCACTTCCAATAGACCTGGGTGTAGGAACAAGTGTACTTCGACGCATGACCAAATAGACACCCCTAGTGTGATATTACCAGCGCAGTGAAAATTCAAAATAATAAACAATATAAAGTAATACAACGTATTAGAACAAATAATGAACAATATAAAATAACACACAGTTTTAGAACAAAACAATAAATAATATAAAATAACACAAAGTGTTGGAACAAAATAATAATATAACATAACATAACACACAGTTTTGGTTTTGGAACAGAATAATAAACAATATAAAATAAGACACAGTTTTGAAACAAAATCATAAATAATATAAAATAACACAGTTTTGGAACAAAATAATAGTGCCTTTTGGGGGGATTGAGACCGCAACACTATCGTATAACACACGAACCAAGGGCCATCTATCACAAGGACGGCAACAGCGACAAAACTCGGTTATAACTTCATCTCAACTTACAATTTTTAGGGTTTGCAATGAAAACACCAAGACATTCTAGCTACGAAGCACCAGGGCAGCAACAGCCTCCTTCCAGTGGCTTCTTGGGGAACTTGAAAAGAATGAACGGGCGGACATGTTTCTTGGGTTTCCGCTCGGGCGTCGCGCGTGCCTGACATGTCTGGGGTGACATGGTAGAAGTAATACATGAGGTGGTAAGTGGTAGAAATAGCGGGGATGTCTGTCTCGGCAGGATGTCTTCGGGTCTCAACAAGAATGTGATCAAGAACAAGAGCTACTCCGCTTGGATGGGGTTTTTTTTTTTTTTTTGGGTGTTTGGTCACGGAAATCTGGCAGTGAAAACTGCGTCTTTCGCGGGTCATCTTACTGACTGACCCTTGCATATACACGCAAGGCTTTTATATATATATATATATATATATATATATATATATATATATATATATATATATATATATATATATATATATATATATACACACACACACAATCAAACACATACGCACTGCACTCACACATACATTCACATACAAGCACACATATCACACACAGCGAGTGACGTCGAGACATGAAACGTTGAATGACGCCGAGACAGGAAACAAGACGAGATATGCCGAGACAGGAAACACGATGAGTGATGCTGAGACAGGAAACAAGATGAGTGACGCTGAGGCATGAAACAAGACGAGTTATGCCGAGACATGAAACAAGACGAGTGACGCCGAGACAGGAAACACGACGAGAGACACCGAGACAGGATACACCACGCGTGACGCCGAGACAGGAAACACGACGAGAGACACCGAGACATGAAACACCACGAGAGACACCGAGACAGGAAACACGACGAGAGACACCGAGACAGGAACCACGACGCGTGACGCCGAGACAGGATACACAGTAATGTGTCACGACATCAAATGTTGTAGTGTGCCCAGACCAACTACCACCGAGTCACGAATCACATCGAGTGACGCGCACGATACCGACTGTTGAAGGTTGGCGGAAGTGTATAAGTTAAAATCATTCATGTTCTTCGCAGGACGTTGTGATCAAGTCCTTATACAGGTGTATTTACTTGACAAGTTAACTTTCAGTCGGTGTGCTCATGGTGAGGTAGAGGGTTCAATCCCTACACTGGCATTAAGTTGAACTTACACGCTGACTTCTCGTTCAAAAAGTCATGGCAAACTACTGAAAGTATAGAGTGTATTTTAATGACTGTTCTGTGTTTGAAAATTTTGCCTGTCCAAGTTTTGTATTCACCCTATGTAAAGTTCATGCAACATAATAGGTAAATATAAAACTTGGACCGGCAATATTTTCAAAAACTGCAAAGCCATTAAAAATGCACCCTTTACAATTGCCCAGAAAATTAACTTGCAGAAGGCATGCGACATTTTTGTTTTATTTTGCCATCGGCTTCTGGAAGAAAATTTAACTTGGATGTCCAGATGACCGGTATAGGAACGATCCCACTTCGCCGCCTCAAGGCATTGGAAGTTTAAGCGCATTAAGGCCCACGACTACTCTCGCAGTCATGAATTTAAGTGACGCAACATGACTCAGCCTGATGAAGATTTTGCCGATAGTAACCCAATTCGCGAATCCCGAGTTGCACAACTCAACATCTGCCGAGATGGTATCGAAAATAGGTGGTTTGGGTGCTGCCCAGCTGGTAATAGATTCTGAATGAAACACAAAATATGACAATGCCGCTTTCTAGATTTTGCGTTGGTCAGACATTTCTTATCTCGACCGACATCAACAAGGGAAGTTGCGTTGTACTGTTTCGCCAAGCTTTTGGAACGGTGCATCGGACTTCGACAAGCATGTTTTCATGCTTTAACTAGCCTTTGAATGAAGATCAGCATGGCCCAAATTATAATGGCGCTATTACATAAACTCCTTGTGTGCTGGGCCGGGGTGGTGGGTTTACATACAATGGCCAATTTGACATAAAAGTTGACTTCTGGTTCAGAAATCTGACAGGCCAGTGTCTAGCTTCTGTGGCACCCAACGAGAGGTCAGTGTTTAAGTCCAACTTAATGCCAGTGTATGGGTACTCGCCATCAGGTGCTTATAGTACCTTGAGATGTAGGACATGGGGGAGGGGGGTGTAATCTTATGCCTGAGAGATTATGGCCGTCTGGCTAGTGTAGTCGCCACGAACTGTGCAGGTTCGGGCTTTAGTTTTGTCTCCGACAGACGGAAATCCATCACCTTACCGAGGATTCAAACCCGGGTCTCGAGATGGGGAGCTCGACATTCTAGCCTCTCGTCCAGCCGCTCTCAATGGTTGATCAGTCGGAACTGCAGCGGACTTACGAAACACTCGAGTGATGCCATCTGACGCAAACTAATACTCAGAACCTCACAATCTACCAACATCCTTGGTAGCAAACCAGACTCCTCATCTCTTGACTCTCTTCCACCCCTTCTAGGTCTCCCTCTCTACAATCGGTACAATCTTAAATACAAATCTTCTCCAATACCCAGCATGTCAGTCTCAATGTAATTGCAGAATCCAGAAAGTTTCCCAGCGTATCTAATTTCTTCGTCATGTACTCGGTTGGAACCTCAAATTCCGAGCCGCATCACGGGGGCTTTCAGTGAGAGAGCAGGAATTTCAACACTGCGGCTCAAAGTATGAACTGAAGATTTTCAAAATAAGCGAACCTTATCGCCTTCATACAGTAGAAATAAAAACGACATCGCGAAATTTGAGCATGTCAGGATTTGAAAATGAATGCGGTTGTTCCTAATTATGTTTTCCCCAACACATTTCATGCTACCGGTGTCAGGCGTTTCATTTACCAACCTGGGAACATATTGGCTGTTATTATTTCCGTTTTCGTTGGTTGTGAGTGGTGGCATGCTGGATAGAGTACTTGCTTTCTAACAGAGTGTCTACTAAGATATTTTTATTGTACTCCGACTACTTTCGAGGATGGATCCGCGGTAACGTAGTGGCTAAATGCTAGCCTGACAACCTGCTGGTCTTGATTTCCAACAAGTATCTGCGCTCTCGCTTCCTTTGGACCCCAGCGTAGTCCACGCTATCGCTTCTATCTCACTGGGCTGATTTTTGCGTGTGGGTTGGCTTTCCTTTATACCAGTGCCCCACGCCATCAGGCGAATCCAATTCGACTTCAGAGGTAAAGTTACGAACGAGAAGTCAACATTTTAGTCCTGCTGATCGGTGTAGGGGTTGAACTCGATATCTCGGCATCAGCGCACTAGATGTTTAAGAACGAGCGCTCTTACCTATTCGCCCAAGCTTACCCCCAGGGGCGGATGTTTAAAATTGAAATACAGTGACACTGACCACATCTCTCACAGATTGCTGATTGCCTATACAAATATGGGTCTAGCACCGTATACTCAATGTCAGCTACAAGGATCCGCCTCTGTCATACTTTGGGGGAGGACAGGCTTAGGAACACGATGCCCTCCTCTAGATGAAGCAGAATCAGATTCCCCGCGGGAACACGTAAACGGTTGAACAGGGAGTTAACAGACAAGAGATTCGACCTCATGGTACCGGGTTCTCACCCGGTCTCTTTCCATAGAGCTGCCTGCAGAAAGCTTGTCACAGCGCACGAACTCCGTGGCTCCAGCAAAGACATCCAGGAGCCGCTGTGAACAGAATGACGGAGTCGGCCTGATGAACCAAGATTCTTTGTAAGACCTTGGGGCTAGCATTATTTATTCAATAATTCTCATGATGTGGGAAATGGTTCTTAGTTTGTTTTTTTTTTTTTATTACTGTACCAAAGTATCATCTTCAGGGAGATTGTCTTACAGCTCACTCCTTCCCCTCTCCGTGCTGCAATTTAACTAGGCCATAATGCAACATATTTGTGTTTCATAGATTATACTAAGGCATTTGATAAAGTAAAACATGATGAACTGATTAAAATGTTGGAAGATATCAACATTGATGGGAGAGATTTAAGAATAGTAAAGTATATTTACTGGAACCAAGCAGCAATTAAAATGGGAAATAAAGAGGGTTGTTAAGAACAGACAAAACTAGGAGTACGACAGGGATGTGTCTTGTCACCGGATCTCTTCTTCCTCTATAGCGAAATAATAATGAGAGAGATCAAAGGGAAGCCGGGGATAATAATCGGAGGTTATATTATTAACAACATACACGATGCAGATGAGACAGTATTGTTGGCGGATAATGCAACAAACCTACAACAATTGTTGGACATTGTAGTAACAGATATTGCAAAGAAAGGACTCTCCTTGAATATCAAGAAAACAGTAACAACGGTGATATCAAAGAAAATGGTTACACCAAAATGTGACATAGAAATGGAAGGGGCAATCCTCAACCAAGTGGATAATTTTAAATACCTATGGGCACTTATAACATCAGATGGAAGATGTACAACAGAGATTAAGAACAGAATAGGGCAGGCAAAACCGCATTTAAGAAAATGAAGAGTACCTTATGCAATAAGTCACTATCACTGAATGTAAGAAAGAGAGTGCTGAAATGCTATATAGAACCTGTTTTGCTGTGTGGCTATGAATCTTGGAATATAAATGAACAAATTAGGAAGAACTTAGAAGCAACAGAGATGTGGTTTTTGAGACGAATGTTGCGAATTCCTTGGACTGCAAGAGTAACTAACAACGACTGCCTGAAACAGGTTAATGAAACTAGAACACTATATACAACAATAAGAAAGAGACAAACATCTTTTTTTTTTGGGTGATGTGATGAGAAGAGAGGCACTGGAGAACATCGTGACAACTGGAAAGATCGAGGGGAAGAGAGGCAGAGGCAGACAAAGATAAATGATGCTGGATGGATTAAGACGGTGGCATGGAGGAATATCATCAGCAGAGTTGATCCAGATCACCAAAGACCGAGATCTGTAGAGAGCCATGAACGCCTACGCCAGCCGGCAGGGCACTTGATGATGATGACAATGCAGCATATGAAGGAAGTGCTCAAGCCGCCTGCCTCGCTTTCCGAAGGTTGTGGGTTCGATTCCGGGCTACGTCGTTCGGTTCATGAGTGCAACTTTTTTTTTAGACTCTTGGGGGTCGTCGCTGGAGCTAGGGAGTTCGTGCTTTGTGAGACGCTTTCGGCAGACCGCCCCACTGGAAGAGACCGAGCCATGTGGGATAACACCTGTTGCAATGAAGTTGATCCTATCGCCTTGAAACCCTGTTTCAAACATTTTTGCTTACGACTGGGATGAAAATAGCGCAGGAATTCCTCAGATTCATTATATCGATCGCCAATCAATCGATTACTCAATCAGGTGCCGTCTCCAAAATGAAGGTTAGCCGCAATGGGTTTCGTACACTGTCTGTCTCTCGCCATGACATACATTATGTCAGATTACTGTTCGTCCATTTCTTGATGTTATCTTTCCACTTGTATCACTGTCTACCTCTTGCTCCCTGGCCCTCATCCTTGCCCTCCAGTATGGTTGTTATAAGAGTCTTATGTCTTTAAACGTGGCCGGAATATTTTACTTGCCTCTTTTTTTTTTTTATTTCTGTCAACAACTCTCTTTTCATTCCCAGTTTTTTCTAGAACATCTATCTGTATTTGGTTGTTTTAGTTTCCATGAAATACGACATATTCTTCTGTGTATCCACATCTTCATGGCCTCTATTCGACTTTCTAATTACGTGTTAATGTCCAGGCTTTCGCGCCAAATACCTAGGTTGAATATACATACATTTTGACAATTCTCATGTTTAATTAGTTGTTATATGTCATCGATCACCACGAGATTACTAATCCGCGACAGGTTATAATCCCTGGTGGAGATCCATCATGTTACACGCAAATCCGATATGCCCTCTGCCCATGGAACGAAGGCATCTCTGGTTGATGTGGCTCTCCCGCGTCCTGTGATGTCAGGGTCTTGATTACCGGTGTTAGGTTTGCCCAGGGCATCGATAAACGGCGTGGTTGTCTCGGGTTCGGGTATCCAGATGTATCACTGCATGCTATTGTTGATCGGTGGTTGTCTGACCTTGAGGAGGAAGTATGGGCTGAATTCTTTCCACGCCAGAAGTTGCTTCTGTCACTTTATTTACTCCACTTTATTTACTCACCGGTCTCTGTGGCTAAGGGCTTGCGAACGCGGTTTGTGAGCCCGTATGCCGGGGTTCGAAATACAGCGATGCTGGTTTTTTCGAAAAAAGTATAGATTTCTGTAGTTCAGAAAGCAATGGCAAACTACTAAACGTAAAATTTGCCCATGAATCACGAACAGCGAAAATGCTGGGGTTGACTGCTACATCCTGCGAAGGACATCCAATTTAATTTCCTTTTTTAATTTACTCCACTTTATTTACTCTAATTTATTTAGTTGTATCTTTCACTTTATTTCCTCCACTTTATTTAGTTGTTTCTTTCACTTTATTTATTCCACTTTATTTAGTTGTTTCTTTCACTTTATTTATTCCACTTCATTTAGTTGTTTCTTCCACTTTATTTATTCCACCTGTTTTAATCGCATCTTTCACTTTATCTATGCTATGTCATCTAGATGGTTTTACTTTGACTTTATTTACCCATTTTGTTAGCTGTTTTCTTGAAGTTATAAATTCTTATTGTTGTCTCTTTCCCTTTTGCCTATTCTGCTTTATTCGTTTCTTTCCTTTTATTTTATGATGACATGGTCTATATATTCGGTAAAGGCAGGACTGCTTGGTATTTCAAGGAGGAATAGATGGCATGTCTTTCCCTCACTTTGACCAAGAGCCGAGCCCTAGCGACAAACTCACACCCCATCGTTCTTATGACATTATCAGTAGTTCGCCACACCCGATCTTTCTCATGACATTATCAGCACAGTTCGCCACACCCGATCGTTCTCATGACATTATCAGCACAGTTCGCCACACCCGATAGTTCTCATGATATTATCAGCACAGTTCGCCACACCCGATAGTTCTCATGACATTATCAGCACAGTTCGCCACACCCGAGAGTTCTCATGACATTATCAGCACAGTTCGCCACACCCGATAGTTCTCATGACATTATCAGCACAGTTCGCCACACCCGATAGTTCTCATGACATTATCAGCACAGTTCGCCACACCCGATAGTTCTCATGACATTATCAGCACAGTTCGCCACACCCGATAGTTCTCATGACATTATCAGCACAGTTCGCCTCACATCACCCACGTAGTACCATTTGGCCTATAAAAACACTGTTCTAGCATCATATATCAAATGCACAGTTAGACGTGTAAAAGGATCATTTATATTTTTAAAATGCTATTCTGGTAGGGGCCACAACTCAGACAGGACTGCTCATTTGAAGTCTTCACTTGTCTCCCCCTTGGACCGATAGTTCGTTTTCTGACGAAGTCAGGGCATCCTTCTCGTAGCAAACCAGTGAACTGAATAATACTTCCGTATCTGACATCCCATTTGGACAGAAGGGCGATATATCGGCATACTACGGTCATCGTGTTATTTCTTTTGTTTCGTGGCATATTCCGCAATATTTACATTACAATACTTGTTCATTTGATTGTGTACCATATTTGGTCGGACCTACATTTTTGTGTGTTCGGTATAGAATCAGTTAATTATTTATTTCAAGAAAGACCCGACCCTGAAATTTCAAGAAGTGACCTTCAAATTTCAAACTACAAAATACAATAGTTTCACTAAAAGCAATTCACGTCTCGATCCGAGAAACATGTCTAGACTAGGGCAATAGATCACCGAACGTCTCCGTTTGGCTGGTGACCTTTCCAGGGAACTCCGCTAGTGACGTCACTACCTAGTTTGGGGGAGAAATATATGCGCAATGTAATTCCTTCACTGATCTGTTCTGTCAGTCAAAGGACATGAATATCCAGTTTCAGCTTTCATTAGGGTAGCGTAATTTACTGATTGAAATTCGCCATTTAAAAGACACTAGGCGGGTTTTGGGGTTAGGGCCAGACTTATACCGCTACTGTATTTTAAGAGTGGCATCAATCTTCACCTTCCATAAACTACACGATAGCAGGTTAGCATGGCCGAATGGATAAGAACACCTGCTGGTAAACTTCCGGTGTGCTGATGCTGAGGTAGCGAGTTCAACCACTACACCGGTCATTTGTACTAAATTGTTGACTTCTCGTCCTTGATGTGTGGACGTAAATTACAAGTGTCTCAGAAGTCGGAGTGGGTTCGCATGATGGCGAGGGACACTGGTAATTGGGAAAGCTAATCCACACACAAAAATAAGTCCAGTGCACTAACAGTAGGAGCATAAGTATGGACTACGCTTCAGTTCACAGGGAGCAACGCAAAAACTACACGCTAGCTTCTATCTATCTATCTATCTATCTATCGGTCGGTGGGTCGGTCGGTCTGTCTGTCGGTCTGTCTGTCGGTCTGTCTAACTGTCGGTCTGTCTAACTGTCGGTCTGTCTAACTGTCAGTCTGTCCGTGGTTCGGTCGGTCGGTTTGTCTGTCTGTCTATTGTGATAGTTATTCAGTGCTAACTTTAAGACGCTGATTCGACCCCAAAACTGCGTTCATTGGAACAAAACAACCCCGCCAGTGATGGTAATCGAACCCTGACCACTGCCATTGCAACCATTTGGACTACCCACTATACCACAAGATGTTACATTAAACTGCGGAAACAAAGTGGAGACACTTTCTTCTTCACATCACTCAAGTCGGCGCTGTGGCGTGATCCAGCATACCGCATTCGAAACGCAGCTGCAGACGATTAGGCAAACGACTGCCTTGCGTTGGTTTTCATGCAATGGTATGGGTGCCGGTGGTTCAGAAAGTAATTTCAAACTACTGAACATAAACTTGCCAAGAAATCACAGTCATAAGAATGCTGGGAATCCTTGCGACGTCCTTTTTACGTCCTGTAAAGAATATGCAACTAACTTTTTTTTTTTTGCGTTAACTAACCACTCAAAAAAAAAAAAAAACAGCACCAACAGTGGAAGCAACGTTCGGATATTGTACCAGCGATGTATCATCCTCTACCACATAATTTCCCCACTGACAATGTATTCAAGTCCGTTCATCTCCGGTGCTAAATGGACCAATTATCCGACCCTTCCTGATGAATAACTGTCTGTGTCCGGTGACGAGTGTCCTGGTGTCCGGCTAAATAAGTCACTCCAGACCTGGTAAGGGCGAGACCCGGTGATTAAATGCAAATGTGTGACAGCCGTGTGCTGTGGTGATGGAAGAGCTGTTATGAGCCTTACTTGGTGTCGAGTGATAGAGAGCGAGTTCTGCAACTGGATTTGGTAGCGCAGGCTCCCTCCTCTTCTTCGCTTCTCTTTCGATGGGAGTTCGCGACGGCTAGTTATGTATGAATGAAATATTGTATGACAGCAGAGAGAAAAGAAGTTCAGAGTGTCAGACGGGCCTGCGTGCCCAAATCTGAACCCTTTGAAAATAAAGTTGGTTTGTTTGTTCTCTAAGGTAAGTATGTCCGAGTTCGGCATGTATTTGTGAAAGGTTTACTTCCTCTGGACATATTCCATCCAAGGTAACGGGTTCTTTCCATTCTTGGGTTGTTTTGTTTTTCTTTCCTAACAATTTTACCAGCGCGGATGTCTTAAAACCTACTCTTTCCGATGTTCGATTGCCGTGGGATATTTGACATGCACAACGAATGACTTCCTGTTTTTCACCCTTATCCAAACAAAACAAAAAGCTAGTTATCCCATCACCCAGCCTAAGTGATCACGGGGTGTTTTTTTTTTTGGTATTATTAGATACCAATGGTTCATTCCAGGTTACTACGTCTTTCGGTTAACAAGTGTAATTTTCTTGGGGACTTCTGGGGTTTGTCGCTGGAGCTACGGAGTTCGTGCTTTGTGCGACGCTTTCGGCAGTTCACCCTGCGGAAAGAGACCGAGCCATATGGGAGCAAATCCGGTGCAGTGAAGTCGATCATCTTGCCTTTTAAACCCTGATTGAAACCTGTATTTACTGGACGTTGCCATCAACCCCAACCCAAGGGTGATGTTCTAGGCAAGTTTACGTTCAGTAGTTTGCCATTGCTTTGTGAACGAGAAGTTAACGTTGAAGTCCAATCTGACGTGTGTAGAAAATGAACCCACTACCTTGTCATCAGCATACCGGAAGTTTAAGAGCCCGAGCGCTATTGCCCCTTCTGCCGCTCCAAAGTGTATTTAAATTTACAGACTTAGTTAAACATTTGCCCGTCTATTGTAACATCACTTTTTAATGTGTTATTTTGCTTTCCTTGATTCGTAATCCCGCAATCTGCGTTCGAAACACAGCTGCGGTTGATTTTGGGGGCAGAACGGCTTGCGTTGGTTTTCATGTAATGGTATGAGTGCCGGTCGTTTTGAAAGCAATGACAAACTACTGAGGGTAAACTTGCCTATGAAACAAACATCCTAAAAATGCTGGAGTTGACTGCTGCTTCCTGTAAAGGATATGCAACTAACTTTTTTTCCTTTGACGTAATATTTGTCTCTGTGTTCTTTACATGCAATGAAATTCCAATTTTATTTTATTTTATTTTTTTTGCACTTTTTATTACAGCAGTTTTTAACAGTTGTTGCAGATGTAACCACACAACATCCAACACTTGTCACAGATGCACCCACACAACATTCAACACTTGTTGCAAATGTACCCACACAACATCCAACAGTTGTTGCCTATGTAACAACACAGCCGTCAGAAACATGGCCTAAGAAACTACACATTCTCTTCAGTTTAAATTTCTTGATGTCTGCATTAACAATTAAACCGCAGCCTTGTATTTTTTCTACGCAAACACCATATAACGTGCTTATTGCGATGCTATCTCCTAACATGACTCAGAAAGGGCACATTGTGTTTCGTGCTTGGTTGCCTTCCACGCTCGCTGCACCGCGTTGCATTATTTTCATGTTCATATTTTTTGTTCTTTAATCGTTCCCATCTGCGCAGGTTTATTCAGTTTGCTACGCTTTCTGTAGAGTTTAATGATATGTATTGTTAACTTTAACAGAGGGGGGGGGGAGGAGTTGGGTTGTGGTGGGGTTCTTATGATTGCCTGCCAGTCCCGCGGTCTTGTGTTCAAATCCACTTCCGGGGGGGGGGGGGGGGGGGATATTTATTTCTTCAGTGGTCCAGACTGCCATGTTGAGTCAGCTTTAAATGGATACTAGGACATGTGATGGGAAGTCCAGGGGTCCAGTGTGATATTGACCACATCAACCGTTAAGTGTGGATGGGTGGAGAAACACGTGACCAGCGCCACGTACCCTATACGTCTCATGGGGTTTACTTACTTAACTTGTACAGGTCTGTTTAGGCATGCATACATTTGTACATACAAACAAATAACAAATGCAGTTTTTTACAATATGATACTAAATTTGTTTAACATGCAGTGAGTTAATTTCCTGTGAATAGATAGATAAGAAACATATGCTAGCCCACTCCGAGGTGTGTGGAACTGAAAGGAAACGGTCGCGCTGAAATTCGTCATGATATATCGTCTGGCTACGTAATTATCAAAGATAAAGATCATAAGAAGGAGAGTTGTTGGTGGGGTTTGAGGAGGGGGAGGATGAGGAGGGGTGGGAGGAAAGAAAGAAAGAAAGAAAGAAAGAAGAAGAAGAAGAAGAAGAAGAAGAAGAAGAAGAAGAAGAAGAAGAAGAAGGGTTGATAAAAGTAGAGGAACAGTTGGGAGTAGAAGAAAAATAACAGAAGAGGAAGAAGAAGAAGCATAAGAAAATAGATTGGTAAAGGTGGAGAAGAAGAAGGAAAAGAAGAGATGTCTGTGGAGAGTGATATAGAAAAGAAGAGGATACGTTGGAGGAGGCGGAAGAACAGGAAGACGAGGAAACCATTTCCCCTTTTATACATATAACATCCCCCAAAAAATATTAATTCACATGTTTTGATCGACATTTCCAGAAATAAATGTAAGCAGTCGCCATAAAATAGTTCCCTAGCTACTGATAAACATTCAATGATCGTTCCAAAGCATCAAACAGTAAAATGGCGTGAAGATAAAACTGCACCCAAAAACATCACGTATCTGGCCGAAAATATGAGGTTGTCGTGCTGGCCGCTTCTGCTATCACACACCACAGACTTCACCTTACAATCAACAGCTAGGGGCTCACAGACTCTAAGCTTTTATCTTAAGTGCTTGCAGTTAAGTAGTGCCTTCCCTAGCATCCCGGCTCTTCGTGGAATGTCAGACAAGACTCGGAAAGGGGCCATTACTCGCTTAATGCCAGGAGTGAGTTCGCTGTTAAGTGAGAGATTGAAGCTGTTTTCACTGCAGGGTTAACTGATTCTCCGCCAAAGGATAATATATCGCCAAATGTGACCTCCATTTGGACAAGAAGGACGATATATCACCATACTAGGGTCATCGTGTTATTTGATTTGTGTTGAGAATATATCCCAATTTCAATGCTCAGTAAATGGATTACTCAACGTATCAAGAAGAGAGAACAAGAGAAATGAAGAAAACGAGACTAACGCCTATAACTAGGCTACCAACTAACAGTATACCACAACAAGCAATGATGTACAGATCAAACTAAACCAAACGAAGAGGTCGACCATGTCAACCATGGGCAGAGGAAATAACAGAGGCCATGGGAATCTTAATATATGACGCCCATTAACGGGCACTCTCCCGCTGTTTATACTTGACCTCGACACGGCAAGGTACAAGAGGAACAAGATGAGATGAGATAATGAACGGAATTTTACACAGTAATACTTGTTCAAATTTACTGTGTACCATGTTTGTTCGAAACATACTTTTTGCTTGACTGAATTAATTAAAAACGGCTGGATAGACAAATCGCTGGATTATTCATTCAGCATTTGTAGTATTTCATTTGTCAAAGCAAAGGTCGCTTTAGTACGCCAAGGCACACTGGGCGTATGCATGTAGATTCATTTTTATATAGACCAAACGGCATTTAGTGAGTGCTGTAGTCTGTATCAGGCCGTCCGCGTTTATTTACTAAGACATATCCTGATACCACGGGGTGTATTTGTAATGGCTTTACAGTGTTTGAAAATATTGCCGGTCCAAGTTTTGTATTTATCCCCTGTAAAGTCCATGCAACATAATTGGTCAATTCAAAACTTGGACCGGCAATATTTTCAAACACTGCGCAGTAATTAAAAATACTCCCTGTAGTTAAACGCCGTCACCGGTCACAGGGACTAAAATATTGACTTCTCGTTCTTGGCTTGGGGACGTACATTTCTAGTACCTCTGAAGTCGGAGTATATTCGGCTGATGGTGATGGACACTGGTAATATGGACAGCTAATCCACACGCAAAAAATAGTCTATTGCACTAGAAATATTAGCACATGAATATACTACGTTTGAGTCCAAACCAAGAAGACGAGAAACAATTACCAGGTACACATTTTAGGTTGGGTTCATTTGACTTATTCGAAACCCTCTCTGTTGAATTCTATACATGAAAACATCCTTCCCCCCCCCCCCCCCCCCCCCCCCCCCCCCCCCCCCCCCCATTCTGAGACGTTCAAAGCCGCGAGTCATGACAGTATAGTTTAATGTGAAAGAACTTATAGCTAATTTTGAGGTCACTGACCAGGTGTTAGGAACGGTTTCCATTTTCGTACTGTGGAAAAATAAAACAGAATTTGTATGTTGATTCTCCGGAAATATGTGTTTGTGAGGCAATTCTGTTGATTTCTTTATCGTGTTGCTACATCTAAACGCTCTTACTACTACTACTACTACTATTACTACTGTTTCTGTTACTGCTACTACTGCTGCTCTTACTACTAATACTGCTGTTGATACTGGTATGACTGTTACTACTACTGCTGCTTCTATTACTGATGCTGCTGCTGGTGCTACTACTACTACCACCACTACTACTGATACTATTGTTATAACACCAGCCATTTCGCCTGCGACTTCTACTATTATTACTACTGCTCCTAGAGCTTCTACTACTACTATTACTACTGCTACTAGTGCTGCAACGACAGCGGCTACTACTGCCACTACTACAACAACCCTTACTACTATAGCACCTGCTTGTACCTCAGCTATTCCTACTGCTATTACTGCCTCTACACCTACTGCTACTACTGCTACTACTACTACTACTGCTACTACTGCTACTACTGCTACTGCCACTAATGCTACTGCTGCTACTACTGCTACTACTACTACTACTGCTACTACTACTACTACTACTACTGCTACTACTGCTACTACTGCTACTACTACTACTACTGCTACTACTGCTACTACTGCTACTACTGCTACTGCCACTAATGCTACTGCTGCTACTACTGCTACTACTACTACTACTGCTACTACTACTACTACTACTGCTACTACTTCTACTACTGCTACTACTGCTACTACTGCTACTACTGCTACTACTACTACTACTACTGCTACTACTACTACTACTACTACTACCACTACTACTACTACTACTGCTACTACTGCTACTACTGCTACTACTGCTACTACTACTACTGCTACTACTACTACTACTACTACTACTACTACTACTACTACTACTACTACTACTACTACTACTGCTACTACTGCTACTGCTACTACTGCTACTGCTGCTAGTGCTACTGCTACTATTGCGACTATTGCTACAGCTACAATTGCTACTGCTACAGCTGCTCAGATGGTCTTATCATGACTGCAATAACGAGTTAATTCCCCTTTTGTTTTACATATCCTATTTACAGGACATTGCAGTTAACACCAGCATTTTTCAGCTGCTGTTGATGTCTTGGCAAGTTTTACATTCAGTAGTTTGCCTTTGTTTTCTGAACGACCTGCTCACATACCTTCCGTAAAAAAAACCAACGTGGCGCGATCCGCTGCCGAATCTCGTGCAGCTGTGTTTCGTACGTGAGTATACGGGATTACGAACAGCGTCCTTAACTTCTTGTCCAGGGAGACCGCCCTCTTCACCTCATATTATTAAAACCTCTTAAAATGCAAACATCTCCTTTAATTAACTCCCTTGTCAGACACTGAATCCAATCGGTCAGCGGCGACGACCGTCTGTTGCAGGTCCGGCAAGCCTCTCCCGGTAGTCCCATCATCCTTGCACACACAGCTGTACCAGTCCCTTGGCGAAGCACACACGGACATCTTTCACGGCGGTCAGTCACGTCAATAAATCACTAACGATCCCAAGAGTCACAGGAGATGCCACATTTCTGACTGTTGACAGTATTGTCTGCATTGCTAATTATGGTGTAGATTTTATTTGTAGTTCTTGCATTGGGCGTTGATGTTCTTTATGCTGCTACGACTGCTGATATTGTCAACCTTTTGGCTAAGATCAAAGTGTAGATTTATTTGCACTTGATCTGGCCAGGGCGCAAATAAAGGGGCTGAGAGGTTTGGTATCCGCCTCGAGTGCTGGAGGTCCCGGGTACAAGCCCCGGTTAAGACTGGGATTTTTTCACGCGGACGTCTAGTAACAACATTCCCCCCCCCCCCCCCTGGTCTCTGGGTAGTGAGATCGGACGCCTGTGAGTTTTTTTTTTTGCGGACTTAAAAATCCTTTGGCAGTTGAAAATCGAAAAAGAGTAACAAAGTTTCAAAGTAACAAAGGGCAAAGTTTCGAGTTAAAAATCTAACCAAAGTATTTCAGGCTCCTCGCCGGTGCTAAGGAGTTCGTGCACTGAGCTGAGATTCTCCGGACTCAGGCTTGAGTTAGGAGAAGAACGGAGCACTTTTAGGTTACACCCGTGTGCCGTGATGTTGATCCGTCGACTAAACTAATGGCGCAGGAGCGGTTATCCAGATTGCAAACTCGAATCATCAAATACCTGTCCAATAACACTGGCAGACGGGTCTTGATGGACCACAAGGACCGAAAGGCACATAGAGGGACTAAGAGGCTTTTAAAACAAATGCTAGTATAGTATAGTATAGTATACTTTAGTATAGTATAGTATAGTATAGTATAGTATAGTATAGTATAGTATAGTATAGTATAGTATAGTATAGTATAGTATAGTTCCATTGGCACCTTGCCGTCTTGACAGACGATAGTTTGTGCTTCAAAAAGGCATAATAACTTTTACCCAAGACGGTAGCGAATGGGACAGATAAGGCCAATTCACGCTGTAAATGTTCGTTCACAGTGGATCCATGTTAACATGTGGTCATTTCCACCATCATGCACCATCTTACGTCTCACACACTCGGTGTGTGACTTATATGCAATAATGTTCTCCTTTGTCTTTATTCCATTTCTGATATTTGCCCTCCATGCAACACGTTCAGCGGCGACTTGCTCCTATTGTGCATTATCAATGCCTGTATCAATCATGTCCCGCTTACACACATCTTTGTATCGTAGTAGAGGCTGACCATGAGATCCCTTACCCATCTGTAATTCACCAAAAAAGATGTCCTTTGGTATTCTACCATCATCATCCTCCTAAGATGTCCCATCCATCTAAGTCTACGAAGACTGAGCATGGATATACCGTCACACAACCTGATCTTTCCAATACTTCAGTATTGGTTATTTTGTCTTGCCACTTAATACCAAGAATTCTTCACCGCATATGAAAGCTGTTAAAACGTTTCTCTTGGTGTGGGTAAGTTGTCCAGGTTTCACTGCCATAAAGAAGATTACTAAGGACACAGGCTTGATAGACAAGGACTTTTGTTTTGGCAGTAAGCTTCCGGTTCTCCCAGACTCTTTTTCTTAACCTGTTCATTGTTAATTGCTGCCTTACCAATCCGGACGATGATTTCCTGATCTAGGGATAATTTGCTATTTACCTATGATCCTAGATATGTAAAATGGTCTACCATCTCTAGTTCGGCGTCGTCAATAAAGATTGATGGTACCCCATGTGCACTTTGTGACATAATCTGCGTCTTCTTTTTGCTAATTGTTAAACCAAACTCAGAACAAGCATTGGAGAATGCAGATAGTAGACATTGTAATTCTTCCTCAGAGTGGGTCGTAACTGCAGCATCATCTGCAAAAAGCAACTCTCTGATCAGTACCCTCCTAATTTTGGTCTTGGCCTTCAATCTCTGAGCATTTTAGAGGCCGCCATCTGAGCGTGAGTGAATGTATATACCATCATCCTGATCCTATATTATAGTATAGTATAGTATAGTATAGTATAGTATAGAACAGTACAGTATAGTATAGTATAGTATAGTATAGTATAGTAATAAGTTAATTAATTAGATATTAGTTAGTGATAAATAAGTTAGTTATTAGTTAGTTAGTGATAGTTAATAAGTTAGTGATTAATCAAGTTAGTTAGGTAGATAGTTAGTTGGTGATTAAGTAGGGTAGTTAATTTAATAGTTGGATAGTGTTTAATTAAGTTAGTTCATTAACGACAGAGGAGGTAATCCTGACACAAAACCATGCTAAAGTCGGAAGCACTGAGTTACATAACTAGATACGAATCACTCGCCTCGAAAGAGAAGCGAAGAAGAAGGAAAAGGTTTGGGTCTCCTTGATTCTACTCTGTTTACTCGTGAATACATTGCATTTTGTGTTTGTTTCTTAAAGGACAAATATCTCCCTGGTGTACCTTAATATTGCTGCACACTTTCAGCATCCCCCCACTACACTTGTAGTTGTCATGCAGCGTGGAGCGGGCTAGTTCAGTGTAGGGCGATAAATATTCCCTAGTGATCAAATATTCATGAGTGTGAGACAATTCTGAACGTTGTCATTGATGGTAAATTGTTCACATAGCGCGCATAATCTTCTCTGTTGTCCCTCGTATAGTTCCTAACGTAGTTTAATCGTAGAGTATTGTATAATCCTTCGTCTTCTACTCCATAATGTAATGTATATTATAGAATTGTATAGTCTTTTATCTTCATCGACTGTAAGTGTATCTTAATGTAGTGTTTAGTCTTTTGTCTTCTACTCCTTAATGTAAATTTATATTGTAGAACTGTATAATCTTTTCTTTTCTACTATCGATTGTAAGTGTATATTATAGCATTGTATAGTCTATTGTCAAAGAACATTTCGAGCCAAAATAGGCCTTATCAGCCATCTTAGAACTCACGGCTTTATACTTTCAAACCTACTGGATGAAATGAATGGTCATCATCATTCTTGATGGACAAACAACATTGTACAGTCTTTTCTCTTCTACTCCATTATTTAAATGTATATTAAATAATTGTGTAGTCTTTTCTCGTCTATTATAGATTGTAAGTTTATCTTAGATTAGTCCGTAGTCTTTCCTCTTCTACTCCATAATGTAAAATGTATAATATATAATTGTGTAGTATTTCCTCTTCTAGTATAGATTATAAGTATAACTTACTGTAGTGTATATTATTTTTTGTTCTACTCCATAATGTAAATGTATATTATAGAATTGTATAATCGTATTCTCTTCTACGAGAGATTGCAAGTGTTTGGTACAGTAGTGTGTAATCTTTCCTCTTCTACTATAGAGTGTAAGCATATCTTGCTGTAATGTATAGGCTGTCTTCTTCAGCCATAGAGTGTTGTACATGCGTCTTAAAGAATTGTGTAGTTTTTCCTCTGCTATGTTTGTCTGCATAAACCATATAATTGTGAAATATTTAATCTTCTACCCTTGAGTAATATATCTTATAATATTGTATACTCTTTTAACTTCTACCCTAGAGTAATATATCTTATAATAGTGTATAGTCTTTCAACTTCTACCCTAGAATTATATATCTTATAATGTTGTATAGTCTTTCCTCTTCCACCCTTGAGTAATATATCTTATAAAGGTGTATAGTCTTTTCTCTTCTACCCTTGAGTAATATATCTTATAATGAAGAATAGTCTTTCCACTTCTATCCTACAGTAATATATCTTACAATGGTTTATGGTCTTTCCTCTTTTACCCTAAAGTAATATATCTTATAATGGTGTATGTTTTTCCTCTTCTACCCTGGAATATTAATGTATCTTAAAGTATTGTCTTCAACCGTCTTTCCGTCTATCGCTTTGTCTTTCTGTCTCTCGATCTATTTATATTTCTCTGTCTGTCTGTCTCTCACTCACTCTGTTTGTATATTTCTCTCTGGCAATGTCTTTCTCTCTCTCTCTCACTCTGTCTGTCTGTCTGTCTGTCTCTCTCCCTCTCTCTGTCATCTCCTTTAGTAATCTCTAATTGATTTTGCGATATATGTAATGTGTGTGTGTGTGTAAGAGAGAGAGAGAGAGAGAGAGAGAGAGAGAGAGAGAGAGAGAGGATGGGGAAGCGTTGGGTCTCCTATTCCCATTATCCTCGTTGATCACTCCACTCGACATACACGCGACAAACATGACACATCACACGATGAATAATTTCCGGAGTGTTCGCATTACCTGGTCCATAATTCCACGTTACAACTATCAGATTAGGGCCCTATAATAGCCAGATGAGATTGAATCTTACTGGATCTATCTTTTTTTGTCTATCTATCTATCTATCTATCTATCTATCTATCTATCTATCTATCTATCTATCTATCTATCTGTCTATCTATCTATCTATCTGTCTGTCTGTCTGTCTGTCTGTCTGTCTGTCTGTCCACCTATCTGTCATTCTCTCTCTCTCTCTCTCTCTCTCTCTCTCTCTCTCTCTCTCTCTCTCTCTGTCTACCTGTCTGTCTGCATGCCTACCTATCTGTCTACATTTCAACGCGCTTATAGAGCATATATTGTTACTTGTGGTGCTGTCCAATATTATCCTCAAAGGTCATGTATAAACTAAATATTGCATGAAAGGAGAGAGAAAAGAAGTGCAGAATCTTAGGCATATCCAATTCTTAACCTTTTGAAATTAAGAGTTAATTTTTTCGTCCGTTCAACCTGTTAGTCTGTCTGTCTGCCTATCTGTCTTGTTTGTACATCTCTCTGTATATCACTAGTTATCTATCGGTATTTCTAACTATTAATCAGTCTGTCTATCTGTCTGTCGGTTAATTTATCCACCACTACATCCCTATATCTTTTAACCTCACATAAACTTAACCCCAAACTACAGCCCACAAACCAATATGCTAACATCGCCTCTTCCATCAGCGCCGTTGAGTATAGTCATTTAACACTCTCTCCATCGCTCCACAGACAGCGCATATTTCTATTCTGACAAGCAACGGTTAATCCAGTGCTGTGCGCGATGCTGAACAGACATCAAATCGCGTGCATTGAGTACCAGACATTCTGACAGAGTTATTGAACAACGGGGGTATAATTTGGCTCCTACGGCGTTCCATAGTTCAGAGCCGTGACGTAAACACGGAATGTTTTGCGTTGATACATTCTATAGAAAACAGAATCTAGAAAGATTGTCATGTAAAGAGACAGATAAGAATAAGGGAGGAGTGATTGTCACATAGAGGGGATGGTCCAACAGGTGTAAAATTGTAAGAGTTTGGTCTACGTAAGATGTTATGCTTCAAAGAATATGAGCTCCAAACACTTCGTGTGTATTTATTTATGAACTGCCTTAGTGGCCTCAAAGGGTTCCCCAATTGATATGTATGTGTAATACATTGGACACAGCATTACGCTCCGATGTGTTTGTCTGTTTGTTATTTGACCTATTTTGGTTTAGTATACAGTTATGAGAGTTATAGTGTTCTTTCAATGGTTAGATACGAATTCTGACCATATTCCTTAGTTGTGGATTTATATTGATGATAGACTTGGCAAATGAAAAAAAAGATATTTTTTTAGGGGTGTCTAATTGGTCATGCGTCGAAGTACACTTAGGGGAGTCTCCTTGGCGAAGTAGTCAAACCATCTGACTCGGGCTCCGAAGGTTGTGGGTTCGATTCCGGGCCGCGTCCTTTGGTTCACGAGTGCATTTTTTTCGGAGACTCCTGGAGGTAGTCGCTGGAGCTACGGAGTTCGTGTTTTGTGCGACGCTTTCCGCGCTGTGAAAAGAAACTGAGCCGTATGGGATTTTTAAAATCCGGTGCAATGAAGTCGACTTTTAAGCGAAGTGCACTTGTTTCTGCAGCGAAGCGCTATCGCCATTTGCAGGTGGCAGGTTCCAATCCCGATCGGTATCTATAGCTTTCAATTTGTATGTTATCCAGTGCGTCCTCTAGTCTCTAATTCTGTCCCCTACTTCTATGAGCGCTAAACGTGTGTATTTATTGATGAACTATGTTTAAAATACCGGAGTTGAGTATTTGTGGTCAGTATTTCCTCTGTCATGACCACAAATCAGTATTTAGATATTCCTACTTGGCGAGCCGCGGTAATGCTGTTGCTAGCAATGTGTCATTCCTACTTGGCGAGCCGCGGTAATGCTGTTGCTAGCAATGTGTCATTCCTACTTGGCGAGCCGCGGTAATGCTGTTGCTAGCAATGTGTCATTCCTACTTGGCGAGCCGCGGTAATGCTGTTGCTAGCAATGTGTCATTCCTACTTGGCGAGCCGCGGTAATGCTGTTGCTAGCAATGTGTCATTCCTACTTGGCGAGCCGCGGTAATGCTGTTGCTAGCAATGTGTCATTCCTACTTGGCGAGCCGCGGTAATGCTGTTGCTAGCAATGTGTCATTCCTACTTGGCGAGCCGCGGTAATGCTGTTGCTAGCAATGTGTCATTCCTACTTGGCGAGCCGCGGTAATGCTGTTGCTAGCAATGTGTCATTCCTACTTGGCGAGCCGCGGTAATGCTGTTGCTAGCAATGTGTCATTCCTACTTGGCGAGCCGCGGTAATGCTGTTGCTAGCAATGTGTCATTCCTACTTGGCGAGCCGCGGTAATGCTGTTGCTAGCAATGTGTCATTCCTACTTGGCGAGCCGCGGTAATGCTGTTGCTAGCAATGTGTCATTCCTACTTGGCGAGCCGCGGTAATGCTGTTGCTAGCAATGTGTCATTCCTACTTGGCGAGCCGCGGTAATGCTGTTGCTAGCAATGTGTCATTCCTACTTGGCGAGCCGCGGTAATGCTGTTGCTAGCAATGTGTCATTCCTACTTGGCGAGCCGCAGTAATGCTGTTGCTAGCAATGTGTCATTCCTACTTGGCGAGCCGCGGTAATGCTGTTGCTAGCAATGTGTCATTCCTACTAGGCGAGCCGCGGTAATGCTGTTGCTAGCAATGTGTCATTCCTACTTGGCGAGCCGCGGTAATGCTGTTGCTAGCAATGTGTCATTCCTACTTGGCGAGCCGCGGTAATGCTGTTGCTAGCAATGTGTCATTCCTACTAGGCGAGCCGCGGTAATGCTGTTGCTAGCAATGTGTCATTCCTACTTGGCGAGCCGCGGTAATGCTGTTGCTAGCAATGTGTCATTCCTACTAGGCGAGCCGCAGTAATGCTGTTGCTAGCAATGTGTCATTCCTACTTGGCGAGCCTCAGTAATGCTGTTGCTAGCAATGTGTCATTCCTACTAGGCGAGCCGCGGTAATGCTGTTGCTAGCAATGTGTCATTCCTACTTGGCGAGCCTCAGTAATGCTGTTGCTAGCAATGTGTCATTCCTACTTGGCGAGCCGCGGTAATGCTGTTGCTAGCAATGTGTCATTCCTACTTGGCGAGCCGCGGTAATGCTGTTGCTAGCAATGTGTCATTCCTACTTGGCGAGCCGCGGTAATGCTGTTGCTAGCAATGTGTCATTCCTACTTGGCGAGCCGCGGTAATGCTGTTGCTAGCAATGTGTCATTCCTACTTGGCGAGCCGCGGTAATGCTGTTGCTAGCAATGTGTCATTCCTACTTGGCGAGCCGCGGTAATGCTGTTGCTAGCAATGTGTCATTCCTACTTGGCGAGCCGCGGTAATGCTGTTGCTAGCAATGTGTCATTCCTACTTGGCGAGCCGCGGTAATGCTGTTGCTAGCAATGTGTCATTCCTACTAGGCGAGCCGCGGTAATGCTGTTGCTAGCAATGTGTCATTCCTACTAGGCGAGCCGCGGTAATGCTGTTGCTAGCAATGTGTCATTCCTACTAGGCGAGCCGCGGTAATGCTGTTGCTAGCAATGTGTCATTCCTACTTGGCGAGCCGCGGTAATGCTGTTGCTAGCAATGTGTCATTACTACTAGGCGAGCCGCGGTAATGCTGTTGCTAGCACGTTTACCACTAGGAACGATGGTCGTATATTCGAACCCCAATCAAGGAGGGGATAATTTACAACTGTACCTAGGCTCCAGGTAGACGCAGTCTAGACTGGCTCTCAGTACCTGTTCTGGGACATAAAGGTGGATGGAGTGGTACTGACCACACCGAGTGCCCAGTGGTCTATCAAATATGGGTCTCGCACCATATACCCAATATAGTTCAGCTATGCAAATGAGTTCTGTGTAACCTCTGATATAGAGGCATGTCATGATGTCATGTTTGGAGAGTTACCCCCCCCCCCCCCCCCAGTCTTCAGACTGTTAGGTCTCCGATGGGCAAACAATAGCTTGATGTGAATCAATAGCTCCGAGTTAAGAAGCAGAAGGGGGAGGAAGGAAAGAAAAAGATGGGGTGGTGATGATGATGATGATGCTGATAATATTGATGATGATGATGAAGGAAAAAGGGAAGGAAGAGGAGGAGATGGAAGAGGAGGAACAATACGAAGAAGAAGAAGAAGAAGAAGAAGAAGAAGAAGAAGAAGAAGAAGAAGAAGAAGAAGAAGAAGAAGAATTAAATTAACATAAATTGTTGTGCAATATCATGAAGATGAATACAATTAACTCTGCTCTATTGTCCTCATTTTTTCAGGTAAGTTGAACAAACAACCAGTGATCAAGACCTTACATCTGAACACTGTATGTATATTACCTGTCTCCATGCTGTGCCACTTCATGCATGCGAGGGTTACACTAAATGTGTGTCTGTGTGTTTTTATTTATTTATTTTTGTTGCTCGCTTTGAACTCAATTCGATCTGGCTTCCCAGAAGATCAGGTGGGTGTGTGTTATTATTAGACACCAATGGGTCTTGAGAAAATGGTCAGCTCCTTGCTGGGAGAGAACCTTGTAGCGTACGCCTGAGGTACACGTCGTGACATCCCAGCAACGACTCCAACAACGTAATCAAATGGATACATGAAGTTGGAGATCGCAATCTGTGGAAAAGCATGCTCCCTTACGTCAGCTGATAAGGCACTTGATGATGATGACACATGCCACAATGGAGGATAAAGGGCGAAAGGAGAATAAGAGGACGGCGTCTAAGGAGATTAACTAAGAGCCATGGGATGGCTAATCGTCTTACGAGACTTTCAATATCTGCCAAAAAAAGCTGAGAGGGAAGACCACGAAAACTAGTCAGATAGCGGTGGGAACGATTAATAGTATGACACTTTGCTGGCTGTTGAACGAGGGGACGGAGCGCGTATGGGGATGTCCCGAGTGCAGTGATATCTATTCTTAGCTCAACTCAACTTACACACGGTAGTTTTCCCTATGCAACCCCCTTTAATTTGATATATAATACAACACGCCTGTTACCATATTAACAACTTTTAAGTCATAACTGTGACACAACCTAAATTCAATATTTGTTTAGTCCAAGCTGCTTTTTTGTTTCTAATGACAGTGAAAATGTGGTTTCTGAGGAAAATGGAAAGAATACCATGGACAGACAGAAAAACCAATGAACAGGTCCGACGTAAGGCAAAAGAAAACCGTACTCCGATTGGAGAAATTACATGTAGAAAGTCAAACATTCTTTAGGCACGTTATGAAAAGAAATAAACTAGGGAACTTGGTGACAACTGGCAAGAATGAGGGGAAAAGATCGTGAAAATGGCAGAGAATTAAATATATGTATGGCTTGACCACATGGCGTGGTCTGGATAAGAACACCGAGCTGATCCACGACTCTGGTGATCGTGTGAGATGACGAAACATGAGAGCTCACGCTTACCGGCACGGCACATGATGATGATGATGACTTTGTTCGGCACTGAATCTGTTAAAATCAATGCCTCTATACTCAGTCCCAAGTAAACCACCCCCATGAAGGAATCAAGTAATTGTCCTGACAACAGCCGTGAGAAATCAACACCCCCACATACAAGATCAGACCGCACCAACTAGCGGAGAACAAAAGCCATCACAGGGACGATCTGAATTCTGCACGACAAGCAATAACACGTCTGCAAATTACGCAGAAGAAGAATTGTCAGAAAGCGGAAGAAGATAGGATTTCGCTTCATTAGACACTTTCTTAGGATACCGCACGAGAGCTGTCGACAACTGCTCGGTCAAAATACGCGTACAGCCCAGAGAAAACAGTTGATTCCATCTGCACTTCAGTCCTGGTCGGATTTTACCGTTGTTTGTCTTCCACTGACAAAACGGCTTATTTTCACGTTTGTATTTGTTATCTTCATTCCCGCACATGTATGGTCTGTTTGTTTATTTACTCCAGTTTTCTAATCGGCTCTGACTTGTTTGTTTGTGGTTCTGTGTTAAATGAAAAAGGCTGACAGATTCACAACGGGAGGTGGGAGACTGGCTCATTTTAATATAGATATAATGTTTGATGAAGACAAGATGTTTATAAGAAACACTTTTTGGGGAAAAGAAAACAGATACACCATTATTGCCTGTAGAGAATGGTGCGGCAGAGAGTGATCAGGGGATCTCTACGACGCTCAGAGATCGGGGGTCAGGCCAGATTGACACATAATAATATTGTAGCTGGTACTACATGTATAAGTACTGGGACGTTTCGCTGGCTGTAGAAGATGAGGACGGAGCGTGTATAAGATTGTGCCGAGTGCTGTGATAGCGGTTCTTGGCTCAGCTCAAGTCAGGGGAATCAAATCCTCCAGTTCACCAGAAATACGATGAATATTATCGATTCATCCGAAGTGAACTCAGCAATCTTCAGACTGCGATTAGGCCATGACGGGATAAAATACCACTTGTTCACTTAACTAATTGTAGGAGATGAGGTATTGGTAAATGAGGGGGATTCTAATGAAAACCTTAAAAGTGTGATAGAAGTTACAATAACCATGCTGTTGTCTTGTAACTTGTCAATATTGTTGTTAATGGTGTCAAAAGTGTGAAGCACGTGACATCACGGTGAAAACGAACACGGTGATGTCACAAAAACAGTGTAAAGATGTCCGCCCCACTTTTGACATGTGCCACAGAGAAGCAACGGTCTGTTATCCGTTTTTGTTTTTATTATTATTATTAAGCATAGTGAAACCCATAGAAATTGATCGGCGAATGAAGGTTTAGTATAGTTATGCTTGTTTGTCCGTTCAGCATGTTTATGAATGTAGTAGGAAGTTTAAAAATGGCGTGACTTCTGTGACAGACTGTTCACGACCGGGTCAGGCACACCGAATAGTGACCCCAGAGTTGTTACGAACGCGACCAAGAGAATATTCTTTGTTCTACAGGAATCCAACAAACACTTCATCAGCGCTGGAGGACTTGCATTTGAAAACAACGTGACTACATCTGAAAATGATACATTTCTTCTTAACTTTTTCAGAATATATTCACACTCTCCCCCCCCCCCCCCCAAAAAAAAAAGATGAGGTAAAATGACAGCTAAACATTTACTGCAAGAGTGTGCAACATATGCACAACAGTGAAAATAAATGTTGGCCTACACGAGCTCTATTTGATGACACACTCTATGGAGAAGTCAACAATCCTAAGTTGGCTGCTGCTTTCTTTAAATATACTCAGGTTGATATCTGAAGGTGTTCAAAGAAGAAGGAAAAATGTTTGCTGAAATCTTAAGTTACGCAATATGTCATTCGGGTCGTTTGATGCCTGAAAATATGTTCGAGTGATGTCGTTGAAGACATTTCTTCCCGGACGAGCCCCCAATTCTCCGTGCCGGTGCTGAAGTACCATCATCACGAGACTAATGCTGAGCCCTCCTTGACATGCCTTTAAAACCAGCGGAGTGGGCAAGTCCGGTGCAGGCACCGACCCGAGGCAGGACAGAAAGTAGACTTTCGAGGTCGTACCCTAAGAGTTGCCCGCACCATGGCAAAGGGGTTACGAACGCAATATGTAATCCTGTATACTGAATTCGAAACTCAGCTGCGGGCGATTTGGCAGCAGATCGCCTTGCGTTGGGTTGTTAATAAAACAGTTTGGATGTCGGGCTTTCAGAAAGCAAAGTCAAACTACTGATCGTGAACTTGCTTAGAGATCACAAACAGTCAGAAAATGCTGACATGTAAAGAACGTGCAACTAACTTTTAACCCAAAGAATTGTTGGTGTCTGTGGCTTTAGCGTTAGTGAAAAGCAGTTTTACCATTTCCCGACATACCTAGTCGAGAGTTCGAAATCCGCTGCAGTCAATTCGGAAACAGATTATTTTGCGTCGATTTTGAGAATATGAGACGTCGGCCGATTAGAAAGCAGTAGCAAACTAATGAATGTAAACTTGCCCAGTAACTCACAAACGGCTAACAAATGCCGGAGTGAGTTGACTGCAACGACCTGTAAAGAACATACAACTAGCCATAAGAGTCGGGAGCGTGGAAGAGCACTGGTTGGCCCGCTTGCCTACTGGCCCGGTGGTCCCGTGTTCGAGACGGAGTTCTAAAACATATCTGAGCCCCCACCCACCCCCCCCCCCCAATTCGACCCAGTTCAAAAACTGGTACCAGGAGATGTCAAGGGAAGAAGAGGCGGCCGATGGGATGTTGATCACATCAGTCAATCCGCCATCGAATGCTGACTGGTCTGTACAAACTGTAGCAAGTACCATATGCTTAATGCACATCAAGGAGTTTAAAGGGGCTATTTAATTTTTTTTTTTGAACCTCTTCTATCGACAGAATTTTATTCATAGCATTAAAGAGTTGTATTCCTATCTTGAGAGATGTATTCCTATCCTCAGAATCGTATTCCTATCCTCGGAGTTTTATTTCTATTCCAAGAATGCTATTCCTATCCTAAGAGGTGTATTCCTATCCTAAGCGAGATGAGAAAAGATACACGTAAAGATGTTGGCACAAGAATTGATACATGCCGCTAGAGATGGTCAGAGTTGACATTTCTTGTCACCGCTGGGACAATCGTGTCATCATAAATGTTCTCCTCTCGTTATTACCCCCATGATTGCACAATCATTCTTGGTGCAACTTCCTCTTCAAATTATACCTTAAGTAGCATAAGCGGCCATATCTGACTATACCTTTCATTATGTGGTGCATTTTATTTCTGTTCTTAACATTTTGCCACGACATTCGCCTGTCTCAGAAATATCTTTTCTAGTCGCCATTTTCATCGCATGCGTCTATCAATATGGCCAATAATTTCGACTAATTTTAATTCCCATCTTGGCATTCTAAACCAGAAACAATTGTCTGTTACCATGAATATGGTATGTCATACATTTCTTCCGCATCCTGCCCATTTTTTTTTTAATTTGGGGGAGGGAGGGTATATAATCATGTCTTTTTCCTGTTCTATATAGGTATATAATTATGTCTCTATTCTGGAATTTTGAGGATATTTACGAGGGGGCTTCAAATGAAAACCTTAAGTGTGATAGAAATTACAATAACCGTGTCACTGTCTTGTAATGTGTCAGTGTTGTTAAGAATGCCAAGAGCATCAAGCATGTGATATTATAGTGGAGACGAACACGGTGACGTCATAAAGATGGTCGCCCCACTATTGACATTCACCAAAGAGGAGCAGCATTCTGTTATTCGTTTTTTGATGCGGTGAAACCTATATAAATTCATCGGCTAATGAAGGTCCAATATGGTGATGCATGCCTGTCAGTCCAGCAAGTGTATGAGTGGGGTAGAAAATTTCAAATCGCCGTAACTTCTGTGACAGACTGTTCACGACCGGGTCAGGCACACCGAGTAGTGACCCCAGAGAATGTTTTTCTAAAGGAATCCAAGCACTGTATCGATGCTGGAGGACTTGAACTGAACTCAGTGGTGACTACATCAAAAACAATGATACGTTTGTTCTTTACTGCCCTCACTCCTCTTCCCCCCCCCCTTTCTTCCTTCCTCCCCCCCCCCCCCCCAGTATATATTCACACCAAGAAAAATGGAAAAAAAAATCATTTTAGGTTTTCATTTGAAACCCCTCGTAATTATTATTAAATCCTTGTGTCATGTAAACCGACAATTTGGCTTAAGGGATTGTTAAGTTGTGTGTCACAACTCGCCGACATACTGAGTCAGTGGTTCGAAATAAGCCTCGGGCAGTTCGGAAGCAGGTCGATTTGAGTTGATTTCCATGGTGTGATGCTTCGGCTGTTCAAACAGCAATGGCAAACTAACAAAAATACTACATGTCCTTTGCACGAGGCTGAGATCAAATTCATGTTGATTGACTCAGCAATTTTACGGTCAGTGGTTTAGTAATTCTTTCTGAACGAGAAGTCGACATTTAAGCCCAACTTAATTTGGCTGTAGCGGCTGAACCGGCCACCTCGCCATCAGCGCATCGGAAGTTTAAGGGATTCGAACACGCCGACGACTAATGGAAAACTTCTTTTTTTTTTTTGCATATCCTTTACAGGACATGGCTGTCAACATCAGCATCTTTCAGCTGATTGTTGATTTCTTGGCAAGATTACGCTTAGTAGTTTGCTATTGCTTTCTGAGCGACCGGCTCCATACTCTCATAAGTCACTGGCGCGACTTGAACCGCTTCCAATTCTCGTGCGCTCACGTCAACCACGAGAGTATTCAGGGTTACGGAGAAAGCTGCTAACCCCTCGACCAGGGAGACCGGCAATGACAAACTACTGAACTAAAATTAACTAGTAAATGACAAACAGCCAATACATAATGCAACTGATTCCAACACCCTGTAAAGCACATGCAAATGACTCTACATTCCAGAATTGTCCAGTAACTAGTAGAATCTGAGGCCAGAACGTTCGAATCTTCGAGATATTTCTTTCAATGACGGCTCCGATAGACCTACTCCGTGGCGTAGGGGATACAGACGCAGTTCATAATCCCACATACCGCATTCGGAACACAGCTGCCGGCGTTTTGGCAGCAGACCGTCTTGCCTTGGTTTTTATAAAATGACATGAGTGCCGGTAGTTCAGAAATCAATGGCAAACTGCTGAACGTAAACTTGCCAAGAAATCACAAATAGCCTACAAACTCCGATAACCCTCTTGCTACTTTCTTTATTTATGCTCATTTCATATATTCATTCATGTGTCGTGTAGCGACATTGAAGTGGATAATAAAAAAAATGAAAAGAACTGTTCTGTTTAACTAGACGAGAGTGTTTTTGCCCCGCGTGATTCCTTATCTTCAATGTTTTAGGAAACTTTTTGACTGGCACCCCCCTACAGCGCCTCGATTTACCGTCGCGTGCCCCGTGCGGTGCCCCGATTTACTTTACCTTTTCGGTCCATTGTGTGACAATTTACCTTGCGCGAATCCCCGGGTGTCGGGTTGTTTTATCCGAGTACAACCGAATTACTGGATAGAAAAGCGGGGTCGAAACGGCTTTAGTCTACCGCAGAGGAGCAAACAGTGTGCTGTTGGCTTAGTGGGAATAAAATCTCATTCATTGGCCTTCATTGCAAATGCCTACATGTGAACAGAATCTCTCTCATTGCAATGCCTACATGTGAACAGAATCTCTCTCATTGCAATGCCTTCATATGTGCTCTATAGAAAACATAAAGAAATGTACAGATAATTGATGGAATGTGGTGGAGAGTAAGCAAACCCACAGCTTCTCTTCTGTCTCTCCCCCGTGTCTCTCCCTCCCTTTTCTCTCTCTCTGTCTCTTATCTCTGTTCCAGTCTATCTGAGTATCGGTCTCCCTGTCCATCTCTTCCTCGGTGTCTCTGTCCATCTCTCCCTCCTTGTCCCTCCGTGTCCCTCTCTGCCACCCTACCCCCCCCCCCCCCCTCCCCTTTGCAGCAAAAGAACGTGTAATAGAAAAAACAAAAACAAGAGAAATAGGTTCTTCGGGTAGAGATACGGGACACGTGCTTCCTACCCCAGCAATGAGGGGGCACTAAGAAGGTATAACAGTACCACCTAGAACAGACTAATCTATATACAGACCACACTTAACTGCAGAAAACACAAATCATTCTCGTTCAAAACAAAAAACAAAAGCATTGTCAAATTACAGAACGTAAAATTGCCTGATTAATTCATCTGGCTCTAGATTTCGGGTTGATCGCAAAGTCCAACAAAGAACATGCAATATTTGAAAATTGAGGAACGCGGGTGGTCTCGGCATAAGTGGATATATAATTCTGAAACTACTAAAAGCGAGAGGGTCAACTACATTGCACTGGGTTGTACCCTATCTGGTTCGGTCTATCTCCACGCAACGGTAGTCCTTTTGCCGAGAGTATCGCATAAAGCACGAACTCCGTAGCTCCAGTGATGACCCCGGTGAGTCATCTTATATATAATTCAGTTAGTTAGTGGTTGTTCCAACTTCACGGCAAAAGGTCGCCCCATTACGCTACGTTCCTGTGCCAGTGAATATCATATAAAATGCTCCTCATAGCCCCATGTGAAAAGTGAAACAGACAGGAGTCTCGACAAACCAATAGCCCGCACAGGTATACTATGCGTAATGCGCTGCCAGAGTGCCAACACAAAAGTCTGCAATGAAAAATACAGTTTATCGTCGATGGAAGCGGCAGTCACTAGAAAACCAGTAGCCACACATTACTGCATAAGGCAACCCAGTTACTTCAGCGACCGATAGACTGCCATTTTTCTGAACATACAGTTCACGCTACAAACAACCGCGCACAGATGTAAAAGCACTCCCACACGAAATTCACAGCTCAAAATGTCGCTCCACGCACTCAGCTCAATAGTAGGCCGACGGAACCATGCACTACCAGTCCAAAATGAGGAAAATACGTAAGCAAACCGTGGCCACAAGCAGCATAACCACTTCAGAGGCCTTGGCAGCCCAACCGCCTATCCTCCATGTTGGGGACCAGTAGTCATAATATAATTCAGCACAATGCAATACATCGAAATATCAACTGCTGATGAACCAGCAAGGCAACTGAGACCGATCATGAAGGAATTCACAAGCAGTAATTCGAGCTCATAGAAGTAGAGAAAGAAGCAGAGGCTAGAAAACACAACAGAGAATATAAACATTGCAAGCTATGGCTACCATACCGGAAGTCGAGCCTGTCCCCTTCAAATGAAGACAACGCCTGAACGTCTAGTTGTCTATACGTCGAAGTAAACTTGTGCTTGAAGTGCGGCGCAGTCACTGTGTGGAGGGTACAGGTTTGATGCGCGAAATTGTCTGCTGTCTGTTTCTCTTTTTGTCTCCAACAACCTTCTTGTACCTCACTTTCTCTCTCGCTGTCTCTCTCCCTGCCTGTCTCTTTCACTATCTCTCTTTGTAGGTCTCTCTATCTCCGCCTCTCTCCATCTCTGTCTCTCTCCCTCCCTGTCTGTCCCCCCCTCTCTCCCTCCCTGTTTCTTTAACTGTCTGTCTCTCCCTCCCTGTCTCTCTCCCCCTGTCTCTTTCACACCTTAATTACTTACAATCACTTAATCTCCCGCCACAAACTCCACCCACCTCCTCGTGCCAGAAATGTCATTAGCTTATTATCGAACAGCCTCGGCAGTGCCAGCCTTTCCTAATACGATTACTGTCAGCCGGTCATTAAAATAATACCCTTAAACGTATACTTTATGTTTAACATGATTAACTGCAGTACTATATGAAAATGACATGATTTTTTTTTTTTAAACGTTATTCATTAGATCTTCAAGTATAGTCAAGGTCCCAGAATGTTCCTGGTCTTTTCTTCAAACTCTAAGAGTTCTACCTGAAAATAAATACTCACTTTCTCTTTCGGTTTCTCTCGTTCCCCTCTCTCCTTTCTCTATCTTTTCCTATCTCGCTTTCAGTCTATCTGGTCTATTTATCCCTCCCTATACATCTCTCTCTCCCTATATATTTTTTCCTCCCCATACATCTCTCCCTCCCTCTCCATTTCTCCATGCGTGTCCATTTCCTTCTCCCTGTCCATCTCTCCTTCCCTGTACACCTATCCCTTCAAATCTATCTCTCCCTCCCTGCCACTTTTCGCTACCCGCCCATCACTCCCTTCCTGTCCATCTCTCCCTCCCTGCCTATCTCTCCCTCCCCACTCATCTCTCAAACCCTCAATATCCATCTCTCCCTCCCTGTCCATCTCTACCTCCCCACCCATATCCGCCTTCCACCCATCTCTCCCTCCCTGTCCATTTCTTCCTCCCCTCCTACCTATCCCTCCTTGTCCATCTCTCCCTCCCTGTCCATTTCTTCCTCCCCGCCCACCTCTCTGTCCCTGTCCTTTTCTCCCTCCTTGTCCATCTCTCCCTCCCTGTCCTTTTCTCCCTCCCTGTCCATTTCTCTCTCCATGTCCATCTCTCCCTCCCTGTCCATCTCTAATTCCCCGTCCATCTCTCCCTCTCTGCCCCCCCCCAATCTCTCTCTCTCTCTCTCTCTCTCTCTCTCTCTCTCTCTCTCTCTCTCTCTCTCTCTCTCTCTCTATTTATGTATTTTCATATAGGATCCTTAAATCTAAAATATTTGAGTAGATCAACTCCATCAACGATGGCTTAAATTGAAATGTTCCTTGCAACTTTAGTTCCCAGTATAGTTTTCATAGAACCTGTACTATTTTATGGATGTAAACGTTGACAATGAACAGACAATCTGAAAAACATCTAATGGCAGTATAAATGTGGTTTCTGATGACAATGCAAAGAATATCTTGGACAGACAGAAAAACCAATGACCAAGTCCTTCAAGAGGCAAATGAAAACCGCAAACTGATTGGAGAAATTAGACGTAGACAGTTAAATTTTTTTGGGTATGTTATGAGAAGAAATAAACTAAAGAACTTGTGACAACTGGCAAGACTGAGAGGAAGAGGATAAGAGGAAAGCAGATAAGTAAATATATGGATTGCTTGACCACATGGCATGGGCGGGACAAAAATACATAGCTGATCCACGACTCTGGTGATCGTGTAAGATGGCGAAACATGACCGCCCACGCTTATCGGCATGGCACATGATGATGATGATGACGATAGTCTTCGCGTGTTGTTCTGTAGAACATTGCTGCAAATTCCTCAAATAGAAAAAAATGAGCAATCTGGACATTTTAAGGAGCTTAAGTCGCAAAGATAAACGCATCACAAACATTAGAAAGTTATCCCTGATTGTGTGTGTGTGTGTGTGAGAGAGAGAGAGAGAGAGAGAGAGAGAGAGAGAGAGAGAGAGAGAGAGCCCACAGACAGAGAGAGACAGAGAGAGACAGAGAGAGACAGAGAGAGAGAGAGCACTAGGTGAAGAAGAAAAAAAAGCAAGGACATGTTGTGACAACTGAAAAAATTTATGGGATGGGAGATAAATCAAATCAAATCAAATCAACTTTATTAGGGTCACAAATTGGGCGCGCAGGCCCGTCTTACATTCGGCCCTTCCAATCACTCGTCTTTCATTCATCAAGAGCATTATACATTTACATAGGAAGAAAAATAAACATTGTGAAATGAATGTTGTAAACATAAACAAGGCTAATTACCATGTTATAAGGCCCATCTCCCACTTATCCATACATCACCCCACAGACACACACCCCCACCTACCCACACACACGCACACCAGGGACACATACATACCCCACCAACCGACCCATCCCCCTCGCGCACATCCCCCACCCACACACACTACCCTCATCTGTTCCCCCAACCAAAGCACACTCGCCACCCACAAACATTCCCCCACTAACCCACACATCCTACGCCCATCCACATCCTAACCCACACATCATCTCCCCACCCACACCTCAAACCACCCATCCCCCAGCCACATCTCCATCGACCACATATTCCCCTCCCCACGCACACAATCCCCCACCAACCCACACATCGCACATCCACTCACACATCCCCAAACCATACACACACATCCCAACCAACTGACATGTCCCTACCCCCCCCCCCACACACACACACACATTCCCTAACCACCCATACATCCCCAAACCACTCACACACACCCCACCACCCACATACAACTTCCACCCACTCACACATGCCTTAACCCAATCCCCCACCCGCACATCACATACACCCCCTACCACGCAATATTCCCAACCCACGCACCACACATACACACACATATCCCTCACCAAAACATCTCCACTTACACACCACACACATATCCCCCACCCAGATACCACACAATATAGATATAAAAAGATATAAAAAAAGATATAGAAAGATAGCGAGAGAAAAACCTTGGCAGTCTTGTGTCATGGCACGGAAGGGCTTCAACAAGATGTGGAGTAGCGTGATCTTCCACTCCAGTTGCAAGGCACTTGATGGTAATTATAGCCTTCGCGCATTCTAATTTTCACAAATGCATCACTCATATCGTTTTACTATATTATAACGAAACAAAAATTAAACGTAAAATTGTTTATAGAACCGAAATAGCCCACAGTTATGGCATTCTATCCATTCTCACATGATTATAACTATTATAATAGCATGTCAATTTGGCTTTTCATAAGTCTCCATTTATGTCAGAGTAATCGGATGAAATTATGAAACCTCAAATGGGTTCATTATTTTAAATGCTTATATTGATTCTAGTTGTTTTGTTTTTTTTTAATCGGTGTACTAATGCAGCTGTCACGAGCATTAAGGCAGAACTTAGCACAAATAAGACCAGATAAATGACACATTCGCCGCTAAAATATTATCACATCCGCAATTTATAAATGGAACATGTTGGGAAAATCTCTGATGTATATTTAAGACATTGTTCACTAATTAATATGTATTGATTGACAATGAAGCACGGGGTATTGAGATAGCACGCGCAAAACATATATATTGTAGACATATAAGTGTAGCTAGTCGACAGTCCATTCCCACTGTAGGCCGGACCATTTAGTCCATAGGTTCTCCAACCACCAACTCGGTATCTCCCTCAGTGTGGGGGGCCAGCGACATCATCTCTCCATGTTCGTCCACCAGTGCGTCCATCTCGGTGTCTGTCAGTATGCCTGTCTGCCTACCTGCCTGTCTACCGGTCTGTCTGTCTGTCTGTCTGTCTGTCTGTTTGTCTGTCTGTCTGTCTGTTTGTCTGTCTGTCTGTCTATGCATCCACCCCTTCCTACCGACCTCCCGCCCTTCCTCCTGTCGATGGTTCTATCTTTCTGTGACACTATTGACTTTATGAATTTACTTGCATAAAAAAAAATATGCATTTCCTTTACAGAACGTTGCAGTCAACACCAGCATTTGTTGCTGTTGTGATCTCTTGGCAAGTTTACGTTCAGTAGTTTACCATTGCTTTCTGAACGACGTCATCCATACCAATTAGTAAAAAACCAACGCAACACGGTTTGCTACCAAATCGCCCGCATCTGTCTTTCCAACGCGAGTATGCCGGATCACGAACTGCGCCCGTAATGTCTACGCCACGGAGCGTAAATAAAACCCCGCTTCCGGTCACCTCACTTTGCACTACCCACATTCTGAACAACCAAAAGCCACTTCATCAATGTGGGTATGTGTAATAACGACGACATAAAAGCCTCTTCATCTATGTGGGCATATGTAATAACGATAACATAAAGACCACTTTATTTACTCCTTCCGTACAGCCAGGCAATGAATAACTTCGACGAACTTAATAAAATGAAATATCCGAGCTTTGTCAGAAGTTAATCCGTCTTCAACTACTAGGGGAGTGGTGAAGGGGCTGATAGAAAATGTCTCTTCAGTTATTTGTCTCTTCAGTCATGTGTCTCTTCGGTCATTTTTCTCCTCGGGGATTTGTCTCGTCAGTCATTTTTCTCTTCAGTCTGTATCACCTGCCATCTTTCCATTTTATCTGCCACCTGTTCTGGTTTTGTACGTGACCTGTGCGTGTTTTCTCACTGTAATTCTTGCTCTCTCCAGTAAGCAACAAGGTAGTGCATACATACGTATCATCATCATCATCACCATAATCATTATCATCATCATCATCATCATCATCATCTTCAAATGCCTACCGACTGGCCTGGGCGATCACTTGTCTCCGCATCTTGCCGACACCAATTCGTGTGCTGACACCCTGCCGTGGCATCACACTCCATCTACACATCTGTTAAATATACATGCAATACACACGTACACACTTCACATATACAATGTTACGACATTATCAGGCAAGGTGTTCAGCGCAATATCTCAACGCTTGTCCTTCCCAGTCGTCCTTGGCATCGTCGTCATCATCAAAATCATCATCACCCCAATCTACCATTATTCCATTCTCTCATTAGACAAACATGTCTGCTAGCAATGTTTTAACCAACTCTCCAGAGGCTATCTTTATTTGCGCCAAATTGTTTTGCAATCAGTCAACAGATTGTTAAAGAAAACAAAACGAACCGAACATCCGGAAAACACCCTCAGCCGGGAAACTCGTCGCTCAAATAATGAATAAGACGTACTGAACAAAAACCGTTGTTCTGTCAAAAAGCTCCCCACAAAAAACACGGTGACTACGGCTGGTTAGGGAATAAAAACGTTTTCCCAACGAACTGGAGAATTGCTATTATCTTTTTGGTATGGGAAAAAGTGCCTTCCTTTCTGTGATTAGAGCTTGTGTTTTATTGTAGGGTCTGCAAATGTAAGAAGAGTTGCTTTGATTGGCTGTGTGAGGTGGGGGAATCACAAAAACACGGTGGCTTATCTGAAAGAGGGGACTTTACAGCTTGGTGGCTAAGGATGGGGAGAATTAATAATAATAATAAGAAGAAGAAGAAGAAGAAGAAGAAGAAGAAGAAGAAGAAGAAGAAGAAGAAGAAGAAGAAGAAGAAGAAGAAGAAGTTGCTGTTGGTTTATCGGAACTGTTGTCTGTTCCACTTGTGTCACAAGAACGGGACATTTTGGGGTGACCCATTGCCGTGACGTAGGAACCGCGACTAACGACGAACGTCTAATGAGAAGGGGAAAGCTCGAGTAGCCTGCCACAAGTGCCTGAATATGGAAGTTATGGCAGTAAGTAAAGCAATGACATGGCTCGAGACTCAAACATTCACTAGGGCATGTTTCCTTAGTGCACTCAATGAGCATGCTCAAGCAGATAGAGATGGGGTGGATCCGAAAAGAGTCGTTGCTGTCTCTGGAGCAGTCTCGGCTGGCAAAGATTAGTTTCATTTTCGTGCCAGGAAACGCGGGTGTATGAGGAAATGAGCGGGCTGACAAGCTTGCAGGTAAGGAAGGCTATTGTGGAAGGCGGACGAGCCATGAATTAGGCTGACATTCTGAATGCTCTACGAGAAGTAAGTCATTCGCGAGAACCAAGTGATGACTGTGAACAGCAAATTAAAAGAAGTGTGGCCAAACAAGAACACTATACGGCAATGGTTCTCAACCGGTGGGGAATCCCCCCCCCCCCAGGGGGCAATTTTAGGGTTTCCAGGGGGGGGGGGGATGAAGACCCTTTCAAGATCACGTTAATACAAGAACCGATTACTTGATATTGTTTTTTCCTTCATACTTTACAGTTATGTACGTCTCATCCTTCTAAAATTCATTTTATAAAGTAAGTAGACCCACAAATCATGTTTTATGTGGATGTCTAGACCTGTTTTAGTATATGCTATTAAATTTACCTTCCATTTTTACGTATACTGTGTAGGGGTGGGGGGATTTTTAGATAGGAAATATGAAAGGGGGGAATGACGTTCTGAAAATACGGTGAAGGACGGCACGGGCCAAATTTTTGATAGGAAGGGGTAGGGAATGACGTTCTGAAAATATGGTGAAGGGGGCACGGGCCTAAAAAGGTTGAGAACCACTGCTATATGGGAAGCCAAAGAAGTTTAATAAACCAACACAGAACTGGCGTCGTCGGTTGCTACACGCTGCGGGATTTACTGAAGAGGGGATCCGAGCACTTATGGACGAATGTTTCGACGTGCAATGAGGATGATCTGTTGACTAACTAATTAACTAACTAAGCTCGAGTAAGTCGTAACAGCAACATAATGGGCGAAATAAAAAGGCATAGGGCGACACAGAGAAAAGATACTAGACATTTTGAAATCACAGCATGGAGGAACATCGTAGACGCCTGTGGACAGACATAATAATCAACAGCACACGATATGGACTATAAGCAGATTGGCAGTACACGAGACAGAAATCTGTGCACAGACATGAACACCAACGCCACATTCCATGGACTGTAAGAAGACTGAGAGTACACGAGACAGAAATATGTGTACAGACATGATCACCAACGCCACACTCCATGCACTATAAAAAAAAACATTGACAGTATAAGAGACAGAAGGCTGTGGGCAGACATGATCACCAACGCCACACGGCATGGACTATAAGAAGACATAAAAATAATAATGATAATGCATATTATGTTTTTCTAACGACGTATGGATTGTTTAATATTGGTTCATGAAATTTAGAACAGGGCGTATCTGAAGCAAGACATTCCATTGCAGGATCTGAAACGGAGCCGCCAAGAATAAATGCTACACCAACAGTGAAAGATTTCTAACGTTGTCAGCTCTGATAGACACAAGGTCACTGGACGTGTCAACAAACGTGGCGTAACTTTAGTGGAGAAAGCCTTGAGCAGCTTGATTTCTATGTCTGTCTGTTTTTATATATGGGGTAGATTGCAGGGATTATAAAAATATCTTTGCTTGTGTTAACATTGTGTGTCTGTAGAGGGCGGTTTCTCTGTATTCTGTATTCTGAGAGGAGAATGAAGGGGAGAGATAAAGTAGAGTAGAAGAGAAGTGGGGCCAGGGAGAGGGGAGAAGAAGAGTAGGAGGGAGAAGTGGTGGTGAAAGGGGAGAAGACTTGCAATAAGAGGTGGAGGGGAAGTAGAAGGTGGGCGATAAAGAAAGAAAAAGAGGAAACAGCGGAGGAGGAGAAGAATAAGGGAGAAGGAAGATGAAGCAGATTGGACGTGGGGAGGAGAGGGGCCGGGAAGAAAAATAAGAAGGTGGGGGAGAAAGAAGAAGAAGAAGCACAAGAAAAGGCGAGGGGAATTGAAGAAAAAGAAAACAACCACACTACTGATAACAAGGATAACAATAACAAATTTAGCTTAAATAAGTTTTGTCGACGGATCATCACGGCACACGGGTGTAACCCATAAGTGCTCCGTTCTACTCCTAACTCAAGCCTGAGTCATGAGAATCTCAGTTCAGTGCACGAACTCCGTAGCACCGGCGAGGATCCTGAAATACTTTGGGTAGATTTTTAACTCGAAATTTTGCCCGGGCAGCGCCGTTAGGATACTCTTTTTCGATTTCCAACTGCCAAGGGAAATTTTACGTGCGCAACAATACACACGGGCGTCCCATCTCACTACCCAGAGACCAGAGGATATTTTGTTACTACAAGTCCATGTGGAAAAATCCCAGCCCTCACCGGGGCTTGAACCCGAGACCTCCAGCACTCGAGGCGGACACCATAACTCGAGACCACTCATCCCACTAACAACGACAACAAGGATAACAACAACAGCGATAACAGCAGCAACAACAGAAGAAACATCACGACGCTGGATCTATTCGAGGATAGTACTGATGGCTACAATGCCCACCCTCTCCTTATAACTTGATCCCCGAACCCGCTACCCAATTGAACGAACCCACCACCCTGCTGAATGAACCCACCATCCAATTGAACGAACCCACCACCCCATTGAACGAACCCACCACCCCATTGAACGAACCCACCACCCCATTGAACGAACCCACCACCCCATTGAACGAACCCACCACCCCATTGAACGAACCCACCACCCCATTGAACGAACCCACCACCCCATTGAATGAACCCACCACCCTCTTGAATGAAACCACCACCCCATTGAATTATCTCACCACCCTGTTGAATGAACCCGGAACCCAATTGAACAAACCCACCACTCTGTTGAATAAACCCACCACCCCGATGAATGAACCCGCCACCCCATTGAATGAATCCACCACTCCATTGAACGAACCCACCACCCAATTAGATAAACCCACCACCCCGATTAATGAACCAACCACCTCAATGAACGAGCCCACCATCCCATTGAATGAACCCACCACCCCAATAAATGAACCCACCACCCCAATAAATGAACCCACCACCCCAATAAATGAACCCACCACCCATATTAACGAACCCACCACCCTGCTGAATGAACCCACCACCCCGATGAACGAACCCATCACCCCACTGAACCCACCACCCTATTGAACCCACCACCCCGTTGAACGAACCCACAGCAGGGATGACCCCATTCCACCAGTGGTAGATTGGGTGTAAAAATATTGGTTGCCAGAATACTAACAGATCACTAACATTTTTGACATACTGTCTAATATTTAGGGTGGCCGGGAAGGTAACCCGGCCAACAAATGCCTGAAGAAGTCGGAGCTGTCGGCCGAAAAGTTCAAATATCGCAGCTCTGCTGTAAACAGGCACAGCGTAATTACGTCTAAAACAACACTCTGAACGAACGCAGAAGAAGAAGAAGAAGAAGAAGAAGAAGAAGAAGAAGAAGAAGAAGAAGAAGAAGAAGAAGAAGATGAAGAAGAAGAAGAAGACGATGACCCACTCCATCAAGGACCCACACAGCCCAAAGTGACACCCTGGCCACACAGCCACTACCTTCAACCATAACTTGAACCCACTTTCAGGATTTCTCCAAGGTTCCCCACTTTCTCCAACTCAACCTCCAGTTAGAATGTAACTCCTAAAACAGCACGTGCTGAGTTTCTGCATGGCTCACGGACGGCGATAAGTGCCGCGCACATCCCTACAGACAATGTCGACATTTACGATAAGGCCGAGTCGCTGTCCGCTATTTATTTTCTCTTGGAAGTGGAGGTTGTGCCGGGTCGTCACATCGCACGGCAGGCACCCATAAAGATGTTGCGATAGCTGTTGAAGTCGATGCTCGGAAGATACTTATTCTTGTGTTTGGCTGCGTCTGGGGCTCCGAGGGGGCGGTGGTTTGTGGGCAGAAAGTGTTGTCTGACGTTTGTAGGACAAAGTGGCCTGCTGTGGTGGGGAGTGGTGGGGTGTTGGGGTGTAGGGTTGGCATTCAAGGGAGATTGGTGCTGGCATTGGTAGGGTGTGGGAGATTTGTACTACTTGGTGGTTTAGGAGATTTGTACTATTGAATCTTTCTGGAGATTTGTAATATTGAGTAGTTTGGGAGATTTGTACTATTGGGTAGTTTGGGAGATTTGTACTGTTGGGTAGTTTGGGAGATTTGTACTATTTAGTAGTTTGGGAGATTTGTACTATTGAGTAGTTTGGGAGATTTGTACTGTTGGGTAGTTTGGGAGATTTGTACTACTGAGTAGTTTGGGAGATTTGTACTGTTGGGTAGTTTGGGAGATTTGTACTATTTAATTTTACTTCTCTGCCTTCCCCGTGTTCTTTCCCCCTTAATCTTGCCAGTTGTCATCAAGTTCTCTAATGTATTTCCTAATATAAGGTGTCAAAAAAATATTGACTATCTACGTCTAATTTATCTAATCAGTTTACGGTTATCATTTGCTTCTTGCAGGACTTGGTTTTTTTTTTTTTTTTAATGTCCGTCCATGGTATTCTTTGGATATACCTCAGAAATTACATCTCCACTGCCATGAGATGTTTTTCAGGTATTTGTCTTCCTAATGGCGTTCGCGTCTCTCCTCAGATCTCGGTCTTTGGTGTTCTTGGTCAAGTCTGTTGATGATATTCCTCCAGGCCGCGTCTTAGATCATCCAGCATCTTTTCTTTCCGTCTACCTCTACTCCATGAGCACATTATTCCATGCTCACTTTAGAAATGTATCGACAATTGCAAATCGTACAGTAGGCCGTTATTGACCGCCCTGGTAACATTTTGCATATGAAAGAATATCTACCCCGATCTACGAAAAGGAAATATGTACTACGTGCGAATTCTGGTAAAAGCACTGGAATCTTCCATGCCCTGCACCTTGCCTAGCCTGGACCTCAAAGAGGGTCGGCGTGTTAGAAGATAATTAAAAATTATGTGAAAACGACCCTTGGACTAGTTCAGTCAGTCAGGCAATCAATCAGTCAATTAAGTGACCAGTCAACACGCAAATCAATCAGTCAACCTACTGAGTGGTCTCAGTGATCTTGTGTCGACGTATAAAGCCAGATTTTGAGTATGTGTGAGTGCTACCGCACGTGTATGTATTTGTGTGTGTGTACGCGCGCGCGAACGCTTTCGTACCGCTTATTTGATTTTGCCTGCGTAAATACCAAACTCCTAAGGTAAACTGACACCCCGGGTACAAACCTAAATACACCGAATGAATAATTCATTAAGTGGATAAGTGAACATCTACTCTAAACTTAAACTTCTTAACGTCTTTGAAGAGAAACAACTATGGAATGCCGTCTGGATCATATATACGAATTACAACCAGATGTCATGAATGGTATCACCAATTCTAATGACACAGCCGTGGGCGATGTGATGTTGTTATTTGTGTGAAAACAAACTACATCTTAATGGAAACAAACAGCGCTTAATGAGTGGGTGAGAGTGGGGGATTTTTATCTAAATACCCTTTGGGACTCGCCAAGTCTGGCGAAATGGTTGTACAGGTGATTCAATTGACGTCAGTGGAAATTCCCGTTTGTTTTGTCTCCTTCTTGGATGTCTTTCGTTTTCTTATCGCCTCTTTCGCTATCTTCCATCTCTCTCTCTCTCTCTCTCTCTCTCTCTCTCTCTCTCTCACTCTCTCTCTCTCTCTCTCTCTCTCTCTCTCTCTCTCTCTCTCATGGACGCATACAAAGAGCTACAACGCTGCCGTTTGACTTACTAGTTCGTTAGTTAGTTGAGTGGTTGTTTACTGGATCGTTGGTTGGTTGACTTGTTGGTTGGTTGGTTGTTTGATTGGTTGGTTGGTTTGTTGGCTATTTGATCAGCTGGTTATTCGATCTGGTTAGCTGATTAGTAGGTTGGTTGGTTTGTTGGCTGGTTGGTTGGTTGGTTGGTTGGGTGGGTGGTTACTTTATTGGTTGGTTGGTTGATGTTTTAGTTGACTGGGTAGTTAATTGGTTGGGTGGTTGATTGGTTAGCTGGTTGTTTGGTTGGCTGTGCGTCAGCTGGAAGATAATGATTCTTAGCTCATGAATCCCATGCATCAGCGACCAGGTCGTCTTAGATCCGATCAGAGCTTACATCTATCGACATGAGGTTGGGTAGGTTTCTATGTCGTCACGGTGCTAACGTACCATCCCCTGGAGGACTACGTTGCAGCACTGGCCTTCTCTTCTCCAAGCCCAGAGACCAACCCTCTACTGGAACTACACATGTGCTGAAAGGAGTGATCAGACATAACGAAGTCAAGAATCAACAGTGCACACTAGAACTACATTCTAGCTAGGTTAGTCATTTCCTTCCACGGGTTGTAGGTATTCCATTGCCATCATCATCATGTGCCATGCCGGTAAGCATGGGCGATCATGTTTCGCTATCTTACGTGATCATCAGAGTCGTGGATCAACTCTGTGTTTTTGTCTCGACTATGCCATGTGGTCAAACCATCCAGATATTTACGTCTATGCCTTCCCCTGGTTCTTTTCCCCTCAATCTGGCCAGATGTCACCAAGTTCTCTAGTTTATTCCTTCTCATTACGTTAACAGACCCCAATCCTTGCTCAGAGATAGGAAACGAGAGCATTGCACTTAATGATCCTGGAGTGTCATGTATCACAGATCTCGTGTTATTGATTACAGCTTCTGCACTTCCGGATTTCTTGCTGCTCCCTATTTGTGTCAGCGACCAGGAAGAGAGAGAGAGAGAGAGAGAGAGAGAGAGAGAGAGAGAGAGAGAGAGAGAGAGAGAGAGAGAGAGAGAGAGAGAGAATGTCACACTGCGTTAATTGCAATATCGTATCAGAATCTAAAAATAGAGAGACAAGGAGTAAATAATCATGAGACAACTCACAATGCACGCAACTAACTTTGCAACCGGTTTCATGACGATCGATAGGTCACTCTAGAGCTTTGGTTTACCCTGCAAGGCTAACCCGGTCAACAAACGCCCACTGAAGTCGGATGTGTCGGCATACGGGCGCATAACCGGGCACAAAGCAAAAACGTCCAGTGAGAGTGGAATGTCCTTCGAATCCCCCGGGAAGGTTAACCCGGTCAACAAACTCCCACAGAAGACCGCTGAGTGGATGTCGTATACATCCTGACTCTCCTGGTTTGCGCGGGGAGCGGTCTGTGGCGAACGAAATCCCCAAGTGAGGAAGTGAAGCAGCCATGTGCAGGCTGTGGCCAGCCCAGTTACCAGAGCTCTATGTGTCGGCTCTGCAACTATGGAAGCCTCCTTGGATGGCGGATAATGCCCATGGTCTGTCCCTGCCTTCCCCTGAGGGCTAACCGGGATGTCTTCGACCGCTCTAACTTGACCAGCTGGGATGTGGACGGCACCACAACAGTGCGCGGCATTGATCAATGCTTCAATACTTACCTTCAATGCCATGACACACGACTGTCCAGAATTTTCTCTCGCTGACTTCCTCTGTCTCTCTTGTCACAAATCTTTCCGGTTGTCAAATAATTCTATGGTTATTGTTTTCGCATAATGTGACTAAACATTATGACTGATTCTTTCTGATGTATGTTATAAGTAGTATTTGCCACTTAGCCACCCTCAAAATGTGTAGATTGCTAATTTTGGCTGTCCAGTGAATTTGAAGAATTCTACAAAATCGCATCTCCAAAACTGCCATGTTTTTTTTTCCCGCCGTAATCCTAATTGTCCAGGATTTGCAGTCATATGCCACGACTGGTTCAATGTGACAAGCAAGAGGTGTTTTTTTTTTTTATTTCCACTGACAATGACTTATTGCACAAAAGTTTCTTCATTTGATAGAATATCGTGTTTTCCTTGCCCTCTTCTGTTCTTTATCTCTGTGATTCATCTTCCACCCGATGGATAAGGTTGACAATGAAATACTTAAAATACAAGGGGGCTTCAAATAAAGCCTTAATTTTTTTAAAGGGGTGATTGTATTCTGAAAAAAAAAATTATATTTACAAACCCTTTTCGGAGATCAGGCGACCTGAACGCAATCTATCATACTTAGAACTCACAGTTGCGGTGAACAGATCTTCATCAGGAAACAAACGAAGAGAAATAAAAGAAATAACTAAATAAAAGAATATGGGACAATGACACAAATGACAAATCAATAGCCACAATCAAGAACAATAATAAGATCCCCCACATGTCACAGCCAGCGCTGTGGTTAAGGAGTTATGAACGCAGTTCGTAATTTCGCACACAGCGTTCGAAACACAGGTGCGGGTGATTTGGAAGCAGACCGCCAGGCGCTGGTTTTCATACAATGGTATGAGCACCGGTCGCTATAAAGCAGTGATATTCTTCTGAACGTAAGCTTGCCAATAAATCACAAACGGAAAGGGGGCATGTTGCAGTTGACTGCAACGTCCTGTAAAGAGGTACAACTAACTTCTTAACACATGTCAGGGGTCGTTAGGATCGAATCTTTAGCTTTGCTTATCTACAATCTAGCTTCTGGAAGTCTAGTTTGACGTCAGTTTACTCCTGAATATTGCATTCATTACAGACCAGGGACTATGCTAAGTCAGGTGGAGAAAAGAACGTTTCATTTGGAATGGCTATCCTCGCTTCAGGGTCACAGATTGTGAGAATTGTATGCATATTTTGCCCTGTCCATGCGGGAGTGCGGGGGGAATGAACCTCTTGGTGGTAGATTACATATGGACTAGGGAGAGGTGGTCGTGCGCCAGTGGGACCAGATGGAGAAGGCGGGGGAAACAGATTTAGAACCCGTATGTGGAAAGAATGATATTGCTGGGGATCGGCAGGGATTCTGGGAGAATCTCAAAACTTAGAGAGAAGACCAGAAGAACTTTCAGTCAGATAGCGGTGGGAACGATTAGTAGTGTGACTCTTCGCTATCTGTTGAACGAGGGGACGGAGCGCGTATGGGCATGTCATGAGTGCAGTGATGTCGGTTCTTAGCTCAACTCAACAACTCGAATTACTCCTGAATACTCCTTGTCAACTGAAGGCGTACAAAATGGGTCCCTTACTTTCTTTAATATACACAATTCTACAACAAGCATTTGCATTAATTTGTAGTCTAAACCTTCCGAAATGTTATCGAGTTCGCTAAACTCGTTTATTTAATTGTGTCTAGATATTCTTGCTCGTTGTTGTAGTTGCTACCCAGACACCATACGGGCAGTCAATTTCTTTCTTCCAAATTCTGAACACACTGTCATCTATTGTCTTTAGTACCTTGTGGTGTAGGACAGTGGGGTCTTGAGCCTGAGGAATTATGGCCGCCTGGCTAGTGCAGTCGCCGCGAACAACACAATGAATAACCAAAGCGCCGTGCAGAACACCAAAAGATGGCATCTAACCATAAATACAAGTGACGGTCATGTTATCACTGGTTACAATAATTGTATAAAATAATTGTATAAAATAACATCTATCTCAACATTCACTCGGGCAGAAATGTGACTTGCCATCGCCAGCTCGTGCTTTTCGTCCGTGATGTTTCTTTCACGGTTTCACCCCGACTAACTCTTTTCGTGAGTCTGTTCAACTCTTGCGATTAATCGATGAGTGCAGCATGATTAATTCATGCTGCATGCTTGACACGAACTCGCTTGGCTCCTGACAAGTATGTTGTCTGTGTTGTTTTTTTTTTTTTTTTTTTTTTTTTTTTTTGGGGGGGGGGGGGGGGGAGGGGGGGGGGGGGGGTTCGCATATCCTTTACAGGACATCGTTATCAACATCAGCATCTTTCAGCTGATTGATGATTTCTTGGCAAGATTATGCTCAGTAGTTTGCTATTGCTTTCTGAGCGACCGGCTCACATACCCCGTAAGTTACCGACGCGGAGAGAACCGCTACCGATTCTCGCGCACGTCACGTTACTCGCGACAGTATACGGGATTACGAAGAAAGTCGTGTAACCCATAGACCAGGGAGACCGGCATGTTGCCTGTTCGTTCTTTTAAATTCTAAAAATCGTAAATTGATTAGAGAAATTAGACGTAGTCAAAATTTTTGGGACATGTTATGAGAAGAAATGGATTGGAGAACTTGCTTCGATCTTGGCAAGATCGAAGGGAACAGACCAAGATGAAGACCGAGAGGAAAATAACTGGATGGCTTGGCCACATGGCATGGACGAGACAGGAACACTGAGCTGATCCACGACGCTGGTGATCGAGTGAAATGGCGAGTCATGACCGCCCACGCTTTCCGGCATGGCACATGGTTGATTGATTGATATGTCTTCTGCTACAAAATTCAAAGGAGCCATATTTCGTCTCCGTCTCCCTGGCCAAGGGTTTAACGACATTGTTCGTAGTCCCGTATATCCACGTGGGGAAAACAGCAGCTGCGAGATTCGGCAGCGGATCGCGCTGTCCTGGTATCTTACAGGGGTATGTGCGCCGGTCGTTTAGAAGGCAATGGCAAACTACTGAACGTAAAACTTGCCTAGTACATCAAAAGCAGCTGAAAAATGCTGGTGTTGACTGCAACGTCCAGTAATGGATATGCACACACAAAAATGTCGTCTGCCACTTAGTTCCAAGAGTTAGTTATGTCGTGTGATACCTGATTCTTAGAATAGTTGTGTTATTTGTTACTTGATTCTTTTCTCTTGACCTCTTCCCCCTGTGAGTGTCAGTCTGTCTATTTGCACACACTTTAATATAGAGGAAAGACGCGGGTGTCCTCTGAGCTTTATGCATCGGTTTCTGGCGCGTGGACTGGGGTCCATGCACGGTAATAAAACATGTACGTAAATGAGGGTATACTCTTTTCCAGTCCCGGAGTAGTCGATCGAAGAGGCAGGCAGCGTTACCATTTCGCCACGGAGTCTCCAGCACATGATGGTAATAGTTATGTGACCTACTGAAGGAGACTCTAGCACATGATGGTGATAGTTATGTGACCTACTGAAGGAGACTCCAGCACATGATGGTGATACAGTTATGTGACCTACTGAAGGAGAGTCCAGCACATGATGGTGATAGTTATGTGACCTACTGAAGGAGACTCCAGCACATGATGGTGATAGTTATGTGACCTACTGAAAGAGACTTCGAACACTTACGGAGATACCCGTATGCAAATAAAGCGACTGTTTAGAAAAGAAACTAAAGACCGACAGTTCACACCAGAAGAAATCATCATCCTGCGCCTCAGAACAGGACACAATAGATTATGCAATCAGATGTACACCCAATTCAAGATTGGTGAAACAGCCATGTGTACATGTGGATTGGTGCCGCAGACAGCAGAGCACATACTCCAGGATTGCCCAGAATACAACATATCTAGGCAAACCTTCTGGCCTAGAGGAACGACAGTGGAAGATAAACTCTATGGACCACTGAGTCAGTCAATCAGGTGCCGTCTCCACAATGAAGATTGGCTACAATGGATCTACAACACTGTCTGTCTCTCGCCCTGACTACATTCTGTCAGGTTGCTGTTCCTCCATCTCTTGATGTTATCTTCCCACTTGTATCGTTGTCTACTACTTGCTCGCTTGCCTTCAACCTTACCCTCTAGTGTGGTTTTTATAAGAGTGTTATGTCTTTTAACGTGGCCAAAATATTTCACTTGCCTCATTTTTTATTTCTTTCATCAACTATATTTTTTATTCCCGGTTTTTCTGGAACACATCGATTGTTTTTGTTTCCGTGAAATGCGACATATTCTTATGTATATCCATATCTCCAGGGCCTCTATTCGAATTTCTAATATGGACCACTGAGTGAACTAAAAAAGACAGTCAAATTCAAATGAGAGACAACATTGCAGTTATAGACCTATAGTGGTTATCGATCCCGAGAATGATGATGACCATTCATTTTATCCAGTGGTGTTAAGTTGGATGAAGAATGACTTGCGCGGTGAACTGGATTAAAGTGAAGAAGGGTTGCGCAATTCGTCGACCACACTCTCTCGCCTGAATCCATCTGAATTCACGGTCAAGACAAACCAAGACGACTGGAGATGAATACAGGTGCAGTTAAAGACAAATTTTAAGCGAACGACAGAAGAAGAAAGCAGTTCACGATACGGTGTACTCATTATTAAAACCGGGACAGACACGCACGCCTGTAACCGGTGTGAGTGAGCAGACCAGCAGAGCAGTTGTTGACAGCTTTATCGCCGTGAGTTTGGGGCATTAGTGGTTGCTTCCTTTTCATGTCAGGACACACATTTTTATGGGTTTTCCTTCTGGAATTATGTGGGAGATGTGGTTTTATAGAAGAATCACGAGACTGCCGTTCACGGATAGAAAGAATAGTGAAGATATCTTGAAAGAAGTTCATTCACAAAGAGGATTGGTTACTTGTATCAGAAAGGGACAGTTCACATTCTGTGGGCATGTCATGAGAAGGAGAGGGCTGCAGTTTGTCGTCACAACTGGAAGGTTGTAGGGGAGGAGAGGTTAGGGGAAGATCTAGAGATGAGATACTGGATAGTTTGACTTCATGGCATGAAGGAACGTTGGTATCAGAAATGATGTGTGCCACTAGAGACGAAAGGTTGTTGACAGATATGATCACTAACATCACACGGTATGTATTATAAGAATAAACCCGGAGGGGACCGGTTTTCTGTTCCGCACATCAAAACCAAGGAGTGGTAACTCTTGCCTCCCAGGTAGTTGTTACTTTCACTCTTTCTACATCAGACGGCCGGGGTGCAGATGTGCTGATGTGATGATGTGCCAGGGTCAGGAGTTATAGACACGTCTTTGACTAATGAAGTGAGGAGCGACCACCATCTCCACTATTATGAAGCCTGTTGAGGACTGCACACGTTGCACAAATCGGGACGCAGTAAATGACGTGGTCATTATCACTTCGGCCGGCTTAACTTTCCACGTCATGGCTTGGTTCTCACTTTAGGCATTTAGGCGGGGACGATCTGGAAGTCCACTGTTTTGAAGAATCCACCTCTATGGAGATACGAACTCATGACCACCGGGTCGATTAGCAAGGGTGCTAGCCACTGGTACCGTGCACGCCTCCTTCCTTCTGTCCCTGTTAAATGTCACCAGTCTTTATTGTTTCGTATTGTTGTGGTTATATATTTTACAATATTCCCTGATAATTGTGAATGATGTCAGCGTTGTTTCAAAACAACTACTTGGAAATAACGGATCTTTCTTGCCGTGTCAGTCTCTGCAGAGAGAGAGAGAGAGAGAGAGAGAGAGAGAGAGAGAGAGAGAGAGAGAGAGAGAGAGAGAGAGAGAGAGAGAGAGAGAGAAATATATTAATTGTCTGTCGAGATTATTGTAACAATTTGTTTTGTATTTTTAAGAGGACATATTGTTTGCACTGTGATATTGTTGAAATAGGTTTTGATTGTAGGTATAGGGATCGGTGGTGTCTTTGATTTCTTGTTGAAGATTGTTCGACACCTGAGCGGCAGAGTACGCAAAGCTTGCTTTGTGCGCGTCTATCCTATGCTTGAGGACATGTAATATGTTTAGCCGTTCTTGCATTATATGTAAACAATGGCTGAAGGTAGTTTGAAGAGAGAGAGAGAGAGAGAGAGAGAGAGAGAGAGAGAGAGAGAGAGAGAGAGAGAGAGAGAGAGAGAGATCTGTAACCAGAGATTGGAGATCCCTGACATTGCTAATGAGTTTATGGCGTCGAAACTCGGTTATCGGAGAGCTGGCTCGGGTTGTAAGTTAGGCGCTCATGGCACTCGGGTACATCGATAAGTGCTCCAGTCTACTTCCATTGATCACGCCATAAGAGCCTCAACCATGTGCACGAACTCGGTAGTAGCGGCGAAGATCCAGATGTGTGTGTGAATGAAAGAGTGAGGCAGAGAGAGAGAGAGAGAGATATACAGAGAGAGACAGAAAGAGATACAAAGGGATAGACAGGGCGAGATAGACACACAGAGACAGGGAGCGAGAGATAGACAGAGAGATAGACATAGAGAGAGATAAGCAGAGAGAGATAGAGATCAACAGAAAGAAATAGATTGAGAGAGAGATAGAACGAACGAACGAACGAACAAGCAAACTTTATTTTCAAAGGGTTAAGAACTGGGCACGCTGGCCCGTCTAACATTCTGCCCTTCTATCACTCTCTTTCATACATTATTTCATTCACACATCATTCAAGGCTAACAGAGAACAGCAGCAATATAAAAGATATGCATTATAAAGGCATGGGCAAAATGCGAACATCAAAACTAACGACTCAGTAATATTAGATAATGGTGTGACACTTGTTATTTGCAATGTGGAATATAGTGGTCTACCAAAAGGGGGACTGGCTGTTATACTAGGGTTTTGTTATTATTATTATTATTATTATTATTATTATTATTTCTATTATTAAGGGGGAAGTTAATGCGAACTGAGAAAGTGTTCGAATAATTTGTGATTATATGAATAGGGATTGGTGATGAATTTGATTTCTTGTGGAAGATTGTTCCACAGCTGAGCTGCAGAGTACGTTAAGCTTGTTTTGTATAAGTCAATCCTAGGCTTCGGAATGTGTAATATATTTAAACGTTTCCTGTGTCTAGCATTATATTTAAACAATGGCCAAAGGTAATTTGGGGCATTCTGATGTAGGATTTTGTGAATTAGTTTGGCCTTATTGAAAAGCAGCAGTTTGCGGAGTGGTAGTAACTGAAGGCGTTTATGCAGGCTAGGATTGTCAGATAAATGTTTGCTATAAATTAGACTCATGGCCCGTTTCTGGAGTGAGTAAAGTCGCTTGGTGTTTGAATTAGAACAACCGTCCCAGATTGTAGAGCAGTAGTCAAAATGTGTCTGTATATGAAAAGTATAGAATATTTTCCTTGTGTCCTCATCAAGGAAGTTTTTAATTTTGGCGAGTTGGTAGACTTGGTAGATGTTGGTAGAAAGTTGGTAGAAAGATAGATAGAAAGCGAGACAGACAGACAGACAGACAGACAGACAGACAGACAGACAGACAGACAGACAGAATGACAGACAGACGGACAGACAGACAGAGCGAGAAAGAGAGAGACATAGAGTCAGAGACACACAGAGAGCCTTAAGGGCCTATACTCTTTTCGATGTCGAACTGCCAAGAGGTTTTAACATGCGTAAAGTACCCACGTGCTGTCCTAGTTTTACGCCGTTATCAGAAGAAGCTAGGTGTCCAATAAACTACCCTGATATCCTTCATTCGAATCTGGTGTTCTGAGTCACTCCACTGAGCATGAATTCATTGTTCTCCCCTAGCTAATATGGTATTTAGTATGGCCACAGTAGGAGGGTGACTTCAAATGAAAACCTTAAAAGTGTGATAGAAATTATTTTTTAAAGTTGCATTTCCCTTACAGGACCTTGCAGTCAATACCCGCATTTTTCAGCTGCTGTTTATGTTCTTGGCAAGATTACGTTCAGTAGTTTGCCATTGCTTTCTGAGCAACCGGCTCACATACCCCCTAAGTAACCAACACGACGCGATTCGCTGCCGAATCTCGCGCAGCTGTGTTCCTCACGTGGATATATAGGATTACGAAGAAACTCGTTAACCTTTTCGCCAGGGGATCAGGCGAAATTACAGTAACCCTGCCATTATCTTGTAACTGTCAATATTGTTGTTAAGGATGTCAAGAGTGTTAAGCAAGTGACATCACGGTTCAGACGAACACGGTGACTTCATAGGAACAGCTTACAGATGGCCACCCCACTTTTGACATGCACCAAAGAGAAGCAGCGTTGTTGCTTTAATCAGTAAAGGGGTGAAACCTATAGAAATTTATCGGCGAATGAAGGTCCAATATGTCTATGCATGCTGTCAGTCCAGAAAGTGACTGAGTGGGGTAGAAAGTTTTAAAAATACGCGACTTCTGTGACAGATTGTTCACGACCGGGTCAAGCACACCGAGTGGTTTGACCCTAGAGTCGATTTTTCTTCAGGATTCTAAGCAGTTTATCGACGCAGGAGGACTTGCATTGGATGCAGTGGTGATTACATCGAAAAATTATACATTTGGTCATGACCTTTTTCAGAATATATCCACACAGCAAAAACAAAAACCAAAAACAATTTAAATATTTTCATTTGAAGCCCCCTCGTGTTTCAGTTTCTGAGACATGATACTAGTTATGAGCTCGGTTTCTTCGAAGTTAATCATCATCATCATCATCATCATCATCATCATCATCATCATCATTATCGTCGTCGTCATCATCATCATCATCATCATCATCATCATCATCATCTTCCACTCTTGCCGTTAAGCGTCGTGGGGAGGAATATTTGGCATTACAGCACTCGGTGGGTGGCACTGGATAGTGTCATTCCGTGTGATTGTAGAATGTCTTTGGTGTTGTCAATCCGTGTCATCTCAAGCGTCCTCTTGTTCGATGTTGATATCTTACAGAATGTCAGTATTTATCTTCTTCCCGGTGCACGATATCGGTTCCGTGGCGAAGGTGTTACGGAGTCAGTTCGTGATCCCGCATACCCTAGTCCGAAACACATCTGCGCGCGATTTGGAAGCAGACAGCGTTGCGTTGGATTTTATTAAATGGTATAGGTGCCGGTCATTCAGAAAGCAATGGCAAACTACTGAACGTAAACTTGCCAAGAGATCACAACAGCAAAGACTGCTGGTGTTGACTGCGACGTCCTGTAAAGGATATACAATTAACTTAACTTAAGAATTGTGCTGTAACATCTGAGCTGAAAAGCCCCAATGTTTTTCTTTAGTGATTGCGGAATGGCCCACAAATCACATCCTTACGTATGGAGTTCTTGCTTTCTGCGACGCTTTCAGCAGGCCGTCATGCGGAAAGAGATCAGGCCATACGGGATGAAACCAGGCACAATGAAGTCGATCCTCTCAGATTTAAACCTTTAAGATACAAGTTCTCACAAATGTTACCTAAACATCTTTGCTGGTGTCGGGTCCAAGGTGGGAGCAGACGACTACCAACCAGAAATATCCGTGAACTCCCAGTTTATGAAGAAGGCAAATCGCTTCATATCCCCTCTACACAACCGATACGACTAAGGCCACATATAACTCAGCTTAGTCTAGTACACAAGGGTGGCTTTCTAAACACAAACATCCATACTCATGGCTTATCAATACCCGAACCCAGTGCGTTATCGATTCGCACGCACATATACGCCAGGTGCGTTGTGGTGTGGGGATATACCGACTCAGGTGAACATAATCACGGCACGTGCAGCCATATCGCCCGCTTTTTCAAGCCCCATTAAAAAAATACAACGCCAAAGCCCACAAAACGTGTTCGTATTTACGTTGATTCATCCAGCCTGATGACATATTGAGGCTTGTTAAGCATTTGCAGACGCCCTTATTTCGAAATCGCTACACTTTTTGGGTGTTTGTCAGCGCCATCTTGAAAGTTCCCCAACAGGAAGTGCCAGTTTTGTTGGGCGGACTTCAAAGATGCGCATAAATCGTTGTCAGCGTGTGTTGTGTTTGCTGTCTACCACAGGTTAACCCCAAAGTGGCAAGGGTCAAGTAGGGAATTAAAAGCACCGGGGTTAAATAATTAACCCTTGAGCTACGGGGAACCAGACTGATTAAATCATCGACTTTATGGTATAGATAAAGAGAGTAGTGGTGTAATGGGATGGCAGAAGTGGGAGTCCAATAGTTGAATGTTTCTTCTTCTTCTTCTTCTTCCTCTTCTTCTTTCCTCTTTCGGTGGTAGGTCGTAACACCTAGTTACGCAACTCAATAGTCCGCATGTCAGACTTCAGCGTATATGTCTGTAAGGTTTGCTTGCTGTAGAGGAGGTATGATCCCAGGGAAGCGGAATCATTATGTGGTAGGTCCTTTCTACCATGATATGCTGCCATCGACAGCAATGTGACATTGAAGGTAAACACAGGGGCTTTGTTTGGTTGGTGGATGTATTGGTTGATTGATTGATTGATTGATTGATTGCTGGTTGGTGAATGCGTTGAGTGATTGATTGCTGGTTGGCGGATGGGTTTATTGAATGATTGCTGCTTGGTGGAGGGGTTGGTTTACTGGTTGTATGTTGGTGGGTGGGGTGGTTCGTTGCTGGTTGGTGGGTGGGTTTGTTGATTGGTGGGTGGATGAGTAGGTGTTTTGATTGTGGTTGCAGGTTGGTTGATTATTTTGTTGTTATGTTGGATGGTTGGTTGATTGGTTTGTTGTTATGTTGGATGGTTGGTTGATTGGTCGCTTGTTTGCTTGCTTTCTTGTTTCGTTAACTGCTTGGTTACTTGCTTGCCTGGATGGTTGATTTGTTGTTAGTTTGGATCATCACTGTTTGATAGTTTGCTCGCCTACCTGATAGGTTGGTTGCCAGTTTGCATCGTTGGTTATTTAATGTTTTAACTCTGTAAAAACGCATATTTGGTGCTCAAGTCGATGGAGCCCTAGTCAGGACGTGATTTCTCGGAATTAGGTCGACGTGCAGACATTCCTCCCGACGTAGTAACAAAGTATCATCGATTTCACGGGGATTTTGCTGCAAGGCTGTCCGTTCCCTTCCAAACTTCAGAAACCAGCTCGGTGTACAGAACCAGTCATAGAACTTCACATCCGTGGACAAGCAAAGTAATGTGTAACCGCGCCATCATTGAGTACAGCACCTTTGTGAGAGGCTGAGATTTGAGATTAAGGTTTTAGTCTAGGTTAGTTTAGTTTAATCGACTGATCAACATCACGGCACACGGGTGTAACCCATAAGTGATACGTTCTACTCCTAACTCAAACCTGAGTCCAGAGAATCACAACTCAGTGCACGAACTCCGTAGCACCGGCGAGGATCCTGAAATACTTTGGGTAGATTTTTAACTCGAAATTCTGCCTGGGCAGCGCCTTTAGGCTACTCTTTTTCGATTTCCAACTGCCAGGGGATTGTTTTACGTGCTCAAAAATACACACGGGAGTCCGATCTCACTACACAGAGACCAGGGGAAATGTTTGTTACTAGAAGTCCACGTGAAAATATCCCGGCCCTCATCGGGGTTTGAACCTAGGCCCTCCAGCACTCAAGGCGGACACCATACCTCGAGACCACTCACCCATCCCCACCCCCACCCCCACCCCCACCCCACCCGAATAAAGGTTGTAAATAGTACCATGTGTGTAAATGTTTATGCATATAGTTATAGGTCTGTAAACTCTGTAAACCAATATTCAACAGATGCAGTGCTAAACGAATAGTAGGTTTGGATCAAACTTAAATACATGGCGAAAAATGGGCAGTTGGGGTGTGTCACGGTTATGGCTTAAAAGGTGTTAATATGGTAGCAGACACGTTATGTTATAATGCTATGACATCATCTCTGCAATATGTAAACCCATGGCAGAATCGGAAATTCTCTTAAGATGATTAATCATCCTATGGCATTAATCAATTAACTTGCCACAATTTAACGCCGATGGCACGCGCGTTCTTTAAGCATCCGGTGCGCTGATGTCGAGGTAAGGGGTTCAACCCCTACACCGGACAGTAGGACTAAAATGTTGACTTCTCGTCCTTGACTTGGGGACGTAAATTACAAGTACCTCTGAAGTCGGAGTGGGTTCGCCTAATGATGAGGAACACTGGTAACAGGGAAAGCTAATCCTCGCGCAAAATTCTGTCCAGTGCTTCTAGAAGAAGTGTGTGTGGAGTACGCATGAGTTCAAACCGAGGAAGTGCACATTTTAAAAAAAGCCTAACAGACAGGACCGCTTGCTTATATTGTCTGTAAACCCCATGCCGGGAACTCCCAGGCAACTGCCATACCTTGCAACCACTCGCTATCTTTCCTCGTCTGTACAGAATTCCTCGGCTATCTGTGAACCGTATCTATACCCTACCGGCCACCCGGAGCGGGTATGTCTCGTGCAGAGTACGCGCAATGACGCATGCGGCCATCTTGAATAGACATGCACAAATACTGATAGACCCAGCGGTTCTCAACATGACGGGTTGTGAGTCTCCGTTGTTTGAAATGTCATGATGGGGCAAGCACTGGCGGGCATTCGCGTCATTTTCCAAAGGACATCGAACCATTCTTCTTCTTCTTCTTCTTCTTCTTCTTCTTCTTCTTCTTCTTCTTCTTCTTCTTCTTCTGCGGCTGCTGCTGCTGTTGCTGCTTCTGCTGCTGCTACTGTTGCTGTTCCTCCGCCTCCTTCTTCTTCTTCTTCTTCTTCCTCCCCTCCTCCTCCACCTCCTCCTTACATTAACAAAGAACACCCTTCGCCTCTAACTCACAGTTGTTCACACTTCTAATCCCCCCCCCCCCCAGCCTCTCCTATCCAGATCTCTGGTACTTACTCTAACCGTCCAAAATATTCACAACTTTCGTCTCAGAAACCGCATTCCCCTTGTCTTCAGCTTCTTTCATTTTTTTTTTTTTTTTCTGTTCTTCCACATTTACACCAGAACAGGTAAATTGCTCTCTGTCCGACATTCAATACCAGTGATTTGTTACATGGTATATTCTTTCATCTGAAGTGTTGGTTTTGCTTGGCAATCCCCAGCACAAGCGGGATCATATTGCTTGAGTACCAACACAGCCTCATAAAAATGAGTACAATGCAATTTTCAGAATTTTCATTTTTTTTTTTTTTCTCGCATGCTTTGAACTTAAAAACCAAAGAAAATTTAGTTGTATCTTCTTTTACGGGACATCGTAGTCAGCCCAAGCAGTTTTCGGGCTCTTTGTGATTTCTTGGCAAGTTCACGTTCAGTAATTTGCCATTGTTTTCTGAACGACTGGCACACACACACAACACCCTTGAATGAAAACCAACGCAAGGCAGTCTGCTACCAAATCCTCCACGGCTGTGTTTCTAGCACGGTATGCGGGATTGCGAATTGCGTCCGTAACCCCGTAGTACCCTCGCCACAGAGCCGGCTTTGAAATCAAGCGTAGTCAATGAACGTGATATTACTTCTAATGCATTGGGGTGATTTGTGCATGTGGATTAGCTTTCCCTATTACTAGTGTCCTTCGCCGTCAGGAAAAAAACAGGCAAAGATGGTCCCATAGCAGAAACTGGCCCTGGGGTGTGAAGTATTAGGCCAGGATTTGTGAGATGAGGTTTAACGTATGGAGCCATGAGTTATAAGATGGCTGATAAGGCCTATTTTGGCTAGAAATATTCTTTGACAATGAGGGCAAAGAATGCTTGACGTTTCAGGAGGAGGATCTCCTGTATTCTTCGTCGCAGTTTCCGTTTCAATAGGAATCTAAGACAATTCTTTCAGGTCAGTATGGGCAAATGGATAAGAGCTTTCGTTCTTAAACTTCCGGTGTGCGGATGTCGAGGTAGCGGGTTCAATCCCTAGACCAGTCAGTTGGACTAAAATATTGACTTCCCGTCTTTAACTAGGGGACGTCAATTACAAGTGTCTCAGATGTCACAGTGGGTTCGCCTGATGGCGAGGGACACGTAATAGGGAAAGCTAGCCCACACGCAAAAATCAGTCTATCGTGGACTACGCTTGAGTTCAAAGCTAGCGACAAAAAACAAAAACTTAACCCAAAAAAAAACGGAAATAGAAAAATACATATAACACCTATATAATAAAGTACTGTAATAAAATACTCTTACCCCTATTAAAGATAAGTTGAGAATCATTGCGCCCTACATTTTTATATTAGGTAGAGGATGCATGGCCGGTCTCTCTGGCTGTGGGGTTACAACACTTTCTCTCTGTAATCCCGTTTATCACGCAGAGTCTCGCAGCGGAGCGAGAACTGAGGTGGTTCGACCCCCGCTCGTGACTTGCGGATACTGAGCCGGCCGCTCAGAAAGCAATGGCAAACTACTGAGCGTAATCTTGCCAAGAGATCAACAGACAGCTGAAAGATGCTGCTGTTGACAGCTAAGTCCTGTAAAAGGATACGCAAAAAAAAAAAAAAAAAAAAAAAAAGAGGATGCATGCGGGTGGCTGCATCATTAAAAAAAAAAACGTTTTTATTCAAATGCAGTTTTTTAAAATAAAATAAAAAAAGCGCTTGACATACACTGTCCAATGGGAGAGAAATTGTCAAGCCTAATTCAGACTTGACGGGGGTAAAGCACGAGTTTTGCGTGAGAGCCACCACTTAAGATAGAATCAGAAAGTAGGCGACTCGGAAAGAAAATAAACCACCTTGTGGGAACAATTTGTTGGTGATGTGATATGATGGAGATATGGGCTGGGCAGATTGGTTACGATGTAGCGTTTCAAACTCTGAGACGAGTATCAGGAATGAATCAGGAACAACATGATGAAGAGGGAAAGATTGGCTTGAGCTGCGCCGTTAGGTCGGGCATGGCTGCATGATAAGGCAGATGCGGTCGGGGCCTTTTAGAATCGTGTGTATAGTGCTGAGAGACAGTTAGGTCATCACGGCTTGGAGAGAACGCTGCTGCAGGGAGTGACCCAGTATCTGGCCGACACTCAGGACTCCGAGGAAAGAGTAGACTGAATGAATCTGGAAAAATACGATGAAGGAGTGAGGAATGTATGGCGGCTTTGTTCTAATATTGGGTGTATTTTTAATGACTGTGGGTGTTTTGAAAATGTTGCCGTTCCAAGTTTTGTATTCACCATTTGTGGAGTTCATGCAACATAAAAGGCAAATGTTGTTTGTCCATCAAGAATGATGATAACCATTCACTTCATCCAGTGGGATTGAAAGTATGGAGCCGTGAGTTTTAAGATGGCTGATAAGGCCTATTTTGGCTAGAAATGTTCTTTGACAATGTGGGCAAAAAATGCTTGACGTTCCAAGAGGAGGATCTCTTGCGGTGGTAAAGGTTAAAAGGTAAATACAAAACTTGGAACTGCAATATTTTCAAACCCCCACATTCATTAAAATACACTCTGCAGTTTAACTGATTCAGTGCCGAATGTCACCTCCCATTTGGACTTAAGGACGATATATCGCCATACTAGGGCCATCGTGTTGTTTGTTTCGCTTCGCGATATCTTCCGCGATTTTAATGCTCAGCGAATAGACATTTTACATTGTGATTTTTTTCATATGACTGTAGCAGCAGTAGTAACAAAAACAAAAAATTCATTTACTGCCTATAGTTTACCTTGCGGTGTATGGCAGGGGAGGGGGGGGGGGGGGTCTTGAGTCTGAGAAATTAGGGCCGCCTGGCTAGTGCAGTCGCCGCGAACTGTGAAGGTAGATGTGTTGTTGCTATTGTTGTTGTTGCTGTTGTTGTTATTTGCAGTACAACAGCAAACAGCTACATCAAATGGCTAACATAGGTTAGCAAGGACGAATGGATAAGAGCGTTAGGTCTTAAACATCCGGTGAGCTGATGCTGCCCTAGCAGATTCAAACCCTACACCAATCAGTTGAACTGAAATGTTGAATTCTCGTCCTTGAATATGGGACGTAAATTACAATCACCTCTGAAATCGGGATGGGTTTGCCTGATGGCGAGGGACTCTGGTAATAATGATAGCTAATCCACACGCAAAAAATCAGTCCGGTGCTACTAGAAGTAATGTGTATGAACTACGCTTGTGTTCAAAGCGAGCAAGTGCGAAAGAAATAAAAAAGGGTAACAAACATATGGAATTAATCCAGCCACATTTCCTGGCCACATTCTGCACTTGCATGCCAAATCTAGCCAGCTCACATCGCCACATACAATCATCGCCTTCTCGCGTTACAACAGCGCCCTCCCGTGAACAGGTTCTCAACTTTTGACCCTGCTAGGGTCAGGGTTCAATCTCTCAGCGGTTCCTGCCAGATGTGAGTAATTACTGTCCTGTGGAGTGATTGTCCGAACTGGTTTCGTAGCTCAGGACCTGCTAATTGACACACGGACACTTGCCAGGGATAAGTAAATAAATATTGGAAACGTAATCTCTGCTTTACCGCAGATTAATGTATTCAAATAATTTCAAGTGTAGTTTTACAGTTGTCAGGATAGAACAATAAGGGGAAACGTTTCTTCTAGAAGAAGAGGAAACCAGAAAGAAGATGGACACAAGACACTGCAGACATCTTGGGTTTGAAAACGTCTGTTAGTTACCTGTATGTCCTTTACAGGACGTTGTAGTCAACTTCAGCATTTATTGGCTATTTGTAATTGTCTAGGTAGTTTTCCCCAACACTTCCTTGGAGGAAAATGTAGGCAGAATAGGCGAAGAAGAATATCATGACAAAGCCATAACCTCCTATTATTTTCAAGGAAGCAGATCTAAGCAGCTCCATTTACGAAAGAAGAAGAACGAGATACAACATAAGGACCCCGACTATAACGAAAGTGATACAGTCGATGGTTGAACGGGGCCATTCTTCTCAGAGAACCGAACCTCCTATAGAAAACAACCCTTTTAAGATTAATATCCATAATGTTGCTGATTCCCTCACAGAATTATAAATCTTAAGCTGGGATGGGTCCTAATTATACCTTTTCTTCTGGAGTTGATCGGGTTGGAAGTAACGGAAAAACGACTCAGAAGAGAGCAGTTTTGACTTTCGGTACTTTGCCATTGATTTGAACTACCGACGCTCATACTATTGAAATCAATGCAATGCGGTCTGCTTCCGTATCGTCTGCAGATGGTGTGGAACCCTGGGCCCGGTAGGTCGGGGATTGTGTAACTTTCTTCAATGCCTCAGCCCCAGACGCCAGTGAAATGAGGCAGAATCATTTGTAACTTATCGGTTGGATTTGATGAGAGTCACGTCCTGCAAAAGATCTTCGTTATGATTATGATGTTAAATGTAAAGCGTATTTTCGAAGACTCCTCAATATACAATAAAAATTAGGGGGCGGTAATAGCGAAATTATCGACTTCATTGCACCTGGTTTTATCCCATATGGCTTGGTCTCTTTCCACGGGGCGACCTGCCGAAAGCGTCGTACAAAGCACGAACTCCGTAGCTCCAGCGACGACAACCCCCAGCAATCTCCAAAAGAATTGCACTTAAGAACCGAACGACGCAGTCCGCAGTCGGCGCCCGAGACAAAGAAAACAAGTATGGTGTACACGATCAATCATGAAATCTCTAGAAAAAAAAACAAAATATCGATCATTAAATCCATAGAGAAACGACAGAAGTACGATAATTAAATTAATAGAGGGTAACCAGAAGATCGTTCATTAAATCCATACAGAAAAGACAAAAGATCAACCACGAAATCTATAGAGTAAAGACAAAAGATCAATCATTAAATCTACAGAGGAACGACAGAAGTACGATAATTAAATTAATAGAGGAAAACCAAAAGATCGTTCATTAAATCCATAGAGAAAAGAGGAAAGATAAATTATTAAATCCATAGAGAAAAGACAAAAGAACAATCACGAAATCAGTAGAGAAATGACAAAAGATCGATCATTAAATCCACAGAGAAAGGACAAAAGTACGGTCATTACATTCATAAAGAAAAGAGAAAAGATAAATAATTAAATCCATAGAGAAAAGACAAAGGTCATTAACTCCATATAGAAAAGAGATATTAGAGATAAGGAACATATAATAGCCACTTGTGAGAAATTATTAGGCAATAGAGGCACATAAAGACAGAAACATGGGTATATAGAAACACGTAAACAGCTGAGCAGCAATTAATAATAATAATATCAGAAACATAAAGTATCAAATGAAACAGAGATTTGGAGATTCGTGATCGCTATTGTTTGAGAAGAAGAAGAAGAAGAAGAAGAAGAAGAAGAAGAAGAAGAAGAAGAAGAAGAAGAAGAAGAAGAAGCGAACAACAACAACAACAAGACAGACAGACAGAAATCTGTGTGCCACACAATACCCATTAATATAATGCAGCCAGTGCAAATACCGTATTATTCCGAAAAGAACGCTAGCTTATTATTAATTTCCGAAAGCTTTCTTAGCACGCGCCTTGCAAGTGCATGTTCTTTTGATCTTAATAACGACTTCAAGACCAGGTTTGACCTTCAGCTAAGTCGACATTAAATAGCACAATTCCGACATCACCGACGCACATGCGGTAAGCAAATATTTATGTCTGCTGGGTAACTAAAGCTACAGATAGCTAGTTACGCGTCACTGATATGGTAACTTTTGAGAATTGTTTTTCTGACTCAAAACATGGAAGAAATCTGGCATATAGATTGTCTAAAAATGCGATGTTTTGCGGTTTGTCTGTCTCCATTGTTGTGAGAAATGTATTGTTTTATTTTATTTGGGTCAAAGGTTCGATTTTGTGGTTACCTTAAAGTTGGTCATTGTCTATATTTAAAAGGCAAAATTATTTATTTCATTGCACTGGGTTTTGTCCTTATCTATATGTTGTTGTTTGTCCATCAAGAATGATGATGACCATTCATTTCATCCATTGGGGTTGAAGGTGTGGAGCCGTGGGTTCTAAGATGGCTGATAAGGCCTATTTTGGCTCGAAATGTTCTTTGACAATGTGGACAAAGAATGCTTGCCGTCTCTGGAGGAGGAATTCTTGCAGTGGTTTTTCTGTCCTGCCTTTTCTTCACAGCTCTTGCAGTCCTGGTTGCCTCACATATGACTGCACCTTTGCGCAATGATGCACGCCACGAATTTCGGTCTCTGGCTGCAGCCTCCCAGGTGTCATGATGAATTCCAAAAGCATTCAGTGAAATTTTCAGAGTGTCTTTAAAACGTTTCCTCTGGCCACCTTGGGAGCGTTTACCACAACGCAGTTCGCTGTAAAAAATTCGTTTAGGGAGCCTGTGATCTGGCATGCGAGTCAAGTGACCAGCCCAGCGAATCTGATTCTTCATCAGTAGAGTGTGAATACTGGGCATGGATGCTCTTTCTAGGACTTCAGTGTCTGGAATCTTGTCTTGCCATTTAATCTTCAGTAGCTTCCTTAGGCAGACTGTGTGGAAGTGGTTTAATTTCCTAGCGTGTCGCTGATAAACAGTCCAGGTTTCACAAGCATATAGCAGTGTGGATAATACAACTGCTTTGTAGACTTTTAGCTTTGTTTGCAGGCTTATTCCAGTTCTGTCCCATACATTCTTGTACAGTCTGCCAAAGGCTGCACTGGCCTTGGAGATTCTTGCATTCACTTCGTCATCGATTGTGGCAGCTTGTGACAGGGTGCTGCCAAGATAGGTAAATTTGTCCACAACACTTAGTCTATGATCATTCACTTTGATATTCGGCACAGTGTGATTATTTCCTGGAGCTGGCTGGTACATAACTACAGTCTTCTCCAAGTTGATATTGAGCCCAAAGTTGGCACAGGCATGTGAGAAAGCTGAAACATTATGTTGCATGTCCGCCTCTGAGTTGGCGTATAGAGCGCAATCATCAGCAAACAGGAGCTCTCTGACGGTGCCGCTGTTAATTTTGGTTTTAGCTTTCAGCCTTCTGAGATTGAATAACTTTCCATCCATACGGTAGTTGATGTCTATTCCAATGTCGTCGTTCTCGAAGGCATTCATCAACATGGCTGAAAACATGAGGCTGAACAGTGTTGGTGCCAGGACACATCCTTGCTTCACTCCATTGGTGACAGGAAAGGGTTCAGACAGCTCACCATTTTCCTGTACTCTTGCCTGCATGCCGTCATGAAATAGCCGCACTACTTGGACAAACTTTCGTGGACAGCCATATTTTGCCATAATCTTCCACAGTCCTTCTCTGCTGACTGTATCAAAAGCCTTGGTAAGGTCAATGAAAGTGGAGAACATTTCGCAGTTCTGTTCCTGACATTTCTCTTGCAGCTGCCTTGCAGCGAAAATCATGTCAACAATTCCACGTTCTTTTCTGAAGCCACATTGACTCTCAGGAAGAAGACCTTGATCGAGATGGGCTGTGAGGCGATTGAGGAGAATTCTGGCGAGTATCTTCCCTGCAATTGAAAGCAAGGAGATGCCTCGGTGGTTGTCACAGGATTGGCGGTTTCCTTTACGTTTGTAAAGGTGGACTATTGACGCGTCCTTAAAATCTTGTGGCATGGTCTCGTTCATCCATATGTTTGTGAAGACTTGGTGAAGCTGCTCTGTTAGGACCGGCCCACCTGCCTTGTATATCTCTGCTGGGATGGAGTCAGGACCAGGTGCCTTGCCGCTGGAGAGTTGCTGGATGGCTTTGTTTATTTCCACTATGGTTGGCAGGTCATCAAGAGTCTCATTGGTGGGAACTTGAGGAAGGCAATTGATGGTTTCATCATCGAAGAAGGAAGTTGCATTTAGGATTTTGCTGAAATGCTCTGCCCAGCGTTGGAGGATTTCTTTCTTATCGGTGACCAATGTTCCCCCGTCTGCACTGAGGAGGGGAACTATGCCTGGTGATGAAGGACCATAGACCGCTTTCAGTGAGTCGTAGAAGTTTTTCATATCGTGTCTGTCAGCAAAGCCCTGAATTTCATCAGCTTTGCTGCTCAGCCAGGAGTCCCGCATGTGCCGAAGTTTCTGCTGCACTACTCTCTGAATGTTCTTGAAAGCATCTTTTTTTGATGTTGACTTTGGGTCATTCAAATGTGCCTTGAGGAGAAGATGTTTCTCGGTCAGCAATTGGTTGATGTCTTCGGAATTTTCATCAAACCAGTCTTTATGCTTTCGGGGGGCTGGACCCAGGATTTCCATAGCAGTGTTGTAAATCGTGTCCTTTAGGGCTCTCCATTCTGTTTCTGTATCCTGTTTAGCTTCAGCATTGGGCTTGAGGCGGTCTTCCAGCATATTTTCAAACGACTGCTGCATTTTCTTGCTGTTTAGGCGGGTGACATTTAGCTTTGTTTGCATTTTCGCCCCTTGAGGGCGCCGTGGTGGCCTGATGTGGATGTTCATTTTCGAGACAATGAGACGATGGTCTGTCCAACATTCGGCACCACACATGGATTTTGTCACTCGAACGTCTTGTCTGTCACTCCTCCTGACGATGACATAGTCAATGAGGTGCCAGTGTTTCGAGCGAGGGTGCATCCACGATGTCCTATTTCTCATGGGGAGACGGAAAATTGTGTTCGTAATCAGGAGATCATGTTCGGCACATGTCTGAAGGAGGCGGAGTCCATTGCTGTTACAATTTCCGACTCCATGCTTTCCAATAATGCCACTCCAAGAGGTGGTGTCCGTGCCTACTCTGGCATTGAAATCCCCAAGGAGTATAAGTTTGTCTCCTTTGGGAACAGATGTTAATACATTGTGCAGGTCCTCATAGAACTTATTCTTGACATCATCTTCATTGGTCATAGTTGGTGCGTAGACACTCACAATGGTTGCGTGCTTCCTTCCATTCAGCAGAGGCAACTTCATGGTCATGAGCCTGTCGTTTACAGCCTTTGGAAATCCAGCTAATTTGCCGACCAGGGCCGACTTAATGGCAAATCCCACACCGGATTGGCGTCTTTCCTCGCTTTTCCTTCCACTCCAGAAAAATGTGTGGCCGGCACCAATTTCACAGATTTGGCCTTCTTCTGCAAGTCGTGTCTCGCTCAAGGCTGCAATGTCGATGTTGTACCTGCCGAGCTCTCTCCCAATCAGTGCTGTTCGTCTCTCTGGACCCGACGCGCCGTCTCTGTCAAGTAGGGTGCGTACATTCCAGGTTCCAATTGTTAAGGGAATATGGTTTACTCTTTTAGCTTTGCTTGTTTTATCTTTCTTTGTATGTCGACCGCAGTTTAGGGTACCCACCAACCGCGGCTAGCTGGTTAGGTAGTGATGAAGCAGACAATCTTTAGGGCACCTTTTCTAGCCCCTTCCTCATGCTATGGAGGTGAGCAGTGTGTTCCTATAGAGGGCTGCTCAGTCGCTCAGGGGGCTGCCGAATCCCACTGCTGCTCCGGTCAGTAGAAGACGACCATATGGCCTGAGCCGCCTGTGTGCAGGTCTGCGACTACGGCTGCCAGCGTACCCACGCCTGCCTCTTTGCCGCTCGCCCATCGCCACAGGGCTTGAAGGTGATATGTGACGTTGGATGAAGAATGACTTGCGCGATGACTTGGATTAAAGTGAGGAAGAGTTGCGCAATTCGTCGACCTCACTCTCTCGCCTGAGTCCATCTGAGTCCAGTGGCAAGACAAGTCGAGACGATTGGAGACGAATACAGGTGCAGTGGATGACCAGGGCGCTCTACGTGCCTTGCCGTGCTCATTACGTTCCACAACGCTTTGCAGGTAAACGCCGTCTTGCCCGTTGAATCAGGAATGATTTCTTCCGCGCAGTCTGCCGAATCCTGTCTTCACATGCTGGGTAGGCATACCCTAGTTTACCTCTTGGTTTGACACCAAATCGGATACCCATGCCTGGTTTAGCCAGCCTCTCACAGCTGTTGCCCGGGGGGTGGCCGCTGTCGCATGCTGACAGCTACTAGGAGCCACAGGCACGAGCTGGGTGTCAGACTTGGACCAGTGGGGGATGGGTCCTGAAAGGACATGAGAGCCATCCTTACCAAAGGTGCTACCAATGCCTGACACCCCGTACCCCCCTTATCTATATAAATATCAACTGAGGAACAGCTGAAACATAAATTCGCAAGTAGTGTTTGCCGATCATGGAAGCAGAGAAATGAGGAAACACTTCTTCTTCGCATAGTCCATGCCTGTGGCGTTGGTGATCATGTCTGTCCACAACCTTCTGTCTCTCGTGCTTCCAATAATTTCTGATACCAACGTTCCTCCATGCCATGACGTCAGACTGTACAGCATCGTCTCTCTTCGTCTCCCCCTGTCTCTCTTCCCCTCCATCCTTCCCGATTAAATATATTACACATTCCGAAGCCTAGGATTGACTTATATAAAACAAGCTTAACGTACTCTGCAGCTCAGCTGTGGAACAATCTTCCACAAGAAATCAAAGACATCACCAATCCCTATACATATAATCGCAAATTACTCGAACACTATCTCAGTATGGATTATCTTCCCGCTTAATAATAGAAATAATAATAATGATAATAAAACCCTAGTATAACAGCCAGTCCCCTTTTGGTAGGCCAGGATATTCCACATATCTAATAACAAGTGCCGGACCAGTCATTATTATTACTAAGTCGTGTAGTATTGATTTTTCATGCCTTTATAATGCATATCTTTTATATTGTTGCTGTTTACAGTTAGCCTTGAATAATGTGTGAATAATATAATGTATGAAAGACAGTGATAGAAGGGCAGAATTTTAGACAGGCCTGCGTGCCCAATTCTTAACCCTTTGAAAATAAAGTTTGTTCGTTCGCTGTGACGACATACTCCAGCTTTCTTTCCTCTTCTCATAACATGCCGAAAGAATGTGGACTGTCTTCTTTTAGTGAGAGTTACGTTTCGTGAGTTGATTTCTTTCAACTTCTTTCAGAAGCACAGAATAGAGGACACACCAGACAACATAAAAATGTAAAGCTAAATTTTATATGAAATTTTTTACTGCATGCGTACTACTCTGCTATACACTTCTTTCTTCTACTTCTGTTCTGCTGCATGCATGGTGCTCTAATCTATACTTCTTTCTGCTACTTCTATTCTACTACGTGCGTGCTACTCTAATCTATACTTCTTTCTGCTACTTCTATTCTACTACGTGCGTGCTACTCTAATCTATACTTCTTTCTGCTACTTCTATTCTACTGCAAGCCTGCTACTCTAATCTATACTTCTTTCTTCTATTCTACTGCATGCCTGCTACTCTAATCTATACTTCTTTCTTCTATTCTATTCTACTACATGCCTGATACTCTAATCTATACTTCTTTCTTCTATTATATTCTACTACATGCCTGATACTCTAATCTATACTTCTTTCTTCTATTCTATTCTACTACATGCGTGCTACTCTAATCTATACTTCTTTCTTCTATTCTATTCTACTACATGCCTGATACTCTAATCTATACTTCTTTCTTCTATTCTATTCTACTACATGCGTGCTACTCTAATCTATACTTCTTTCTTCTACTTCTATTCTACTGCATGCGTTCTACCTTCTGCGCCACCCCAGCTTCCTCTACATGTGTATTCTAATGAGTATCGTGTCCCTTGTTTGAAAAATAGCGATCTGGCCCTTCCTTCTCAGATGGTTCATGGTTGTAAATATGGGAGGAACGTACCATCCTAGAGTTTTATTTCTGGACATTCACCTCTGGAATCAGAGGCGTACACCCTACCTTCAAGATACTCCTTCGCCCTTTTGATAATAACGGTTACAATTTTCTTTGGCTGCCACCGATAGCCATGGCCAACCTGGCTGTCTGTACTCCGCACTAGAAATTTAAGAAGCTACAGATAACAGTAGTAGGTGGGAGAGGGTAGGGGAAACGGTGCTTAACTCACGGAACCAAATCTAGAATTATCAGGAGTGAGTGGCCTCTGACCTTTTCACCTCAAGATAAAGTCACTTCCGATTCTTCATCTGAAATAGAAGCTGCACGTTCTGTATTCTTTCGCGATTCCTGTTTTCAGTGTTAAAAGGCGAAAGCAAGTAGTCCCAATACCAGATACTGCCTTTAAGGTGTGACGAGGTAAAACACAGCAACAATAACAATAAAATGGCCCTCTGCAGTTTCTTGCTATGGGTGTGAGATGTGATAGGGCATCATATTTTATGGGCCTGAATGCAAAGGGAAATAGGTGGCCAGACTTCCATCATTCAGTGAAACGGCGAAAGTAGACACCGAACCGTCATTCAACAGTGCTTATCATAACATTTTCAGCGTCACCGTGTTGAGTTGAGTCGAGAACCGACATCACTGCCCTCGAGGCATTCTCATAAGTGTTCAGTCCTCATCTTTAACAGACAGCGAAGGGTTCAAATACCAATGATGGCCGTTGTAATCTGATTATATGTCCGTGTAGCATTACCTCTGAATGACAACTGTCGACCAGATCCCCTGACCACCCCTTGCTGCTGCATTCTCTCTAGACCAGTGTTTCCCAACCTTTTTTGTGCTATGCCCCACCTAAGCCTTTCTAAAATTCTTATGCCCTGTGATGCCATATGCATCATTTTTAATATTAAAAAATTGAAATGTTCACTAAAGAAACTTGAAAGTTTTTCCCAGAGCGGACCCCCCCCCCCCCTCCCCCAGGTCCCTTGTCCCTGTGTGTCAGTTGTGTTGAGTGCATTTTTTTTTTTTTTTGGTTTGGCGGTTACCCCAGACAAGCTGGTTCCCCCGCCTCCCCCTTTTTTTTTGTGAGGACCCTTAGTCTCACTGTGAGCTATTGCCCACAGTGGTCCAGCAGGCCCACATCTAAGGTGAAGATATGTGATGGGTTTTTATTTGATCATCCCCGCCCCGACCAGACCAGGCGCACTACTGAGGGGAGAGCAGCAAATGCACCCGATCCTAGCCAAAGGACCGATAAGTTTTAGGAAGAAATCACTAGGAAATTATTGAACAAACACAGTAACTAAATTTTCAAAACATATAATGGAGAACTGAAATCCAAGTACAAAATAATTTTAATGAAAGATTTTTCTATATTATTTTAATCATTAGTAATTATTTAAATTTAGTGAGATCCTTGCGCTTGATGCTTGCTGTAAAGAGACTTTATGTCAGGTTCCAATTTAGTTAACTTCAGTCTCAAGTCTCTCCGTTTTGTTATATCCAGCCGATTTCTTCAATTTTCGAATTGCCCCTCTTAACAATCGAATTGCCACCCTGTGGGGCGTGGGCCCCACGTTGCGAAACACTGCTCTAGACCATGATAGTCTATTTGTTCTTCTGCATTATTCACATGCTCCCAGATGGCATTCACCACATCTGCCTTATCCTGCATCAAATCACCCCTTAACGATGCGGCACCAGCCAATCTGTCTGCCTGTTCGTTATTTCAACCGCACCAGCGTGTCTGCGCCATTGTCAACCCAAATCCCCCAACTGGACGTATATACACATGTAACGAAACAGTGACTGGGTTGCCACAAACAGGTATCTAAGCCTTTGACGACATGGCCCCATCTGTGTGGGCTGTTGGTTTGTCGGGGCTCCTGTCTGTTCCGCTTTCCACATGGGAAACAGGGTAGCATTTGGTGTGATATTCACTGGCACAAAAATGGAGCATAATGGGGCGACCCTATGCCGTGAAGCTGGAACCACAACTAACCAACGGCTCCATCATCATCATCATCATCATCATGTAACAGACTCTTTGCAGAACGTGGCTCTCATCACGGCCCGCCGTGAAGGCTCTCGATCACTTGCCACTGACCCTGCCACGTCCATCTCATGTCCATAGCGTCTGCATTGTCTCGTGTCCAGCTTGGTGCTGGCCGACCATTTTCTCTTCTCCCAACAACCGCCCCTCTTCTCTCCAAACCACTGTGGTGTTTAACTGATTGCCATGGGATGATTAATCGTCTTAGGCGACTTCCCATATCTGCCATGGGCTTATATATCGCCGAAATGTTGTCTTTGCTAAATGCTGTCTCAGTTAAAATATTAATAGGGTTGTTTTTCCTAAGCAACCTCCTTTAATTTGATTTGTAATACAGCATGTCTGCTACGATATTAACAACATTAATATTAATTGCACATCCAACCATTCATTCCATAAGTGCTCGGATCCCCTCCTCAGCAAATTCCGCGGTGTGTAGCGGCTAACGAAAGCAGTTCTGTGTTGGTTTATTACTCTTCTTTGGCTTCCTGCATAGTGTTCTTGTTTTACCACATCTCTTTTAACTTGCTGTTCTCGCAGCCTGGCCATGGTTGTAGACTCACAGTCATCGCTTGGTTCTCGTAAACGACTTACTTCTCGTAGAGCATTCAGAATGTCAGCCTGGTCCTTGGCGCGTCCGCCCTCCACAGTGGCCTTACCTGCGAGCTTGTCAGTCCGCTCATTTTCTTGTACACCCGCATGCCCTGGCACGAAGGTGAAACTAATCTTTGCCAGCCGAGACAGCTCCAGAGACAGCAGCCACTCTATTCGGGAGAGTACTGCTGGGGTAATTCTTTGCACTCCAAACAAAAAGATGTTATCAATGGAAGAAAGAACTTTTTTTTTCCAAATGTGTTCTACATACAAAGTGTAGGGAGACTTTACAAACATCCTGTATTATCCTTCGGCTCTGAATGGGTTAATGGTTGAGAAACGGACTATGATCCATATCCATATGTTGCCACAGGCATACTTCAGCCATAACCATTTTTATTCTTCGCAGCTTGCCTCGGATCAACTTCATCCTTTGTCCAGGCTGGAAACGGCAAGGATCGGTACCAGCGGTACAAGGACATGTACACCAACTGCACCTACGTCTCCGGGAACTTAGAGATCCTCTTCCTTGACGAGGCGGGAGTGGATTATGATATGAGCTTCTTGTCCCAGATCAAGGAGGTTGCAGGTGAGTGTCTTAGTGGGCACTTATACAACTGAAATGAGTTGAAGAGAAGCTGTAAGATTGAAAGCTATGCTTTGCTAGTTGGTGGGTGGGTGGGAGTTTGGTGGATTGTCTGATTGGTTAGTAGGTTGATGTGTTGTGTGGTTGGTTGGTAGGCTAGTGGGAGGGGGGGATGGTTACAGGCGAGTATCTTAATGAGTAGTTGTTACATACACAAATCAAATGGGTTTAAGTGAAGCTGTGAGAGTGCCAGATATATTTTACTAGATTGTGGGTGGAATGTTGGTTGGTTGGCTGTCTGGCTCACTCGCTCGCTGGCTGGCTGGCTGGTTAGTTGGTTGGTTGGTTGGTTGACTGGTTGGTTGACTAACTGGTTGATTTGTTTCTTGGTTGTCTGGATGCTCCAAGTATGATGTATTGGAGGAGATAGAGCACTAATAGCCAACCGGTGAAACCAACCCCCTACGAAATATCTGTCCCTAAATTCCAGAAAGTGAGAGGACGTAATGGAACATCAATAGGACCAACTCTAAACAGAGGTTGGCCAAACGTGCTCTGCTTTTGTTTCAGGAGATATAAAACTACCCCTACTGCAACCTCATCAGCGGAAAAACCTGTGTCTCTGTGCGCCACCTTATTACTCTCATCCCATCTCACCTGATCTCATCTTGTTCCTCTTGTGCCATGCGATGTCGAGGTGAAGCATAAACAGCGGGAGAGTGCTCGTTCATTACTTCATATATCCATATTCCCATGGACTCTGTTATTCCTTCTGTCCAGTAGGTTCCATTTTGTCTGTACATCATTGCTTGTTGTGGTATACTGTCAGTTGGTAGCCTAGTTATGTGGCCGAACCATTTCACTTGCTGTTTTCTATTAAATCTAGCGCTGCTATTACCACCACTTTAGTCCTGATTTCATAATTTCTGATTTTTTCTCTTCTTGATACGTTGAGTATTCTTCTTAGGAATCTAACTGCGTCATTAACTTCAGTGTAAGAATCATTCTACCTCAACACAGAAAGGCTGTTAATTAATATAGTGTCATAATACATCTAGAACTGGACAAAAATATTAATAAAAAATATTCTGGTAACACAATAACACCCTCAAAAAATAGTTACCCACCCATATCCGCCATTTCACGCCATCTGCTGGACTCAGGTCATATGATTGATAAAGACAATGCGTCCCGGTTATTGTACTAACATCACAATGGATCAATCAATCCTAAGATTTGCTGAAGCAGCAGCGATTCGAATGGCTAACCTTCCACTTTGTAAACAAACAGACATAATAGTGATTTGTAAATTATCGTGGGTAATTTGTGCATGTGTATGTACATGTTTGAGAATCATTGTTTGCTTCGTTAAATGAGTTTTTCAATATACACCTTACGAGATGCAACGAAATGTGCCAAGCAATAAATTGTGCAAGCTCCTGTGTATGTCTGTACTATTTAAACCTCATTTATTCCCAACAGGATACGTGCTTATATCTGGAAACCAATACGTGGACTACATCCCACTGACCAGTCTGCGAATCATTAGGGGCAGTCCTTTGTTTTACCACGCGAAAACAAATAGCACATACAGTCTCTTCGTGGCACTAAATTACGAGATGCACGGAACGCATGGGCTGAGAGAGCTTGGCTTTACGAACTTATCAGGTAAGTGGCCGTTGTCATTATCGTGCGACCTGCCGACTGGCGTAAGCGTTTATCCTTCTATACAGATCTTGATCCTTCGTGTTCCGGATAAACTCTGCATATGGTATTCCTGTATGCCACCGTCTCAGTCTATCCAGCATCGTATCTCTCGGTCTGCCTCTGCTTCTTTTCCACTGATCTTTCCCGCTATCACGATATTTTCCAATGCATCTCTTTTTATCACATTACTAATAAATAACGTTTCTCTCTTTCTTATTGTTGTATATAATGTTCTAGTTTCATTAGCCTCTTCCGGACAATAATTGTTAGTTACTCTGGCAGACCATGTTACTCACAACAGTTGTCTCAGGATCCGCATCTCCATTGCTTCTAAGCTCCTCCAGATTTGCTCAATCACATCCCATGATTCACCGCCATACAGCAAAACATGTTCTTTATAACATTTATGAGCCCTCTTTTCTTACATTCAATTATAGTAACTTACTAAGTGGGTCCTGCAGATGTTATATTCTTCCTATTCTTCTCTTCTTCTTCTTTCGACCTTTATTCCGTCCAAGCCTTCCCCATAATATTTCTGTCTTTCTCCAATTCCCATCTACGTGTGTTTACAGGTTTTGTGTGTGTGTGTGTGTGTGTGTGTGTGAGAGAGAGAGAGAGAGAGAGAGAGAGAGAGAGAGAGAGAGATACAGAGAGAGAGAGAGAGAGAGAGGGAGAGAGAGAGAGAGAGATCGGTACCCTAGATGGAGCAAAGAACAGTATCAGGGCAACCTACCATCAGGGCAACCTACCATCAGAGCAACCTACCATCAGGGCAACCTACCATCAGGGCAACCTACCATCATGGCAACCTACCATCAGGGCAACCTACCATCAGGGCAACCTACCATCATCAGGGCAACCTACCATCAGGGCAACCTACCATCAGGGCAACCTACCATCAGGGCAACCTACCATACATGTCATAAAAGACCACTAATTGAGTCTGTGCCCGTGTGCCACAGGGTCCCTCAGAGTAAGGTAAAGTTTGTTGACGCACTGTGACCTACTACACATGTTGTTAGAGGCGACGGAAGAGGAGGTTAACTGACTCCCTCATTCCGTAGAGAAAAACTGTAGCTTCAAGATTCAGGCAACCCTGAACAAGTCTAAAAATAAGGGCGAAAAAAAGAATAAACGAACTAGTGATATTGTGGAAGTTAAAGGAAAGCAAATTGACCAAGCTTATACTATTCAATTCTAGCGATCACTGCTCAACGTGCCATAAGATGATTAACCGATGTAGACATGATTGGTCTTCAGCGACTTCCCGTATCTGCCATGGGCTAATATATCGTCAACATATTGTCATTCCGAAATGTCTTAATTAAAATGTAAATACAGTAGATTTCTCAAGCCACCTTCTTCAATTTGATGTATAATACAACATGTCTGCTACCATATTAACAACTTTTAAGGCATAACTGTGACGCAGCCATAGTTCCCATCTACCGCCATCCATTTTTGTTTGATGCCAACCTAATTTGTGTTTGTCATTGAATCTGTTCAATCACAGACTACAATATAGGGCACACAATGCTGATGATACTAATATAAGCATGATCGCCCACGCTATTCGGCACGGCACTTGATATTGATGATCATTTCTTCTCGGGAGAATATCCTTGTGTAATCTGATATAACCACAGAATAACCCGCTTTCTGCTCCTCTTTCAGAGATCCTCGCCGGAAAGGTGTTTTTTCAGAACAACGACAGACTGTGCTATGAGGATACAATCCATTGGCAAGACATCAACCCCAAGAGTGACCCGCCCGTGGTGTTCGTTAGTGACAGTAAAACTCCAAAGAGGCAATGTGAGTACATGGCTGCTTTCTTTTTCTCCGATCTCTACAGGACGTCGCGCTGCTTGGTTATACTGTGACCATGTCTGTCTGTCTCTCCATGTGTTTGTCTGTCCGTCAGTCCGTGTGTCTGGCTGGTATGTTGGCGGTCTGTCTGTCTGTAAATTTGTTTGTCTGTCTGTCTATAAAATATGTCTGTCCATGTGTATGTCTTTATATTTATCTATGTATCTATTTGTCTGTCTGCACGTCTATCTATCTATCTATCTATCTATCTATCTATCTATCTATCTATCTATCTATCTATCTGTCTGTCTGTCTGTCTGTCTGTCTGTCTGTCTGTCTGTCTATAAATCTATATGTCCATTTGTATGTCTTTATAATTATATATGTATCTATTTGTCTGTCTATCTATCTATCGATCGATCCATCCATCCATCCGTCCATCTGTCGGTCGGTCGTGTCTGTCTGTCTGTCTGTCTATCCATTTGTCTGTCTGTCCGTCCATCAGTCCGTCTGACTGTCTGTCTGTCTTAAGCAGAACTTTGCTTCCATAACAAAACTACAAACAAGTCCTGTAGCAAGAACCAGGTGTGGGGTCATGGTGTGTGAGGACCATCAGGTGTTTCAGACCAGCCTGCACATAGCGATCTCATGGATCTATATATCCATTGACCCATCCATCTATCCATCCATCCATCCATTCGTCCATCCATTCATTCATCCATACATTCATCCATCCATCCATCCATCAATCCATTCATCCACCCATCCATCCATACACGCATCCTTACATCCGTCCTTCCGTTTCTCTGTCTGTGTACTTTTAATTTTTGCATATATCTGATATTCCCGTCTCCTTGATCTGCTAACACAGTGGTTCTCAACCGGTGGGGAATTCCCCCCCCCCCCCCCAGTGAGGAATTTTAGGGTTTCTGGGAGGGGGGGGGGGGTGAAGATTATTTCAAGATCGCATTAATACAAGAACCGATTGCTTGATATTGTTTGTCCCTCCATACTTTACGGTTTGTACTCCTCGCCCTTCTGATATTCGTCTTATAACGTAAGTAGAACCGCAAATCACGTTTTATGTAGACGTCTAAACTTGTTCTAGTATGTTTATATCCCCGGGAAGGTTAACCCGGTCAACAAATGCCCGCAGAAGTCGGATGTATCGGCCTAACGGCGCAAGAACGCAGCTCTGCTGTAAACAGGCACAACGCAATCACGTCCGAAAAAAAAACTCCGGATGAACGCAGAAGAAGAAGTATGTGTTATTAAAGTTAGCTTTCATTATTAAGTATACTATGTAGGGGCAGGGGAGGGGGAGGGAAGAATTTATAGGGAGGAAATACGAAAGGGGAGGAATGACATTTTCAACATATGGTAAAGGGGAGCATGGGCCAAAAAAGGTTGAGAACCACTGTGCTAACATAACTCCCGATACATGTCCTCACTTTGTTCCCAGCAAACATCACTAAACTCCACAGCGATGTTATCACATCTTGATGTTTTCCCTTTCTCGGGCTTGTTTATTCCCCACTCCACATCCTCTAGTGTTGGTCTAGTCTCTTTCTCTGCTGACATTTCACTGTTTACATTTTTTATTGTTACCATCTAGATTTTTATATATTTAGCTGCTGTATTCTTTCCATATTTATTTACCCCGACGTTTCTTCCACTATGTCCTTTATAGCATGTGTCTTTGTTCTAGTTTCTAGTCATTACTTGAGTTTATGGTATCTTGCATTTTTCTAGAGTTTTGTTATTGCTGCGCGCTTAGTCCTGGGACAATACGAGCCAAACATAATATTCCTTTGATGTCTAATTGGATTTTGAGAGGCTTTCATCGTGGCTTGTTATTTATGTTTTAAAATAATGTTTTAAAAGTTAGTTGCATGTCCTTTACGGAATGTTGCAAACAACCCAGAATGCAATATCTGTTTGTGGTGTACTAGGAAATATTAGTTCAGTAGCTTGCCATATTGAATAGCTTGCCATTTTGAATAGCTTGCCAATTTGAACAGCTTTTTTGTGTGGGTCATTTGATGAGAAGAGGGGCATTGCAGAACACAGTGACAACTGAAATATCAATGGGAAACGAAGCAGAGGCCGATCAAAAGAAATCATGCTGGATACGCTGAGACGGTGGCATGGAGGAATATCATCAACAGAGTTAATCCGGAAAGCGAAAGAAAGATCGAGATCTGTGGAGAGACATGAACGCCCACGCCAGCTGGCAGGGCACATGATGATGATAGTGAGTTTGCCATTGCTTTCTGAACGGCCGAAGTTTCATACCATCGAAATGCGGTTGATCCACAACATTGTCTGTCTCTGGCCTTGATTGTACATTCTATGTGAATGCAGTTCGTCCATCTCTTGATGTTATCATCCCATTTGTATAGTGTCTACTTCTTGCTCACTTGCCTTCAACCTTTCCTCCAGTATGGTTTTGTTATCTTCCCATTTGTATCGTTGGCTACCCCTTGCTCGCTTGCCTTCAACCCTACCATCCAGTATGGTTTGATCTTCCCACTTGTATCGTTGTCTACCTCTTGCTCGATTGCCTTCAATCCTACCCTCCAGTATGTTTTTTTTTTTTTTTAAATAAGAGTTGTGCTCAATATTTAAATTTCAAATCCCGAAACAACCACATAATCAATTTATTATTGCTCACTGGATTTAGGAGGCCTGGTGTTCCTTGCCAGTGAGAAGTCCTGATCGTTCGGGTCCCATCGATTGACGGACGTCGGTCGCGGCGATTGGGCAATCTTGAGCATAGCCTACGATGGGTAGCGTTGTGGTGTTCTGTTGTGATAATTTGGTGTGTCCAGTGTGTGCCGCGTGGTTACACATCCACTTCACACGCGTGATCCGGGACTGTTTCCGGATCCGGTCAGGGATATGCACTACTGACGAGCTCAAACAAGGGCGAAACTCGAGTATAGTGCTTCCATATTGACGTGGATAGGCCTTAGGTTCATACCGGAATGCGATCAGCGTTGCCAGTAGTGGGTTGTGCTCAATATTTAAATAAGAGTGTTATGTCTTTTAACGTAGCCATTTAAACCTCATTAGCAATCTTTCCACACACACCTAAATCAATCCAAGGATGTATTTTAGTGCAGTAAACAAAAATTGGGAGAAACATTCCAGGGGATGCAACTGCCATTATGTTTATTAACTACTTAGAAGGTCTCAGTTATCTAACTTTCAATTGCTTATTTATTATTACTTTATTTTTGAAATGAGAAGAGAAAACCCGCAACATACTCTTAGATGGGTTCAAGATGTGAAAGACAATTTACACACGACAGCAGCACAAGCTTATGATAGAGAGTCATAGGAGGAATCTTCTGTACAGTACAAGCTACTTGTCAGGGGTCAGTCTTGACGTCTGATTATTTTGATATCATTTCGCTAGCACATTATTACTGTTTTGTAGGGCACGATTATGGTTTATTCTTGGGGTCGTGTCAGAGGTCGGCTCTTTAGCTTTGCTGACCTGTTCTCTAATTTCTGGAGATCCAAAAAGGAAGGATGTCCTGAAGCAGTTTCTTGACACGGGTCTGTGATGTGCTAGGGCCTTCGTGTTTTGTTTGCCTGAATGCACAAAGGAATATTTGTGACCAGTATTTTTCTCTCTTAGCGGATGATGAACGCAGGCACACAAACCTGGTCTGGTCATGCTTATTACATAATCAGCAGAGCCCATTATCAACACTACTAAAGTGCCCACCCAAAGTGTCTGCCCGCCAAAAGTATCCACCCACAAAAAGTTTCCACACACCAAGAGTTCCCCCCACACCCCCACCAACAGTCTCCCCCCACTAAAAGTGTCTGCCCACCAGAACTATCCACCCACCAAAAGTTTACACACACTGAGAGTTTCCCCCCACCAAAATTTTCTACCTACCAAAAGTTTCAGTGAATTATACTAATGTACATTTCTCATTGCAGGTGGACAGTGTCATGAAAAATGCTATAATCCAGTCACAAACATGAGGCACTGTTGGGGCGAGGGGCCGGATAAGTGTCAGAAGTGTGAGTAGAACTTCCACCAGACGTACTTACCTATTACACATAACTATCAATTGAGTAACCTTTTGAGGCCACTAAGACAGTTCATAAATAAACACACATGTATTGATTATCGCTCATAGAAGTAGATGAAAGAAGTAGAGATTAGGAGACACACTAGATGACATAAATACTGTAACTTTCATTTTGTATGTTATCTAGTGCGTCCTCTAATCCCACCTCCTTTCCTCCACTTCTATGTGAGCTAAACAATACATGTATGTTTATTTATGATACTAACTTATTGTATGAAGTTTCAGGTGGGTTATTTTTATGGAAAAGATAATATATTTCTGTTAGTTTTGGTTATGTTTGTTCTGTAAGTGTATAAAGTTTCAGGCAGGTTATTGTTGCAGAGAAGATTATATATTTATGTCAGTTTTGGTTATTTTTGTTCTGGAATTGTATGAAGTTTCAGGTGGATTATTGTTGCAGAGAAGATGATATATTTCTGTTAGTTTTGGTGATGTTTGTTCTGGAATTGTATGAAGTTTCAGGTGGGTTATTGTTGCAGAGAAGATGATACATTTCTGTCAGTTTTGGTGATGTTTGTTCTGGAATTGTATGAAGTTTCAGGTGGATTATTGTTGCAGAGAAGATGATACATTTCTGTCAGTTTTGGTTATGTTTGTTCTGTAAGTGTATAAAGTTTCAGGCAGGTTATTGTTGCAGAGAAGATTATATATTTATGTCAGTTTTGGTTATTTTTGTTCTGGAATTGTATAAAGTTTCAGGTGGGTTATTTTTGCAGAGAAGATGATACATTTCTGTTAGTTTTGGTTATGTTTGTTCTGGAATTGTATGAAGTTTCAGGCAGGTTATTTTTGCAGAGAAGATGATACATTTCTGTCAGTTTTGGTGATGTTTGTTCTGGAATTGTTTGTGAGTATATTTTATGTCAAATGTCACACATTATCTTCATTGATCAATGGCAATGTATGTCTTGTCAATATATGCTCTCTAATGAACCTTCATGGTATGTTTCATGTAAAACTTAATATAATATGTACACGTTTTTCAGTGAGCTACGGAGACGTATGTCACGGAAACTGTGGAGGAAGTCGATGCTATGGGAGTCTCCCCAGCGAGTGCTGTCACCCCCAGTGTGCTGGCGGTTGCACAGGCCCTTTCAAAACAGACTGTTTTGTAAGTCATTTTCACAATTTTGGTCTCTAATTTTTTTTTTTTTTGTATAATCCTGGCAAGAAGATATGTTGATGATTCTGTTTCTGCTAATACAAGCGGACTTCAAATTAAAGCCTTAAAGTGTGATAGAAATTATATAACGATGCCATTATCTTGTAACCTGTTAATTATGTTGTTAAGTATGTCAAGAGTGTTAAGCATTTGACGTCACAATGCAGACAAACACAGTGATGTCATAAGGACAATTTAAAGATGGCCGCCCCACTTTTGAAATGCACCAAAGAAGAGCAGTGTTCTGTTATCCATTTGTTTTAATCAGTGAAGGGGTGAAACCTGTAGAAATTCATCGGCGAATGAAAGTCAAGTATGGTGATGCATGCCTGTCAGTCCAGCTAGTGTACGAGTGTAGCAGGAAGTTTCAAAATGGCTTTACTTCTGTGACAGACTGTTCATGAACAGGTCAGGCACACCAAGCAGAGACTCCAGAGTCGATGTTTCGACATAAATCCAAGCACTTTATTGGCGCTGGAGGACTTGCATTGAACGCAGTGATGACTACATAAAAAAATAACACATTTTTCTTTACTATTTCAGAATATATTCACCAAATATAAATAAAACAACATGTAAGATTTTCATTTGAAGCCCCCTCATATAAAACTTGTATTTCATTTCTTCTACTACCTTTGTTGTCTTTCCCAATTCATGCATAGTTCTAAATTTCCAGGTGCTAATTCTAGAGATTTCCATAAGTGAAAGAGGTAGTCACCAATCCAGACACCTTACAACTTTATTCTGCATCATATCATTAGGACATTATTGCACGAAGTCAAATACAGGTGATATGACAATCAAAGCGTGATCGGTTTATTTACTCAAATAGAAGGAGGAAGAGAAGAAATAGAAGAAGAAGAAGAAGAAGAAGAAGAAGAAGAAGAAGAAGAAGAAGAAGAAGAAGAAGAAGAAGATGTAGCCACAGTCACAGGAAGGGGAGGGGGAGGAGCAGGAGGAATGGGAGGAGGAGGAGGAATGGGAGGTGGAACAGCACGGGGGAGAAATTAGAGTAGGAGGAGGAGCATGAGAAGAAATGGGAGAAGGAGGAGGAGTGGTGGTGAAATATTGAATTTTCCAGGTGAACAATGATGAAAGCAGTGTTCTGAAAATGACATGCTTTACGATGGTGATGATGATGATGATTAGTATGATGATGATGATGCAGTATCTATGGTGGGAAATTACTTTGATCTTTTATCTGTGTGTCCTAAACGTATTATCCTTGTCCTTCAACAGGCCTGCCTTAATTACATAGATGAAGGTGAATGTGTGGCATATTGTCCAAAGGAATCAATCTATGAGAAGATTAAGATGGTCAACGTGCCAAATCCAAATATGAAATACACGTTTGGGTCTGTCTGTGTTAAACATTGCCCTGGTAAGTTTACATGTAAATTTGCCTCTGAATCTAAATGTTAAACATTTTTATTGTTAGACGTTTATGCAGTGGATGTGGGATGAGGGATTTATACACATAATGGATGAACACAGGGTGTATTTTTAATGACTGTGAAGATTTTGAAAATACTGCCATTCCAAGTTTTGTATGTACCTTGTACCGAGCATGTGAAGACAGAATTCGGCAGACTGCGTGGATGAAATCACTGATGATTCAACAAGCAAGACGGTGTTTACCTGCAAAGCGTTGTGGAACGTACTGAGCACGGCAAGGCATGTAGAGCGCCCTGGTCATCCACTGCACCTGTATTCGTCTCCAGTCGTCTTGACTTGTCTTGCCACTGGACTCAGATGGGCTCAGGCAAGAGAGTGAGGTCGAAGAATTGCGCAACTCTTCCTCACTTTAATCCAGTTCATCGCACAAGTCATTCATCCAATGTCATGTATCACCTTCAAGCCGTGTGGCGATGGGCGAGCGGCGAGGCAGCAGGCGTGGGTACTCTGGCAGTCGTAGTCGCAGACCTGCACACAGGAGGCTCAGGCCATATGGTCGTCTTCTACTTTCAATCCCACTGGATGAAATAAATGGTTATCATCATTCTTGATGGACAAACAACATGTACCTTGTATGTTGCATGAACTCCACAGAGAGTGGATAAAAAAACTTGGAACGACAATATTTTCAAAAACCTCAGTCATTATAAATACACCCTATATAATAATTTGCAATAAGTATGATGGCAATGATGATGATGGCAATGAAGGGGGTGGAGGAGGAGGGGGAAGAGAAAGAGGAGGAGGATTTATGCACACGCACACACTGGCTGAATATAATGATTCACAATAGGTATGAAGAATTATGTTTTATGTGTCGTTCCACAGACTTCCTGCTGCAAGATGGCAACTCGTGTGTCCGCCAGTGTGCAGAAAATTCTCATGCGATGGACCAGAAACACTGCAAACCGTGCAACGGCCCCTGCCCTAGAAGTATGTATCTGTCTACCCTAAGCTTGTTTATCTACCAACATCCATTTTGTTTGAATTCCCTATTATACAGCAATCCAATTCTTACAGCTTTTATTTCAGGCTAAGGAAAATTAAAGTTATTTCACATATCCAATATAACTCTTTCAGTCCCAATCAATGCATGATGTGTTCACTTACATTTTACATTTGGCCAGAACATGCTAAGAAAATCTGGCTTATCCGATGGCCATTTCCACTTTTCATTTACCCTCTTTAAAAATAATGCTTCTTCTTATTATTACTATTATAGTCCATGCAGTGTGGCATTGGTGATCATGTCTGTCTGCAGCCTTTTGTCTCGTGTACTGCCAATAATTTCTTATACAATGTTCTCCATGTCGCCTCTGTGGTGAAGGGGTTACGGACGCAGTTCATGATCCCGCATACCCGCCCCCGAAACACAGTAGCGCATGATTTGGCAGCAGACCCCGTTGCGTTAGTTTTTTACAAATTGGTATGGGTGCCGGTCGTTCAGAAAGCAATGGCAAACTACTGAACGTAAACTTGCCAAGAGATCACAACAGCAAAATTTGCTGGTGTTGACTGCAATGTCCTGTAAAGGATATGCTTCTAACTTTATTTTTAATGTTCTCCACGCCGTGATGTCAACCTGTCCAGTATCTTCTCTCTTGGTCTTCCCCTGCCTCTTTCTCCTCTAGCTTCAGATTTCCCTTTCTCACGACATATTAAAGAATGTGGGCTGTTTTCTTCTGATTGAGTAACCTGTTCTCTTTGTGGGTGAACTTCTTTCAAGATATCTTCAAGATTGCTCTTTCTATCCGTCCACTGTGTTCTTGTTATTAATTCTACAAAAACTCATCTCCACAGTTTCCACATACCTCCTCACTTATCTTCTAATTGTCCATGATTCGCATCCGTACATCAGGGCTGGCTCAATATCGCTCTTAAGAACTCCTTTCCTCATCCCGATTTTTTTTTTTTTTTTTTTGGGGGGGGGGGGGGGCATATCCTTTACAGGACATTGCAGTCACCACTAGCATGTTTCAGCTGCTGTTGATGTCTTGGCAAGTTTTGCGTTCATAGTTTGCCATTGCTTTCTGAACGACTGGCTCACATACCTCCATAAGTAACCAAAGCGACACGGTTCGCTGCCAAATCTCACACAGCTGTGTTTCGTACGAGAGTAAATGGGATTACGAACAATGTCCTTAAATCCTATGCCATGGAGACTGGCCTCATCCTGATTAACAAAGATTACACAGAGAATAGTTCCCATCTTGTGAAATATCTTTGATTTGGCTATTCTACATTTAACTTCATTTATACATCTTCTGCCGGTCTCTCTGGTCTTGAGGTTACACGACTTTCTCCATAATCTCGTACACTCTCTTAAGTAACATGACATTGCGCGAGAATTGGTAACGGTTTTCTCTGCGTTGGTAACTTACAGGGTATTTGAGCCGGTCGCTCAGAAAGCAATGGCAAACTACTGAGCGTAATCTTGCCAAGAAATCAACAATCAGCTGAAAGATGCTGATGTTGACAGCAATGTCCTGCGAAAGATATGCAAAAAAGATTTTTTTTAAATACATCTTCTATCTGCTGTTATGAAAGTACCCACTTGTGATATCTCGTTATTAAACATCTGGTGTGCTGATGAGGTAGTGTATTCAACCCCTACACCAGTCATTTGGACTAAATGTTGACTTCTCATCCTTGATTTGGGGATGTAAATTACAAGTACCTCTGAAGTCGGAATGTGTTCACCTGATGGCGAGGGACACTGGTAATAGGGAAAGCTAATCCACACGCAAACTTTAGTCCATTACTACTAGAAATAGTGCATATAGACTATTCTTGAGTTTGAAGTGAGCTTGCGCCCAAAATAAAATATTCCACAATGGCTACTCCCAATTGGAAATCTGCCGTACAAACTTTTGCACTTAAATACGGTAGTTAATTCTTAAAAAGCATAATACTATTTTTTATTGTTCCGTATTTGGATCAGGATTGTCCATTCTCGATCAAATTTCAGTTATTTCATGATTTATTTCTTTAAATTGCATTTGGTTACAGCATAGTTAAGAAATCTGCCTTCCCCAATAGCTATTTCCACTGGCTTTTCAGAATTTTTAAAGGTCTTGTGATCATAATTTTGTATGGTGATTATCCCCCTCTTGGGCTTCTGCGGCAAAGCTTTATGGGATTGAAAGAGTTTAGGCCAGCATTTTATTTAAAGAAGAGAGTTTATCTTTTAAAGAAGAGAATTTATGTTTTATAGAAGAAAATTTATCTAGTTTTAAATTTGTTATATGAGTATTTATATTTTGTTATAAGAGGCTCACCAAATAAAACTCTTATCATTGTGTTGTGCCAAAACAAATTATGTTGATTATTGATATCAAAACTTTATTTTATAAATGTGTGTCTACTTTTTTATTACTCTGTTATTACACCTAATCAAGACAGTATTTAAAAAATGTCAGTTATTAAATAAAAATGCATGACAAATTTTTTCAAGAACAGCAACTTCTTCTTCTTCTTCTTCTTCTTCTTCTTCTTCTTCTTCTTCTTCTTCTTCTTCTTCTTCTTCTTCTTCTTCTTCTTCTTCTTCTTCTTCTTCTTCTTCTTCTTCTTCTTTTTCTCTTCTTCTTCTTCTTCTTCTTCTTCTTCTTCTTCTTCTTCTTCTTCTTCTTCTTCTTCTTCTTCTTCTTCTTCTTCTTCTTCTTCTTCTTCCTCTCTCACATTCATCTTCTGTCTCAGTCTATCTATTTATGCAACCAACCATCCACCCATACATCCATCTATCTATCTGTCTGTCTTGTTTATTTATCTGCCTGTCTATTTATCTCTGCTCTACAACAAATGATCTGTATATTGTTATTCTTCAACTTTTTGTCCCACTTCACTTCAACTTTTTGTCCCACTTCGCTTCAACTTGCCCTCGCTGCATCATAAAAAAACAGCTGCCTATGTGTTATCAGTATTAACATCTAGAGATATTAACAACGCATTCAAAATGAGAATTGTCAAATGTTATGTACAATTAAGACTACTATATGACGTGGAAGCCTGGACAATGAAGAAGCAATTAGAAAGTTGAATAGACGCCTTGAAGATGTGGATATACAGAAGAATATGTTGTATTTTATGGAAACTAAAACAATCAAATACAGAGGTTCTAGAAGAACTGGGAATGAAAAGAGAGTTGATAGAAATAAAAAAAGAGGGAAGTGAAATATTATGGCCATGTTAAAAGACATAACACTCTTATAAAAACCATACTAGAGGGTAAGGTTGAAGGTAAGCGAGCAAAAGGTAGACAATGATACAAGTGGGAAGGTAACATCAAAATATGAACGAACATCATTCTGACAGAATGTACAATCAAGGCGAGAGACAGACAGTGTTGGAGATCCATTGCGGCCAACCTTCATTGTGGAGATGGCACCTGATTGATTGGTGTGTTATCTTGGACCATAGGGAAAGTAATAAGTAGTAACGCTGTAATTAATCTAAATTAATTCAACTTTATAACTTCTGTTGGAAGGAACTTAACAATTCTGATTCCAACACTTTATACAATTTTCCTTCTTTTGTTTATATTGAAAAATCTATTTGATTTTCTGGTTGTAATAAGATTGTTTCTGTTTTTTGTTTTATTTGTTTTTACTAATCAGTGCCTTTTTTTATTCTCTTCTACCCCCAACCCCCTTTTGCTATTTTTATTTTACAATTTACAATTATTTCACAATGAATAAATTTCAACTATTCTGAAATTAAATTTAATGAAACCTATACACAATACAATTCCTATTCTGACAACACTATTTTATGTCCACGAATGTTTATATTCTGTATCCACAAACTATCCCTAAAATATAACTTATAAAAATAATATTTTCCACCCACAAACTATCAATAATTTGTAAAATCTGTTCTAAACTTAATTAAATTTCTTTTTTCAATTATGAAAATTTTCTTCATCATATATAAAATGATAAATGTGTCCCATATTTATTCTTTTTTCCTGTCCCAAACTTTCCCTAACTTGTAATGCTAAAAATATGTTTTAAAAACTACAATATAATTTGCTTTAGAACAAAAAGAATGCAAAGGGCTTGTCGATGATTATTTAAATGCAAATAACAGTAGACAATTTGAAAATTGCACAATAATTGAGGGAAATCTCCGAATTATTCGAGCAACGTTTGAGAGGTAAGCTGCTGTCTACAGACTTGCATCATGAGTGATCTGCCCCTATTTTTCTTTCATTTTTGCACAAAGCTTGACCATTGATTTTTAATGTTGTTGTTTATGTGTCACTGCACATTGGAATGGCATGCCTGTAGCAACTACTGATTAGAATAAGACTTAGAAAAGGAAGGCACTTGACACCTTGAAGAAAACAAGATACATATGCATTACAGATCCCAACCAGAATATTCATATGGTCAACACCTTTGTGAAAGACATATACTTAACTAGCTTCAGTGATTTTTATGTAGTGTTCTACTTTTTCTGTGACCAATGTTTGCTACCTGTTTATTCGAACTGGGATTCTCTTGTTCTTCCAAGATCAATATTTTTATGTGTCTGCTACAACATAGGTCATCTTCATCTTCAATGATCAATATTTGTTGTATCTCTCTTACAAACCTGGATCACCTCTTTCTGCAATCAATGTTTGCTTAGCGTCTCTTCCAATGTAGATCACATCTTCTATGATCAATGTTTGTAATACATCTATTCCAACATGGATTTTCTCTTTCTGTGATCAACGTTTTACATCTATTCCAACATGGATTTTCTCTTTCTGTGATCAATGTTTGTTATACATCTATTCCAACATGGATTTTCTCTTTCTGTGATCAATGTTTGTTATACATTTATTCCAACATGGATTTTCTCTTTCTGTGATCAATGTTTTACATCTATTCCAACATGGATTTTCTCTTTCTGTGATCAATGTTTTACAACTATTCCAACATGGATTTTCTCTTTCTGTGATCAATGTTTGTTATACATCTATTCCAACATGGATTTTCTCTTTCTGTGATCAATGTTTGTTATACATTTATTCCAACATGGATTTTCTCTTTCTGTGATCAATGTTTTACATCTATTCCAACATGGATTTTCTCTTTCTGTGATCAATGTTTTACATCTATTCCAACATGGATTTTCTCTTTCTGTGATCAATGTTTGTTATACATTTATTCCAGCATGGATTTTCTCTTTCTTTGATCAATGTTTTACATCTATTCCAACATGGATTTTCTTTTTCTGTGACTAATGTTTGTTATACATCTATTCCAACATGGGTTTTCTTTTTCTGTGATCAATGTTTGTTACACATCTATTCCAACATAAATCAAATCGTCTGTGATAAATATTTACTATACATCTATAACAACATGTGTCATGAAGTAAGATGGTAGACCTGAGCTCTTCACATGTTCCCCCACAGTTTGTCTTGTGTATGGGTTGATCCTGTTGGCCAGATTTTCCTGCCCCATCTGGCATCATTTTAGTTGTCTTATAGAAAATGCTCTAGTCAGGGGTCTCCATGGCACAATGGTCTAGACATCTGCCTTACATTCAGAAGGTCGTGGTTTCATTTCTGGACCCCGGCATTCAAACCATGAGCACAATATTCCCATACCCCTGAAGATTATGGCTGGAGCTACACTTCCCTCTTGAAAGGAATTAAGAGAAGAAATCTTTTGATAACCTCAGAAGAAAGAGCAGGTAAAGTAGAAAGACTCAGTCATACAAACGGAAAGTGTGATATTCCCCAAAGAACATTCTATCCAGTGCATGAAAAAAGCAAGTTGGCTTTTTATAAAATGAAAGATGGTGGCATTTGGATGTGTTTGGTTGAAATCTCTGGCCAACACATATCTTTTATTTCTTTCTTTCTTTATGTGTGTTATTAATGTTGAGGAATGCTGCATTTGTGATCATTATTTTGTGTGTTGAAGTTTGTTTCGTAAATATGTTTACTTGGTTAGAGTTTGATGCACTTTTTTTCTTAATGGAATAGTGTTGCTGCATGTCTGTCTTCATAAATCAAATAGGTTTAAAGCTGGATGGTTGAGATATATTTATATAAAGTGTCTTAGGCCAAATAACACATAAAGTGTCTTAGGCCATATAACACATAAAGTGTCTTAGGCCATAAAACACATAAAGTGTCTTAGGCCACATAAAACATAAGTGTCTTAGGTCACATAACACATAAAGTGTCTTAGGCCATAAAACACATAAAGTGTCTTAGGCCACATAAAACATAAAGTGTCTTAGGCCACATAACACATAAAGTGTCTTAGGCCATAAAACACATAAAGTGTGTAGTATAGATCTAGCCATCTCCGTAGCTAAGTGGTTAAGAAGCCTGACCTAGGCATTGAAGGTTGTGGATTCATCAGTCTGTTCACGGGTGCAATTTCCTCAGAGACTCCTGGGGATGGCCGCTGGAGCGATGGAGTTTGTACTCTTTGTGACAATATAACTTGTCTGGAACTCACAAGATAAAGGAAAAAGCGGGAGATTTAAAAACACACGGAGAAAAAACTTACAGACAGAGATGAATAGTAATGGGAGGACACGAGGGAGCGGCAGGAGACAGCAAAATATGGGAGAGCTTGGCGTGGTTTGTGTGAGGGTCTGTGTCTCAATGGGGAGAAATATGGGAGAGCTTGACATGGTTTATTTGAGGGTCTGTGTCTCAATGGGGGGAAATATGGGAGAGCTTGACGTGGTTTATCTGAGGGTTTGTGTCTCAATGGGGGAAATAAGGAAGAGCTTGGCCTGGTTTATTTGAGGGTCTGTGTCTCAATGGGGGATAAAGAATAGAATAAAAAGAATATCTGATCTCAGCATGGCCGATTGGATAAAAGCACTTGCTCATAAACTTCTGGTGTGCTGATGCTGAGGTGGCGAGTTCAATCTCTACACCGGTCAGTTGGATTAAAATGTTGACTTTTCATCCTTGACTTAGGGAGGTAAATTACAATACCACGGAATTCAGAGTAGAATTGCCTGATGGCGAGGGCCACAAGGTAATAGGGAAAACTAATTCCCACACAGACATCAATTCACTGCACTCGTGCTATAGCACATGTATGGACTATGCTTGACTTCAAAGCGAGTAAACATAAGCCCCCAAAAAATTGGGAGGACATGGGGAAAGCTGCAGAAGATAATAAAATATAGGAATGCTTGGTGTGCTTTGGTGGCATATATCTCAATGGGTCATAAAGAGAAGAAGAAGAATATCTCTTATTTATATACAGAAGCGTTAGATGTGATATGACTTATTTAAAGTAAATACATTTGTAATAGCTGACCAATTATTCTTTGTTTTTATTTTCTAATTCACTATTCTTTCTTTGTGGAATGACATTTTGTGATTTGTGTGTGGCATGGCATCGTGTAGTACCCCTGGTGTTGTTTTGATTAATATACTGTGCAGTGATCTTCTGTTTACTGTTGTGGTAGTCGTGTTTCTCACATGGATGATATCTTACACAGATTATTTGTTGGCATGGTAGTTTTAGGATATGTACATATCATCATCATCATCATAAAATATCATCCTAATCAATGACATCATCATCATCAGCAGTTTCATCATCATTGGCATCATCATCATCAACACCATCATCAATGGTATCATAATTATCATATAAGACATAATCATTATCAATGCATAATCATCATCAGTGGCATCATCTTTATCAGTGGCATCATGTGCATCAATTATATCAAGATAATTGGCATCATCATCAATGTCATCATCAATGGCATCATCATCAATGGCATTATCATCATTAAGGACACTCCCATCATCATTATCATCATCATCAATGGAGTCATGGGTATCATCATTAGCAATGACATCGCCATCAACATCACCATCAATGATATCATCATTGATTACATCATCATCAATTACATCACCATCATTACAATCACCAATGATATCATCATTGATTACATCATCATCAATTACATCACCATCATTACAATCACCAATGATATCATCATTGATTACATCATCAGTTACATCATCATCAGTTATATCATCATCATAATCACCAATTATATCATCATCAATTATATCATCATCAAAGATATCATCATCATCAATGACATCATAGTCATCGTCATCATTATCAGTGACATCATCATCAATGACATCATCACCATCATCAATAACAGCATCATCATCAATGACATCATCACCATCATCAATAACAGCATCATCATCAATGACATCATCACCATCATCAATAACAGCATCATCATCAATGACATCATCACCATCATCAATAACAGCATCATCATCAATGACATCATCATCATTATTAATGACAGCATCATCAATGACAGCATCATCAATGACATCATCACCATCATCAATAACAGCATCATCATCAATGACATCATAATCATCATCATCATTATTAATGACAGTATCATCAATGACAGAATCATCAATGACATCATCATCATCATCATCAATAACAACATCATCAATGACATCATCACCATCATCAATAACAGCATCATCATCAATGACATTATCATTATTAATGACAGCATCATCAATGACAGAATCATCAATGACATCATCACCATCATCAATAACAGCATCATCATCAATGACATCATAATCATCATAATCATTATTAATGACAGTATCATCAATGACAGAATCATCAATGAAATCATCATCATCATCAATAACAACATCATCATCATAACCATCACCAAGTCAGCCAACCCAAAGACTGGTGTTGAGGATGTCTGACTATGTCACTCTAGAACCACTTTCAGGAGTCTCCATGGCAAAGTGGTCAACCCATCTGCCCCACGCCATGAAAGTTGTGAGTTCGAAGATTGTCCCGCGGAAAGAGATCGAGCCACATAAGACAAAACCAGTGCAGTTGATCCTCTCAACTTTTAAGCAACTTTTTAAGAACCACCTTTTTTCTCAGCAAAATATCTTCAACTTTGCCTAAGATGAACTTAGTTACTTAGCCGGTTTACAGATCATCCTCACTGCACACCAAAACACTCAATCCAACAGTGCTTACTCCCCTACTTCAGTTTCTCCCTCAGTGTGCAGCATTTGACAATGCCTATTTAATGATGGTTTATGTTCTTCTTTCACTCTCTATGTAGCTCTCTTGTCTGGCATCACCACTTTTGCTTGATGTTCTTCCTGTCTGATCAAGGTCATAGAAGAGGTAACACCCCTCCCCCCTCCTGTCCTTTGGAGCATCATCATTCATCCACCTCAAAATCAAATGTCATATCATCTATTTCAAAATCAAATGTTATATCATCCATCTCAAAATAAAATGTTATGTCTCATTCATCTCAAAATCAAATATTATGTCACCCATCTCAAAATCAAATGTTATGTCATTCATCTCAAAATCAAATGTTATGTCATCAATCTCAAAATCAAATGTTATATCATCAATCACAAAATCTATTGTTATATCATCCATCTTAAAATCAACTGTTCTATAATCCATTTCAAAATCAAATGTTAAATCATTAAAATCCAAGCATTATATCACCTCATAACCAAATGTTATATCACCTCAAAACCAAATGTTATATCATCCATCTCAAAATCAAATGTTATTATATCATCTCAAAATCAAATGTTATATCATCCATTTCAAAATCAAATGTTTTATTTTGGGTCTCCTTGGCAAAGTGTTAAAGCCACCTGCTTTGACCTACAAAAGACATGGGTTCATCTTCGAACTCCATCATTCAGTTCATAAATACAGTATTTTGGAGACCACTGGAGGTCATCACTGTAGGTCACCACTGGAGGTCATCTCAGGAAGTCATCACTGGAGGTCGTCACGACATCTATGGAGTTCATGCTCTGAGCGATGCTTTCAGCACACCACACTAGTGGGGGGAAAAAACCAAGCCATGTGGGATATACCAGTCGCAATGAAGTCAACTCTCTTGCCTTTAACCCTTTGCCATTGTTATGTAATATATTTATTTTCATTTTCTGAGAGCCTGAAGAAAAGAGTAGGAAAGCTCTGGAAACACAGCTTACTTTATTTGTTTGTTGTGGTTGTTTACTACAGCATAATCATTACCTATTATATTTCATTTTGTCTGTGCATTTTCTGCATGCTTGTTTCATCCAGTGCATGTGGTGTAAATTAATATGCATGTACAGCTTTTATTTGTGCATCTGCCTACCTTTCTAGGGTGTAATGGCATTGACCCCCCAGCCTTTTTGAATCTGGATAACATAAAAGAGTTCGAAGGGTGTACATCCATCGACGGCAACATGATTATTTTAATTTCATCTTTTCACAGGTGAGAGCACAGATGATGTGCTTAATTTTTATTTATTAAATTGGGACATTAATTTAATATGACCTGGGTTTTGTAATTTGTTGCATACTGGTTTTTTTTTTTACCTTTAACATAAATGAATCTAAACACAGAAGCCACAAACAATATATCGCACATATTATTGCCTGGCATATATTGCTGCTTCTCATCAGGAGCATACTGAAGAGTTATATATCATATGATGTGAATAAATGAACTTTAGCTGAAACAATAAAACACAAACTCTGTTTATTTGCATAATACTGGCTGGAACAGCCTAATTGCTAACACCTCACTACATTTGAGTAATCATTCATTGTTCATCCAATACAGTATACAAAATGCTTTTTCTTTGTTCACTTTATGGCCGAAGTTTATGAGGTGTTGAGAAATAGACTAGGGGGCATTTTATAGCCTTTCAACTTCAAATGGATTTCTGAAAACTAATTAACTCTCTTTTCCACCCACACTGGTATATGTTCAGCAGCTCAATTTGCTAATTGTCTCTCATTTCTGGACTTATTCTTCTGGTTTCTGATCTTGGCCAGCGGGAGGAGAGCTCCTCAACACAGGAGATTTATGACTTTGGTACTGGGGTGGGAGTAAGGTCACTACATCAACTTCAGCCTGACAGATCCAACCCTTTTCAGAACTCAGGCGACTGAGCACCATTGTATTAGGCTTGAGAGCTGAAACTTAGTCTTCAAGAAAATTCATAAACAACAACAATGATACATTTGTACTTTTGAATAGTTCAAAGATGTATTTTATCTTGAGGCAATATATTAAACTATAAAGGAATATTTGCATAAATATCACAAATATCTCAATTTGTACCTGGCGAGATGCAGCGCAATATGCCAGACAATAAATCATGCAACATATTGTTTGTTGCTTCTGTGTTTAAATTCACTAAAGGAATGCATTGTTTTGAATTTCTCAGTTATTTGTGAATAATATGTAGAACATAACACGGGAGGTACAAGTCGCATGCAGTATGTGTTGTTTTGTAACTGAATTGATGTTTCAATTCTTTGGTGTTTTTTCAACTGTTGTGTTTCTTTATATGTGAGTATTTGGCATGATATAAGAGCATACATGTGGCTTGTTATTCGTGTTGAATACTTTGTATTTTAACATTCAGCATCAAGGTTCTAGATTATGTTGTTGTTGTTTTGTAGTTAAACTGATGTGTCAAGTGCATGAATTTTCCATGAAATGTTGTGGTTTTGTGAACATCTGGCTTACTATCTGTGATTGTGTCTATTTTTCTAGTTTTGTATTGTTAACATTAAATATTAACATGTCAGTTTATTTGTTATTTTGCAGTCAAATTGATGTTTCAAGTATGAGATTATGTGTTATTTTGTAGTTGAATTGATGTTTAAGTCTGAGATTATGTGTCATTTTGTAGTTGAATTTATGTGTGAAGTGTGCAAAGTTTCCTTCTTTCTTTATCTCTGTTTCACATCTTACATCTGATGTTACTTTGTAGTCTAGACAATGAAAACAATTATTCTGTGGTAATATATACATAATATTTGCTTTTATTTGTTATTGTTGTTTAATTATTTGTTTGTAGCAACAGTGGACAAGTAGCTACTCAGGGTGCTGACCTTGGCAGTGACCAGGTTTCAAACCCCTGTAGGGGCAGAATACATTTTTCTGATCAGAATGACTCAGGGCTCGACCAAGTCTTATAGAAAGTTTAAACTTTTCTAGGAATTGCCTGAGATGGTAACAAAATGAGGAAGGGAACTAGCTACTTCACCTCATTATTTAATAAGCTAGAATATGTGAAGATTTAACACTTCACACATCAACAATGGTGTCTGCCTGTGGACCACCTTTCTTTACTTATTTTTTGTGACCTGTCACATATATTTATTATTTTTGTAGCACTTGTGTATCTTTGACTTGTTTTGTTGATTAATCTTTATGTGACTTTCTATTCTGCCTTGTTTTGTAATCTTAATTCTATGTGACTTTTTATATTTTTGACTTGTTTTGTGCATTAGTTTTCATGTGTCTTCTTATATTATGCCTTTTTGTAAAAATAATATTTGTATGTGACGTATTATATATTTGACATACTTTGTCCATCAATGTTTATGACACTTTTTATATTTTTGCCTTATTTTGTATATTTTTATATAAATTATTTTTTTTATTATTTGCTATTTTCGTTAGTAAGTTTTGTTTTATTATTCTATTGTCAGTTAATTGTTGTTTTTAGGGATGAGCATTATAACATTGAGCCGCTCCACCCGCACAACCTGACAGTGCTAAAGAACGTGAAAGAGATCACTGGATACGTGTTGATTCAGTCAAACCACTCAGACTTCACAGATTTGAGCTTCCTATCCAGTCTAGAAGTGATCCATGGACGCACCACAGTGTATGTTTTTCTTATTTCATGTATCAAATAAGTTCTTAGAAAGTTACGATGAGAAAGGTGAAGACAGGCATGCTTTGGGCAGAGTAGCAGGCTTCCATTCAACATTCAAAAATAGAGAGGATCTGTTGGATCTTTCCTCCCAGGACATGCTGGTGTGCTGGGAAACGAGCAGACGGACAGATTGGCTGGGTCTGCACTCCTTGGTGGGGCATTGGGGCATGATAAGCCAGACGTGGTTGGGGCACTTTGGGGTTGTGCGTATAATACAAAAAAAACAGATAGATCATCACGGCCTGGAGAGAATGTTGCTGCAGGGAGTGACCAGAAGATCTGGCCAACACTCAGGACTCAAGGAAAGGCCAGGCGGACACATAATCAGACTGCTACTGATATCATTAGCATTGGGGCATGTCACTGGCTGTTGAAGATAAGGACGGAGCACGTATGGGAGTGTCCCAAGTGCTGTAATGGCGGTTCTTGACTGAACTTAACTCTTAGAAAATTTCAAAAGTGGAGCAGGAAGAAGAAAAAATACTGGCATTCTGTCAGTTCTGAACACTGTAGAAAACTGACTCACAAACAGTAGGATTTATTTCTTGGCATGGAAATAAGGATTTGTATATGTACTTCTCAATATATGAATAACCTTACGGTGATAACTTTCGTTGAAGTTAGTTAGTTAGTTAGTTAGTTAACAGATCGTCCTCATTGCACATCGAACCATTCAGTCCATAAGTGCTCGGATCCCCTCCTCAGCAAATCCTGCAGCATGTAGCGGCTCACGTCATCTTTCGTTGAAGTACTCTGGTAATGTACTGAGTGTTTGTAAAGTCTCACTACACTTTGTATGTAGAACAAATTTGAAAACTGAAGTCATCAAAAAACGTGCTCCACAGCCCATGGTGAAGCAATATGCAGCGAATGGCTGTCATCTGCTGGAATAATTCTTCTAAGTAATGAAGACACAATCAATGTATTGCACAATTTATTGCCTGGCATATTTCGCTGTATCTCGTCAGAACAGAACACCAGTTATAAAATATGGCAGCAGAACACATCCCTACATGGATTAGCAAACTAACACTTGAACATTCTACAGTCTGACTCACCCTAGCAATTGGAAGGTGACATCATCTTCAAAAACACACCATTTACTAGAATTGTGGATTGCTGCAGGCATAGATAATTTACAGTGCTGTGGTGTTGACTACACATAACCAAAAATGACTGAGATATGCAGAGGCATCAGCTATACACGTGGGTACAGGACAATTATGTAAACAGACAAGATACTCTCTTTAAAGCTACCATGATGACAGTGAAAAATTGGCAATGTTGTGTTTCAGTTGAAATAATTCATTACTTTATTACATTTTTACTTTATTAAATATTGAACTTTGAAAGATGCAGTGAAATATTTCAGACATTAAATTGGGTAATATATTATTTGTGTCTTCATTATTCAAAATATGAATGTGAAAACATTGTTTTGAATTAAGTTAAAGTAGAAAAATCCAGCATTGGATAGACTAGATGGGCACCTTGCCATGTTAACAGTTGATAGTTTGTAAAATGGAGTTACACCTCTCCATAGCATACAGCCTGGGTTGAATTTAGAGAGTGTTGCCAATATAACATGATCTTTCTCTCAGCCTGTCTCGTTTACTTCAGAGGAAAGGTAACACCAATACACCTGGAACAAGACCAGCTGCAGAAGCTACTGCATCAGCAAAGCAATGCTCTAACTGTTCGCCTGTTGGAGCTTCCAGCCTAGACCAGATGTCGACCAGGGCTTAGGAAATGGTCTGCCCTGCCATGACATTTAGTCTTTAGGATGCATTTCGTTGCACCAGGATATGGCTTGTATCATCCAAATTGCACTCCACCGCCAGAAGCCATGGCCCAAAGAGGAGTGTCGGGTTTGGTGAGCGTGGCCCAACATTCTGTGCTAACAGAAAGCAGGTAGTACCGTCTACTGTCACATGGTAGCTTGGTCATATCTGACTAAGACCTGACCTAGAGCATTGGATAGAGTCAGTGTTATATAAATTTTTCATAATCGTGTTATTTTCAGAGACAGCGGGATGAATTCTTTGAACATCTTTCAAACCCCACTGCGTTCACTGGATCTCATTTCACTGAAATATATTCGCAATGGCAACGTGTTCATTGCACTGAATAGAGACCTTTGTTATGCAGACATGATTGATTGGAAGACTGTGTTGACGCATAAAGATCAGACAGTGAATATACAGGCGAACAGGCCAAAGAGCCTGTGTGGTAAGCTTTTTCTCTGTTTGTAGTTGTTTTTATCAATCAGGGCATTTTTACCAGTACTAGGTAGGTAGGTAGGTTGGTAGATAGGTAGGTAGTTTGGTAGGTAGGTAGGTAGGTAGGTAGGTAGATAAATAGATCATCACGGCTTGAAAATTCCAGGCGGACATGTAATCAGCAGACTACTGGTACCATTAGTATTGGGACTCAACACTAGCTGTTGCAGATGAGGATGTAGCAAGTATTAGAATGTCTTGAGTGCTGTGATGTCGGCTTTTGACTCAACTCTGTTTCTTCCACAAGTTTGATGTATTCCTCCACAAGTTTGATGTGTTTCTCTACAAGTTTGATGTATTTCTCCACAAGTTTGATGTGTTTCTCTACAAGTTTGATGTGTTTCTCCACAAGTTTGATGTGTTTCTTCCACAAGTTTGATGTGTTTCTCTACAAGTTTGATGTGTTTCTCCACAAGTTTGATGTGTTTCTCTACAAGTTTGATGTGTTTCTCCACAAGTTTGATGTATTTCTCCACAAGTTTGATGTGTTTCTCTACAAGTTTGATGTGTTTCTCCACAAGTTTGATGTGTTTCTCCACAAGTTTGATGTATTTCTCCACAAGTTTGATGTATTTCTCCACAAGTTTGATGTGTTTCTCTACAAGTTTGATATGTTTCTCTACAAGTTTGATGTGTTTCTCTACAAGTTTGATGTGTTTCTTCCACAAGTTTGATGTGTTTCTCCACAAGTTTGATGTTTTCCTCCACAAGTTTGATGTTTTCCTCCACAAGTTTGATGTTTTCCTCCACAAGTTTGATGTTTTCCTCCACAAGTTTGATGTTTTCCTCCATAAGTTTGATGTATTCCTCCAAAAGTTTGATGTATTCCTCCAAAAGTTTGATGTATTCCTCCAAAAGTTTGATGTATTTCTCCAAAAGTTTGATGTATTCCTCCAAAAGTTTGATGTATTCCTCCAAAAGTTTGATGTATTTCTCCACAAGTTTGATGTATTTCTCCACAAGTTTGATGTGTTTCTCCACAAGTTTGATCTGTTTCTCCACAAGTTTGATGTGTTTCTCTACAAGTTTGATGTGTTTCTCCACAAGTTTGATGTGTTTCTCTACAAGTTTGATGTGTTTCTCCACAAGTTTGATGTGTTTCTCCACAAGTTTGATGTATTCCTCCACAAGTTTGATGTGTTTCTCCACAAGTTTGATGTATTTCTCCACAAGTTTGATGTATTTCTCCACAAGTTTGATGTATTTCTCCACAAGTTTGATGTATTTCTCCACAAGTTTGATGTGTTTCTCCACAAGTTTGATGTGTTTCTCCACAAGTTTGATGTATTTCTCCACAAGTTTGATGTATTTCTCCACAAGTTTGATGTCTTTCTCCACAAGTTTGATGTGTTTCTCCACAAGTTTGATGTGTTTCTCCACAAGTTTGATGTATTTCTCCACAGGTTTGATGTGTTTCTTCACAAGTTTGATGTGTTTCTCCACAAGTTTGATGTGTTTCTCCACAAGTTTGATGTGTTTCTTCCACAAGTTTGATGTGTTTCTTCCACAAGTTTGATGTATTTCTCCACAAGTTTGATGTATTCCTCCACAAGTTTGATGTGTTTCTCCACAAGTTTGATGTGTTTCTCCACAAGTTTGATGTATTTCTCCACAAGTTTGATGTGTTTCTCCACAAGTTTGATGTATTTCTCCACAAGTTTGATGTGTTTCTACACAAGTTTGATGTGTTTCTCTACAAGTTTGATGTGTTTCTTCCACAAGTTTGATGTGTTTCTCCACAAGTTTGATGTGTTTCTCCACAACTTTGATGTTTTCCTCCACAAGTTTGATGTATTCCTCCAAAAGTTTGATGTATTCCAACCAAGACTCCAACCAAGTGCTCAAGGGAACTACCTTTACACGTTCTAGAAAAACCAAAAGAAAGTGTATATATATATATATATATATATATATATATATATATATATATATTTAACACCGATACCAAAAAAAAAAAAAAAAAAAGTATTGCATGATTTCATGCCTGGCATATTTCGCTGCATCTCGTAAGGTGCATACTGCAGAGTTATATATCATGAAGTGGATAAATGAATACTACTTTGACTGAAATAGTAAATACATAGTCACTGATACTGTCAGAATGTGGAGAACATTATCCCCATGTAAGTCTAAAATTTAACAGGAAGTCCTTTTGTTTGCATAGCAACAGCTGGAATCGTCTATATTTATTGTCTCTTCTAAACAGCGAAGGAAGGAGAAGTCTGTGACCGTCAGTGTGGAATCCATGGCTGCTGGGGGAAGGGCCCAAACAAATGTTTTAAGTGTGCTAATTATGTTTACGAGGCTGAGTCACTGTGCCTGAATAAATGCACGGACATTCCGAGGTTGTACCATGAAGGAGATGGAAAATGTATGCTCTGTCATAAAGAGTGTGCCAACACTTGTAATGGGACGGTAAGGATCTACTTTTTTTGTTGTCTTGTTTTTGGATAGTTCAATGTTTTATTTGTATTGTTATATTTTTGCTGTTACTTGGTATTTATAGCATAAGATAAATTCATGGAAAGTTAGACTTTGAATATGTTGCAGTTTAAGAACCACTGGAATATATTTTAATCCAGATTTAACCTTCAAAGTGTGGAGTCGGCCTTTTCTCTGGCCACTGAGATGTTATATAGAAACAGTCTTACTGTACGGCAGAGAATCATGGAACATCGATGAACAAATTAAGAAGAGCTTAGAAGCAGTGGGGTTGTGGTTCCCAGATAAATATTGTGAATACCTTGGATGAACAATGATTGTCTGGAAGAGGCTACTGAAAGTAGATCATTATATACAACATTAAGAAAGAGAGAAACAGTGTTGCTTGCTCACTTGATGAGAAGAGAGGCATCAGAAAACATTGTGATGACTGGAAATATCGGTGGGAGAAGAGACAGAATCAGACAGAGAGAAATCATGCTGGATGGACTGAGATGGTGGCATGGAGGAATATCATCAGCAGAGTTGATCCAGAACACCAAGGACTGAGATCTGTGGGGGAACATGAATACCAGTTGGTAGTGCACACGATAATGATATTTCTTTACTTACTTGGTATTTAGTCTCCGTGGCGAAGGGGTTATGGACGCGATTCGTAAACCCGTATACCCGGGTTTGAAACACAGTGGTGCTGGTTTTTTCGAAAAAGGTATAAGTGCCGGTCGTTCAGAAAGCTATGGCAAACTACTTAGCATAAAACTTGCCCAGGAATCATGGACAGCCCAAATGCTGGGGTTGACTGCTACATCCTGTGAAGGACATACAACTAAAAAAATAATATAGTATAAATTCTCGGAAAGATAGATCTGTAATGTGTTGCAGTTTATGAACCAGTGGTATATGTTTTATTCCAGATTTATTCTTCAAAGTCTGTCTTTTCTCTGGTCATTAAGATGTGGTATAACATTTACAATTGCAGTAATATCAGTGATATTATACTAAGACCAGCTCACAATAAATGCCAGCTTATATTTTAATCCAGATTTTAATTTTCTTATGTTCTTCTTCTTTTGAGTGTGGGTTTGTGTTGTCCAGCTGTCTCTTTACATTCTGTAAACATCTCAAAAGCTTTCAAATTCTGTCCATCATTTTTGTTTAGAGTAATACTCCCTTGCCTATGAGCCAGATATGTGTAATGACAATTCCACACTGGCATAAATATTTTACAAGTATACTATCATAATCATCATCATCATCTTCCACTTTTGCTGTCAAGCGTCATGGGGAGGAATAACTGAAGTTCCAGCGCCCGATGGGTGGCACTGGATAGTGTCATTCCGTGTGATTGTACAATGTCTTTGATTTTGGCAATCCATTTTCTTCTCAGGCGTCTTCTTGTTCTTGTATCAAATTTTCTTTGATGTAGCGCCAGTGCTGGTAGTTGATAATTTTGCATTCTAATGAGATGGCCGAATCATTTTATCTCCTGCCTGTCAGTATATGGGGCACAAGATGTTGATCCCACGGTCTGTCTGATAACATAATTTCTTATTCGGCCTCAAATAGCTTAGTTAGCAGTTCTCCTCAAGCATCTCATCTTGCAGGTGTTGATTTTGCATAAGTGTGGTTTGGATAAATTATAATTTTCTCATATAAGCTGAAAGGTTTGCTTCTTTTCCAGATGTTAAAAAGTATTACTGTAATATCAACATAAGAAACATGGTTAACAGTGTGAATATTTGCATACATTCTTAATTAGATTTATCCACAAAAATGTGAATGCTTTCCTTCTTTCTTCTGGCCCCAAATAAAAAGTTAGTTGTATGTCCATTACAAGACATTGTAATCAATCCCAGCATTGTTTTGGCAGTGTGTTATTTCCTAGGCAACTTTATGTTCACCATTTTGTCCTTGTTTTCTGAGCAGCTGATGCTAAAACTATTTTGAAAATCAATGCAAAGCAGTCGCCTCCCAAATTGCCTGCAAATGACTTTGAACAGGCTATGTCAGAGTCATGAAACTGCATTCGTACCTCTAAGTCACAGATGTTAACTTTTTTAACAAGGACCGGAATAATTATTACAGTTAAATTAATGTCATAGATGAAAACATTGAGACTAGCTGATTGTTTCCACAGAAAAACACTGACTGCGACAAATGTACGCACGTTGCAATGAGAAACTTAATGGGCTTGCTCAGCTGCGAGGAAAGTTGTGGAGAAACCATGTACCCTGATGAGAATAGGATTTGCAGACCTTGTCATGCCAATTGTGGCCAAAATGGGTATGTTTAGACTGTGTTTCTTTGACTTTTTACTGTGGTTTGTGAAGACTTCCCAAAGTATATCTGTCATGTCAACTGTAGCCACAAAGGTTATGTTGGAATTGTGTTTCTTTGAATCATTTACTGTGGTTTTTCAAGGCTTTCTACCTGTGTCTTGCCAACTGGCACCACAATGAGTATGTATAGACTGTGTGTTTCTTTGTATCATTTACGGTGGTGGTTAAAGGCTTCCCAAAGTATATCCATGCCATGCCAACAGTGACTGAAGGCTTCCCAAAGTATAACCATGTCACGCCAACTGTATGAGCCTAGTGGCTAGATGCTCCCCACCGGTGGTTATGGGTTGAGATCGATATCAGGGTGGATTATTATAATTGACTTGGACTCCCCAGTCAACCCGGGCTCCTCAGTCAACCAGGGCTCCCCAGTCAACCCAGCCTACTTGGACTCCCTAGTCAACCAGCCCATCCTACTTGGGCTCCCCAGTCAACCAACCCATCCTACTTGGGCTCCCCAGTCAACCAACCCAGCCTACTTGGGCTCCCCAGACAACCCATCCTACTTGGGCTCCCCAGTCAACCAACCCAGCCTACTTGGGCTCCCCAGTCAACCAACCCAGCCTACTTGGGCTCCCCAGAAACCCAGCCTACTTGGGCTTGCCAGTCAACCAACCCAGCCTACTTGGATTCCCCAGTCAACCAACCCAGCCTACTTGAACTCCCCAGTCAACCAACCCAACCTACTTGGGCTCCCCAATCAACCAACCCAGTCTACTTGGGCTCCCCAGACAATGCAGCCTATGTGGGCTCCCCATTCAACCAACCCACCCTACTTGGGCTCCCCAGTCAACCAACCCATCCTACATAGGCTCCCCAGTCAACACAGCCTACTTGGGCTCCCCAGACAACCCATCCTACTTGGATTCACCAGTCAACCAACCCAGCCTACTTGGGCTCCCTAGTCAACCAACCCAGCCTACTTGGGCTCCCCAGTCAACCAACCCAGCCTACTTGGGCTCCCCAGTCAACCAACCCAACCTACTTGGGCTCCCCAATCAACCAACCCAGTCTACTTGGGCTCCCCAGACAACCCAGCCTATGTGGGCTCCCCATTAAACCAACCCACCCTACTTGGGCTCCCCAGTCAACCAACCCATCCTATGTAGGCTCCCCAGACAACCCAGCCTATGTGGGCTCCCCAGTCAACCAACGCATCCTACGTAGGCTCCCCAGTCAACACAGCCTACTTGGGCTCCCCAGACAACCAACCCAGCCTACTTGGGCTCCCCAGACAACCAACCCAGCCTACTTGGGCTCCCCAGTCAACCAACCCAACCTACTTGGGCTCCCCAATCAACCAACCCAGTCTACTTGGGCTCCCCAGACAACCCAGCCTATGTGGGCTCCCCATTCAACCAACCCACCCTACTTGGGCTCCCCAGTCAACCAACCCATCCTACGTAGGCTCCCCAGTCAACACAGCCTAGTTGGGCTCCCCAGTCAACCAACCCATCCTACGTAGGCTCCCCAGACAACCCAGCCTATGTGGGCTCCCCAGTCAACCAACCCATCCTACGTAGGCTCCCCAGTCAACACAGCCTACTTGGGCTCCCCAGACAACCCATCCTACTTGGGCTCCCCAGTCAACCAACCCATCCTACTTGGGCTCCCCAGTCAACCAACCCATCCTACTTGGGCTCCCCAGTCAACCAACCCATCCTACTTGGGCTCCCCAGTCAACCAACCCATCCTACTTGGGCTCCCCAGTCAACCAACCCATCCTACTTGGGCTCCCCAGTCAACCAACCCATCCTACTTGGGCTCCCCAGTCAACACAGCCTACTTGGGCTCCCCAGACAACCCATCCTACTTGGGCTCCCCAGTCAACCCATCCTACTTAGGCTCCCCATTCAACCCATCCTACTAGGGCTCCCCAGCCAACCAACCCATCCTACTTAGGCTCCCCAGTCAACCAACCCATCCTACTTAGGCTCCCCAGTCAACCAGCCTACTTGGGCTCCCCAGTCAACCAACCCATCCTACGTAGGCTCCCCAGACAACCCAGCCTTTGTGGGCTCCCCAGTCAACCAACCCATCCTACGTAGGCTCCCCAGACAACTCAGCCTATGTGGGCTCCCCAGTCAACCAACCCATCCTACGTAGGCTCCCCAGACAACCCAGCCTATGTGGGCTCCCCAGTCAACCAACCCATCCTACGTAGGCTCCCCAGTCAACACAGCCTACTTGGGCTCCCCAGTCAACCAACCCATCCTACGTAGGCTCCCCAGACAACCCAGCCTATGTGGGCTCCCCAGTCAACCAACCCATCCTACTTGGGCTCCCCAGTCAACACAGCCTACTTAGACTCCCCAGTCAACCCATCCTACTTGGGCTCCCCAGTCAACCAACCCATCCTACTTAGGCTCCCCAGTCAACACAGCCTTCTTGGGCTCCCCAGTCAACCAACCCATCCTACTTAGGCTCCCCAGTCAACACAGCCTACTTGGGCTCCCCAGTCAACCAACCCATCCTATGTAGGCTCCCCAGACAACCCAGCCTATGTGGGCTCCCCAGTCAACCAACCCATCCTACTTAGGCTCCCCAGTCAACACAGCCTACTTTGGCTCCCCAGTCAACCAACCCAGCCTACTTGGGCTCCCCAGTCGACCAACCCATCCTACTTGGGCTCCCCAGTCAACCAACCCATCCTACTTAGGCTCCCCAGTCAACACAGCCTACTTGGGCTCCCCAGACAACCCATCCTACTTGGGCTCCCCAGTCAACCAACCCAGCCTACTTGGATTCCCCAGTCAACCAACCCAGCCTACTTGGGCTCCCCAGTCAACCAACCCAGCCTACTTGGGCTCCCCAGTCAACCAACCCAGCCTACTTGGACTCCCCAGACAACCCATCCTACTTGGATTCCCCAGTCAACCAACCCAGCCTACTTGGATTCCCCAGTCAACCAACCCAGCCTACTTGGACTCCCCAGTCAACCAACCCAGCCTACTTGGGCTCCCCAGTCAACCAACCCAGCCTACTTGGGCTCCCCAGACAACCCATCCTACTTGGGCTCCCCAGTCAACCAACCCAGCCTACTTGGATTCCCCAGTCAACCAACCCAGCCTACTTGGGCTCCCCAGTCAACCAACCCAGCCTACTTGGGCTCCCCAGTCAACCAACCCAGCCTACTTGGGCTCCCCAGACAACCCATCCTACTTGGGCTCCCCAGTCAACCAACCCAGCCTACTTGGATTCCCCAGTCAACCAACCCAGCCTACTTGGGCTCCCCAGTCAACCAACCCAGCCTACTTGGGCTCCCCAGTCAACCAACCCAGCCTACTTGGGCTCCCCAGACAACCCATCCTACTTGGGCTCCCCAGTCAACCAACCCAGCCTACTTGGATTCCCCAGTCAACCAACCCAGCCTACTTGGATTCCCCAGTCAACCAACCCAGCCTACTTGGACTCCCCAGTCAACCAACCCAGCCTACTTGGACTCCCCAGTCAACCCAGCCTACTTGGGCTCCCCAGACAACCCATCCTACTTGGGCTCCCCAGTCAACCAACCCAGCCTACTTGGACTCCCCAGTCAACCAACCCAGCCTACTTGGGCTCCCCAGTCAACCAACCCAGCCTACTTGGGCTCCCCAGTCAACCATAGGGTGCTGAGAGGTCTCGAGGTATGGTGCTAGAGGTCCCGGGTTCAATCTCTCATGAGGACCGGGATTTTTTTCACATGGACTTCTAGTAATAAAATTTCCCCTGGTCTCTGGGTAGTGAGATCGGATGCCCATGTGTATTGTTGTGCACTTAAAAATTCCTGTGGCAGTTGGAAATCGAAACAGAGTAGCCTAACGGTGCTGCCCGGGCAAAATTTCTAGTTAAAAATCTACTTAAAGTATTTCAGAATCCTCGCCGGTGCTATGGAGTTTGTGCATTGAGCTGAGTTTCTCCAGACTCAGGTTTGAGAGGAGGAGAACAGAGCACTTATGGGTTACACCTGTGTGCCGTGATATTGATCCATCGACTAAACTAAAATAAACTAAACTTTCCCTATTGCCAATGTCACTCGCCATCAGACGAACACACTTCAACCTCTAGGTATTTGTAATTTACGTCCCCAAGGTCGGCTGGTTGGAGAACAAACTGTGTATGCATGTTGTGATTGTGACTGATTCACAAAGCTTGCTGGCAAAGGTTAAGACTGGCATGCTTCGTGCAGAATGGCATGCATCGATTCAGAGGCCGCGGGTTATGAGCCTTCGCTGGATCTTTTCTTCAGGACACTCTGGAGTGGTTGGAAATTAATAGGCAGACAGATTGGCTGGTGCTGTATCATTAAGGGGTGATGTGATGCACGATAAGGCAGATGTGGTGAAGGCCCTCTGGGAGAATGTGATTAATGCAGAAGAACAGAAAAACTATCATGGTCTAGAGAGAATGCAGCAGCAAAATCGATAGTCATCATTCAGAGGTAAAGCAAGATGGACATATAATCAGATTGCAACAGGCACCATTAGTATTGGAACTCTTTGCTGGCTGCTGAAGATGATGACTGAGCGCTTATGGGAATGCCCCAAGTGCAGTGATGTTGGTTCTTGACTCAACTCAACTCTGTCCCCAAGTCAAGGGCGATAAGTCAACATATTAGTCTTTCTGACCATTGTACTGGTTGAACCCGCTACCTCAGCATCAGCACACAGGATGCTTAAGAATGAGTGCTCTTATCCATTCTGCCATGCTGACATCCAAAGAAAAGAATATTATGTCTTGATGTGTGTTGGTTGAGGGCTTATCTTCCAATGAGGAATCAAGAACAGAAGAGGGTGAAGATAATGTTTTATGTCTCTTATTGTTTTATTCTGGTGATTTTTCTTTCAGCTGTACAGGACCAGAGAAAATTGTTGGACCAAATGGCTGCAAAGTTTGTGATATTGGCATTCGGGAGAGTTCTGATGGGGTAATAGAATGCTTGCCGGTGGATGAAGTCTGTAAAGATGGCTACCACAATAGTTTAAGTCCTCGGAGTAAATTTGCAAGGTCATTTCCGGTATGTTCCTGTTATTTTTGCTATTTTTATCCATAAAACATGTAATAGTTTTGTGCATGATTTATCTCCCCGAGTTTTAACTTACTGTTAATGGTTAAGAGTTAATTATTTCCATGTTTTTATAAACAATTTAGTGTCTTCGTCTTTGTTCCTCTTTCAAGGAGAGTGTATCACAACTTGTTACGCGCGTCAAAAGTTGGTGTGTACGACTTCAGTGTGCATTTGCTTGAGGCTCAAAAACTTACTTGGCTAACTTCCCACATAACACATAAAGCTGGGATCATTTTACATAAAACCACTGGTTTATAGTTACAGCAGCGGTTGGGAATGACAACAAGTAGGCCATACAGCTACTGCTCTGGCAACATTTTTAAGGAAAAATTCCACAAACATGCGTGGATGAGTGCGCATGCGCACACACACACACACGCACACGCACGCGTGCACTCAATGCGCGCGCGCACACGCGCACACACTTTTCACTCAAATTACCTTGAATAGCATCTGTCTTTTTTTTTGTTCACATATCCTTTACAGGATATTGCTGTCAACACCAGCATTTTTCAGCTGCTGTTGATGTACTAGGCAAGATTACGCTCAGTAGTTTGCCATTGCTTTCTGAGCGACCGGCTCACATAACCCGTAAGTTACAGACGCGGAGATAACCGCTACCAATTCTTGCGCACATCACGTTACTCACAAGAGTATACGTGATTACGAAGAAACTTGTGTAACCTCTAGACCAGGGAGACCGGCAGCATCTGTCTAAAGGAAGTAAACATGTTACAAATACTGTCATCAATCAGACACTGATCTCTGGGATAGAAAATGTGTCTCTAGGTGTGACACACTTCCTCTAACAGAAGAATGAACAAGAAGGAGTTTCACTGTTTATATTGAATACCTGACTTTTTGTGTATAAAAATGTTCGACTATTTCGTGTGATTCATGACTAGATAATATGCATTACCTATGAATGAAAAGACAGAGACAGTTGTGAATGGTAGACAGTCAGAAACTCTGTCAATTAAAATAAATGCCTCAGAAAATGAGAAAAAAAAAAGTGAATTTACATATCTAGGGTTAGTTTTCACTTCAGATGGGGAAATGGATAGTGAAATCAACGCTCGTTGTGCAAAGGCAATCGAGTACTGGGACAACTATCGCCACTTCTGTTGCATAGAAAGATACCTCCTATAAGTACTAAAGCAAATCCCATAGGAACTATTTTTTTTATGGACATTATGCTACCAATGTCAAACATGGACGCTTACTGCAACTACTGAGGGAAAAATCATAACAACAGAGATGAGATGCCATAAGAGTTGTGGGAGTAACTGTGAGAGATAGAATAAGGAATGATGAAATTGGAGGAAGACTAAATCTGAAACTAGTCATGTGGTTCATTAAAGAACAATGGATTAATTGGTTTGGCCACCTCACAAGTATGTCCTGGTACCATCTGCCACAAAGAGCCACACTGAAGAAATATGATGGAGACAGAGTAAGGGGAAGATCACATAAAAGATAAAGTGATGGTATCAAGATAAACCTTGGAAAAATGAATACCAACTTACAAACAGCATTAGAAATAGCGCCTAGAAGATATTTACACCATCCCTACAACACTTCACTGAGGTAAATGGAGGAAGAGAAGAAGAAGACTTATGACTGAAATAGTCAAGGTCAAATGACACACTTCCTTCTTTCTTTGATTTTTCTCAGGTATGCGAGAGATGCCATGAGTACTGCATCACATGTACAGGACCAGCAACGCAGTTTTGCACAGAGTGCAAGTATTTCCGAGATGGAAAGTATTGTGTCAAGGAATGTCAGAACTTCAAATATGGTGATCCTGTGACCAGAATGTGTGAAGCATGTGACCTTCAGTGCAGATCTGGATGTTCTGGTCCAACAGCAGCTGACTGTGTGGCCTGTGCAAATTTTAAAATCTATACAGACGTGGAGAATAAAACCGTAAGTTGCCTCTTGTCTTGTTATAATTGTTTTCATAACAGTTTTATGTAATGTAGAAGCTGTGGTAGTACCATATTGTGTTGTATTTTATGTTGTTGTATTGTGTTGTGTGTCTTGAGTTGTACTGTACTGTACTGTACTATAATGTACTAGTACTGTGTTTTATTTATTGTATTGTATCCAGGATGTACAATATGTAGCAGCGAACCGCCAGACATGGAGAGCCATGACTTCTGCCCTATGCGCCGCCTTAGGCTCAAGAGGAAAGACTAGCTAACTAACTAACTAATTGTATTGTATTGTACTACACTGTACTACATTGTGCTATATTTTATTTTACTGTACTCTACTGTAATGTATTGTACTGTACTGTATTTTATCATATTGTAATGTACTGTATTGTAGTTAGGGTTTTCTTCCCCCCGGTAGAAAAAAAATCCACACCTTACTGAGGATTCAAACCCTGTTCTCCTGAAGTAGAGCCTGGCATTCTAGCCACTCGGCCAGCCTAACTGTGTCAAATGATAAAAAAAATTATTCTTGTTATTTTAATAAAATTATTTTGGATGTTGTTAATTCCCATTTTTATTGATACAAGAAGCAATGATGTACAGGCCAAATGGACCCAGAAGAAGAGGCCGACTATGTAAGCAATGGACAGAGGGAATAGCAGAGTCCATGGGAATCTCGATATTTGAAGCCCATAAAGGGGCAATCGCCCGCAGTTTATACTTCACCTCGACACTAGAAGGTAGAAAAGGAACAAGATGAGGCGAGATATTGACATGGTTTTGAGTTACAAAATTCATCCCAGAAATATTGATCCCATGAAACTATTTATTTCCATTTTCAGTTTAACTGTACGCCATTGTGTCCTGCTGATCTGCCATTTCTGGTCAAAGAAATTGAGACAGATGAGAATAAAGTGGTTTGCGCTGACGGCATGCACCCTGAGGTCCAAGCATCTCAAGTAAAGGATGCTGAGTAAGTATTTATTCATCATATCGTAAGTATTTTGCCCATGTGTGATTAAAGTTAGTTGCATATCCTTTACAGAACGCAGCAGTGAATCCCAGCATTTTTTGGCTGTTTGCAATTCCTGGGCAAGTTTTCATTCAGTAGTGTGTCATTTCTTTCTGAATGACCGGCACTCATACCATTGTATAGAAACCAACGCAAAGTGATCTGCTTCCAAATAGCCGCAGCTATGTTTCAAACTCGGGATGTGGGATTACAAATTGCATTCATAACCCCTTCGCCACAGAGACGGGGCCTATGTGTTACCAGACCCAAAAGTGAAGCACAGAATAGTCACAGTTGCCTACTATACATGTCATAAGAGACCATAAGGAGAGTTGGTGTGAGACTGACTACCTCATTCTGTACAAACATTTAGTTGCAAATTCCAATCTGTCATGAACTGCGAGGGGGCTTCAAATGAAAACCTTAAATGTTTTATGTTTTTTTGTGGTGAATATATTGTGGAAAAGTAAAGAATAAATGTAGCATTTTTCGATGTAGTCACCACTGTGTTCAATGCAAGTCATTCACAGACAATATAGTGCTTGGATTCCTGTAGAAAAATATTCCCTTGGTCGCGTGTGTAACCACTCTGGGGTCACAACTCAGTGTGCCTGACCCAGTTGTGAACAGTCTGTCACAGAAATCACGCCGCTTTGAAACTTCCTATTTCACTCATACACTTGCTTGATTGACTGGCATTCATCGCTGTGTTAGACCTTCATTTGTGGATGAATTTCTTTAGGTTTCATGCCTTCGCTGATCAAAAAATGAATAACAGAATGCTTCTCCTCTTTAGTGTGTTTTGCGTATCCTTTTACAGGACTTAGCTGTCAACAGCAGCATCTTTCAGCTGTCTGTTGATCTCTTGGCAAGATTACGCTCAGTAGTTTGCCATTGCTTTCTGAGCGGCCGGCTCAGTATCCGCAAGTCACGAGCGGGGGTCGAACCACCTCAGTTCTCGCTCCGCTGCGAGACTCTGCGTGATAAACGGGATTACAGAGAGAAAGTGTTGTAACCCCACAGCCAGAGAGACCGGCCTCCTCTTTAGTGCTTGTCAAAAATTAGGGCGGCCATCTTTAAACTGTCGTTATGACATCACTGTGTTGGTCTGCATCATGATGTCACTGCTTAAGATTCTTGACATCCTTAACAAAATATTGTTTTAAAAAGTCAATATTTTTTATTCTTGATCCTTGGTGTTCTAAGAATGTTTCTGTAATATTGAAAGTTTAACTAATTTTTCTTAAGGTTTTTCAATGGTCTATCCATTCAACAGAACATTTTACCATGAACATTTATAAAAACCTGGCCAGTATTCTCCATATTATCTTCTAGCGAAAGCTGCATGTATACCTCCAAATTGTCTCAGGGACACCAAGAAAGAAATACTGTAATGGTTGTGTTATTCTGCTTCTTTCAGAGCAGAGAAGCATAAACTGGCCATCATCCTTGGTGTGACCTTTCCACTGGCTATCATCTTAGTCGTCATGGCAATTATTGTGACCTACTTCTGCTACAAGCGAGCTCAAAACAACATGAAAGCAGCTGAGTACACTGCCAAGATTGCGGGTGTTGAGGAGATTGAGGTGAGTCTGCTTACAGGCATGGGATTCTGTTGAACTTATGACTATATGCCACTTTGTCATTTTTATTTTAATTCTTCGTCTTCTTCATTTGTCCAAAATGATGTTTTAGATGTAATTGATTTGTGCCTGTTTATAGCAGAGCTGTGATATTTACACCTTTCAGCCAACACATCAGGCTTCTCCAGGCATTTGTTGACTGGGTTACCTCCCCGGGTTATTTTAAATGACCTGGGCTCCAGGTTGACCTAGCCTAAAATGGGTATCAGCAAGGGTTCTGGGTAGTAATGGTGGCCAGCGAGACATTGATAATATCAAGCATTGACCTCTGACTGGTTTGTAAAAATACAGGGCTGGTAACATAAACCCAATATATCTAAAGATATGGACAAGGGTGGTCTATGTTGCTGTTTTACCTGCTTCCGTCTATCGACACATGATAGTTTTTCTTTCCTAACAACTTTGCCTGGGCAGTGGTTGTAAGACCTACTCTTTGCAATTTCCAACTGCCTGGGATGTGTAGTGTGTACAAGTTGCACCTGGGGCCTCCTGTTTTTGTTGTTGGTGCTTATATGAAAAGACTAGGTGTCAGATCTCACTACCCAAAAGATCAGGGGGTACGTGCATTATCATTAGATACGCATAACTCCCCTACACCCCACACACACACACACTCACACACTCTCTCTCTCTCTCTCTCTCTCTCTCTCTCTCTTTCTCTCTCTCTCTCTCTCTCTCTCTCTCTCTCTCTCTCTCTCTGTTAATATGAATACAATAAAATTAAGACTAACTGATTTAGTGCCATGGGATAATTAATCATCTTAAGCAACTTTCCATATTTGCCATGGGGTTATATATTGCCAAAATGTTGTCATTTCATTGAAATACAACATGTCTGCTACAATATTAACAAGTTTTAAGTCATAGCTGTAACACACCCCTACTTCTCATTTTCTGCCATTTCATTTTCGTTTGATTCAAAATTTCTTTTTGTTTGGCACAGAATCTTTAAATTAAAAATACAGAAAAGTAAAGAGTTTTTAAAATGTATTTACCATAAGTTTAAAACTACAGGAAGTGCAACTTTTTAAGTATTAATTTACAAATATGCAAAATATTGCAGTCAACTAGGTACATGATCACGATTTCTTGATGTTAAGACTGACATATTATTATGTTTTCTTATTTTGTCCTGCAGCCAATGACCCCTACAAATTTTAAACCTGACCTGGCTCAGATGAGAATTATTAGTGAAGAAGAGCTTCGCCGAGGGGCTATAATTGGGTCAGGAGCATTTGGGACAGTCTACAAGGTAATAGTGGGTTCCACCAGTGAACATGTGATTGTTTTATAGTTAGTTTCTGCTGATTATTTCCAGGAAAACATATTTTAGTCATTTTGTTTTAAAATACAATGTTTCAAACTTATTTTTATATTCATACTTTTTTTAAATGTGACACCAAAATGTGAAATGGGAATGGAAGGAAAAATTATTAACCAAGTGGATAATTTTAAGTACCTAGGGGCATTTATAACATCAAATGGAAGATGCACAGCAGAGATTAAGAGCAGAACACAGCAAGCAAAAGCCATATTTCAGAAATGAAAAGTATTTTATGCAATAATTCACTATCATTGAATGCAAGAAAGAGAGTGCTGAAGTACTATATAGAATCAATTTTGATGAATCACAGTGAATCTTGAAATGTAAATGAATAAATTAGGAAGCACTTAGAAGCAAAAGAGATATGGTTCCAAAGATGAATGTTGCAAATTCCTTTGACTGCTAGAGTAACTAATGACGATTGCTTGAAATAGGCTAATTAAACTAGAACATTATATGCAACAATAAGAAAGAGACAAATATATATTTTTGGTCATGTGATAAGAAGAGAGGCTTTGAAGAACATCGTGACGACTGGAAAGATCGAGGAGAAGAGAGGCAGAGTCCAACCAAGAGAAATGATATTGGATGGATTGAGATAATAGCACAGAGGAATATCAGCAGCAGATTTGATCCAGAACATCAAAGACTGAGATATGTGGAGAGACATGGATGCCTATGCCAACTGGCATGGCACTTGATGATGATGATGATATTTTGTTTGCATTCACTCGCTTTGAACTCCAGCGTAATCCACACACAAGCTACCACTTCTCATGCACTGAACTGATTTTTTTGAGTGTATATTATCTTTCCCTATTACCAGTGTTTATTAGATTTTGTTCTCTGTTGACATGTTGTCAGAATTACTTACTACCTTACCATCTAAAGATTTCTTGCATATAATGTTTTCCACTTCTTAGTGTTCAGTTGTTCATTGACCTGGTTTTATTCATTCCTTTTTATTATCTATATTCCTTGCAAATGAATACAAAAAACTAGGATTTAAGAAAGCTTTGCTGAATGAGATCATGGTTGGCTGCAATTAATTTCTAACATCTTCAGTTCTGTGACTTCATAGTGCTTTCACACACAATTCTTCTGGATCATCTCTTGAAGTTATCCACCCACATGTAATTTTGTTCTTCTCATGAAGAATTCCCCTCCACTTTTCCCTCCTGTGCGTCTTTTGACAAGGGTTTATGTCTCTGCATGTGATTGAAATTCCATTAATTTATCTGGCTTTGATCAAATTCAGTCCTGTTTTCTCCAATCCCAGTTTTTGTAATACTTCTTCCGTCTTTGTTTCTTCTGCCATGGTATTTTTCATATTCACCTCTATAATCACATTCTTGAAAGGTTCAGTTTTAACTTAACATTTTGTATTCATTCTTAATGTTTCATTACCACACAACAATGAATAGTGAATTTAACACTTTATTAATATAAATAGTAATTGTTAGCTAAGTTGTTTAGACATGACAAACTAGGACATATCTTTACTTTGACCACTCCTTTTGTTTATTTTATTTATTTCTCACACTTGCAATCAATATCCTCATTATGTAGCAGATATTATTTTATTATACCATTTGGACAGAAGGACGATATATCGCCATATTAGGGTCATAGTGCTATTTGTTTTGTTTCGGGTATCTTCTGCAATTTCAATGTTCAGTAAACAGAAAATTACATTATAATACTTGTTCATTTGATTGTCTACCATGTTTAGTGAAACCTACATTTTGTTTGGTACTGAATCAGTTAAATGTGTTTTTAAAATGTATTTACAGGGTATATGGATTCCACACGGAGAAAATGTCAAGATCCCAGTCGCCATTAAAGTGCTTCAGGAAGGCACATCTCCCAGTCAGTCCACAGAACTGTTAGAAGAAGCTCGTGTCATGTGCAGTGTAGACAACATCTGCTGTGTGCGTATTCTGGGAGTCTGCATGAAGTCACAGATGATGCTGGTCACGCAACTCATGCCTCATGGGAATTTGCTGAACTACGTCCGGGCAAACACACAGCATATTGGCTCCAAGGCTCTTCTCAACTGGTGCACGCAGATTGCCAGGGTAAAATATTTCTTGTCTTCTCATTTACCTCATAATTTGAAAGACAGCCTCATTTATTTTTCTATCTGTCCATGGTATTCTTTGCAATTTCCTAAGAAAACATATTTCTATTGATATAGTTGATGAGTTAGCTTTGCTGCAGTGACACTTGGCAATCTCCATAAAATAAGTTAATTGCCAAAGAATACATCAGTACAGGTTTTCTTACAATATTTTTGGATACCAGAAAACAAGCCAATTTTTATTTTATTTGTTTGCATCAAAATACACTTTAAAATCTGGCTCGCTTATAATTTTTCTTCTACAATATTGTTTTGAAGGGGTGATTTAATTTTATTTTAAACTATGAAACATGCTAGAATCTGCCCTGTTTGGTTCATATAATAATTAAGAATATTACGAGAATGTGGCACATCATTATCATCCAGTGCCTTGCCTGCTGGCATGGGCAATCATACTCCTTCACAAATTACGATCTCTGACGTCATGGATCAATTCGTGTGTTGACTCCTTTCCATGCCATGACACAAGACTGTCAAGAATTTTCTCACACTGTCTTACCCTATCTCTCTATCCATAAATCTTTCCAGTTGTCACATTTCCAGTTTCTGTCTTCTCATAATGTTTCCAAAATATGACTCCTTCTTTCTGATGTTTGTGATAAGTTGTCTTTGCAACTTAGCCTCCCTCAAAATGTCCAGATTGCTCATTATGGCTGTCCAATTAATTTTCAGCATTCTTCTATAAAACCACACAGTAACACAACACCAGCACAAACATTCAATAAAAACGTGTGAGAACATGCATATTTCTTTTGGTAACATTGTTAAGGATGTGTCCTGGATCATTTCACAATTTTTTAATCTGAAAGTTGGGGCATTTGAGCTTCAAGTTCTTAGCATATCATAGACCAAGAAGAAGAAATATACCAACATTTTGCCAAATTTGAACACAAGAAAACAATAATACGTCTAGGAAACTGAAGTACTTAGTCCAAGTGAAGCATCACAATGGTTTGGGAAAAACAACAATGGAAGACATTGTTCCTTGAAGAAAGGCAGGGGTCGACCAACATGACTTCCCGACAACTTGGGCATGAAAGTGTATGAGACAAGGAAGCTGGATGAGACTAGGAAACTGGATGAGACTAGGAAACTGGATGAGACAGGGAAGCTGGATGAGACAGGGAAGCTGGATGAGACAGGGAAGCTGGATGAGACAGGGAAACTGGATGAGACAGGGAAGTTGGATGAGACTGGGAAGCTGTATGAGACCGGGAAGCTGTATGAGACAGGGAAGCTGGATGAGACAGGGAAGCTGGATGAGACAGGGAAACTGGATGAGACAGGGAAGTTGGATGAGACCGGGAAGCTAGATTAGACAGGGAAACTGGATGAGACAGGGAAGTTGGATGCGACAGGGAAGCTGGATGAGACAGGGAAGCTGGATGAGACAGGGAAGCTGGATGAGACAGGGAAGCTGGATGAGACAGGGAAGTTGGATGAAACAGGGAAGTTGGATGAGACAGGGAAGCTGGATGCGACAGGGAAGCTGGATGAGACAGGGAAACTGGAAAATCGAGAATCTTTTGATCCGGTTGTGATGTGAATGACATTCTGCACAGGATCTGCTACATGATGTATGAAGCTATTGAAAGTCTGATGATTTCTATGTATCTGTGACTATGAAATGTTATTTTGGGGCAAGTAAAGAATGTAAGATATCTAGTCACATGGATAACATCAGATGGAATATGCTTCACAGAGATAAAGAACACAATAGGACAAGCAAAATCTGTGTTCTTTCAAATGAAGAACATTTTATGCTATATGTCCTTTTCATTGTAAATTAGAAGATGAGTTCTTGCATGTTACATGGAATCAGTTTTAACATAGGGCCGTGAATCCTGGACAATCAGTAAACAGGTGAAAACTTCCATAGAAACTTTAGAGATGTGGTTATATAGAAGAATGCTGAAAATTCATGTGACTGCAAAAACAAGCAATCTGGACATTTTGAGGTCATTTCTTTACCATATTATGAGAAGAAAAATACTTGAACATTTTGTTACAATTGGAAAGAGCAAGAGAAAATTCTTGACAGTCTTATGTCATGGCATGGAAGGGAGTCAACACATGAATTGATCCATGCCATCGGTGATCACAATTTGTGAAGAAACATTATTGCCTCTCCATCCAGCAAGGCACTTGATGATGATGATTATGGACTAAGCAGAATAAAGTGCAAAGCCACGATAAGTGTTCAACAAGTGATTAGCTACTTGATATAGAATATGTAAATTGATAATCCTATGACCTACTTTCTCTGTCTGCTACAGGGAATGGCATACCTGGAGGAGAGAGGTATCGTGCATCGTGACCTGGCCGCTCGTAATGTCTTAGTTCAGACCCCCAACCAGGTGAAAATTACCGACTTTGGCCTGGCCAAGCTACTGGACTCAGACTCACTGGAATATCACTCATCAGGTGGACTGGTAAGAGTTTATTATGTTTGTTTGTGTCAATTTATAGGTTCTGGTAAGAGTTTATGTTTGTTTGTGTCAATTTCTATGGTCTGGTAAGAGTTTATGTTTGTTTGTGTCAATTTCTATGGTCTGGTAAGAGTTTATGTTTGTTTGTGTCAATTTCTATGGTCTGGTAAGAGTTTATGTTTGTTTGTGTCAATTTCTATGGCCTGGTAAGAGTTTATGTTTGTTTGTGTCAATTTCTAGGTTATGGTAAGAGTTTGTTTGTTTGTGTCAATTTCTAGGTTCTGGTAAGAGTTTATGTTTGTTTGTGTCAATTTCTAGGTTCTGGTAAGAGTTTATGTTTGTTTGTGTCAATTTCTAGGTTCTAGTAAGAGTTTATGTTTGTTTGTATCCATTTCTAGGTTCTGGTAAGAGTTTATGTTTGTTTGTGTCAATTTCTATAGAAGGTTGATGGGGAAAAAAATGAATTATAAACCTGTTTCTGTTTCTATATAACAATGGTTATCTCTCTAAATCTTATTCCTCTTAGCTAGTTATGTATGTCACACATTTGTCTTCCTAAACTTGTACACATCTTTAATATACCAGCACAACTAACATTATATACATCTTATTATATTTTTTCGGGGGGGGGGGGGGTGTTCCACTTTGAACCTTGTTTCTAAACTTATGTCTCTAAACTTGATGTCTTTAAATGTTATCTTCTTAAACTTTATATTTTTAAACTTTCTTTCTAAACTTTATGTTTCTAAACTTTATCTCTCTAAATGTATCTCCCTAAACTTGATTTCTTTAAATGTTATCTCTTTAAACATTATCTTTCTAAACCTTATGCCTCTAAACTACTTATATATGCCAGAAATTTGTCTTCCTAAACTTGCACACATCTGTCATATATCTGCCCAAGCATTTGAAGGCCTAAAATTGAAAAGCTGTTATTGTTGCACTTCATCCACAGATGCCTATAAAGTGGCTGGCATTGGAATGCATTCTTCACAGAATATTCACGCACAAGAGTGACGTCTGGAGTTATGGTACGCATTTTGAGTCTGTTTTGTTATCTTTTAAAGGATGGAAGGCCAAAATGTCATCATTATCATCATGTTGATAGGCTGAAAGGCATAGGTGATTGTGAGAGATGGTGAACCTTGACATGGGTGATCATGGTTCGCAGTGTCTCACGATCACCAGTATCAGGTCAGATTTATGGTCTTATCCTGATTATTTTATGTCATCCAGGTAGTCATCTCTCTGCCTTCCCTTTGCTCTTTTCTCACCAAGCTTTCCAGTTTTCAATACTTTTCAAGTTTAATTAACAAAAATGTGTTGTTTCTCATACAAAGTTATGAGTGCCACTCGTTCAGAAAGCAATGGCAAACTACTGAATGTAAACTTGCCAAGAAATCATAAACAGCCAAAACATGCTGGGGTTGACTGCCACATCATGTAAAGGGTATGCAACTAACATTTTTTTTTAAAACTAAATAGGAGTTATTTACCCTTGGGGGAAAAAACCATACAGCATGTGTATACAATATTCCAATCTTCTATAGAGTATATCAGATGTTTGATAATAAATTTAGCTTGTAGCCTCCTCATGTCACACACATACAACAGACTAATGACACATTGTTTATTCAACAGGCATAACTATATGGGAGTTATTTACCCTTGGGAAAAAACCATATGATGGTGTGAGGACTAAAGATGTCCCCATTCTTCTGGAAAAGGGAGAGCGTCTTCAGCAGCCAATTATCTGTACCATTGATGTGTATATGATCATGGTGAAATGTAAGTTTGTTTTCCATTTGATATATTACTTGGTATGTGGAAGTCAAAGAGAAACTACAACATTGTCTTCCCAAGGATAAGTTTACCAGCAGGTAACAAATCCTAAAGCTACTACTGGCACCTTGCTATCTTGATAGATGATAGTTTGTTACCTTGTGCTTTAAAATAAGGGATAATTATATCTCAATAGCACAAAGCCTGGATTGTAGAGACAATGTGTTGCCCATGCAGCATGATCCATCTCTGGGCCTGCCTAGTTTACTTCAGAGGAATTACCTCAATACATCTTGAATAAGACAAGATGCAGAAGTGTATACACACACACACACTGAGTGTTTGTAAAGTCTAATTACACTTTGTATTAGAACAAATTTGAAAAATGAAGTACAGTGTTGCTTGAATCACTATAATTCCATGATTATAACTCATATATGAAAAGTTGAATACAGTAAATATGTAAATCATGTATTCAAATATAAACATCTAGTTTAAAATTATATATTACTAATTGCAAAAGGTTAAGATTTTTTTAAAAGGTTATCAAATTCTTTACCTGTAATATTTTGACATTTCATCATGCCAGGTTGGATGCTTGATGCCGATTCTAGGCCATCATTTAAAGAACTTCAAGAAGAATTTGCAAAGATGTCGCGAGATCCTGGCCGCTACTTGGTCATTGAGGCAAGTTGGGTTTTTTTTATTTATTTTCTTTTATTGCCTATGATGTACATTTTTTGTTTTTATTCATATTTTACTTATTATACAAATATCACACATGGTTTTCATACGTCATTTTCATAACAGTATATAATTTGCCTGCTGCACCTGTGGCCTAGAGTTTGACCTAAATCAATTTTAATGGAGGTGGAAGCAGTCATAGTGGCATTCTGTTGGGTAGAGAAGACCACTGCAACACACATTGTCTTTATCATGAACTCAAGGAGTATGCTTAGTAAAGTGGAGAAAGAAATGTTTTGTGTGGAATGGCTTACCTCGCTTCAGAGGTCATATATTGTGAGAATTGTATGGATTTTTTGCCCTGGCCATGTGGGAGTACAGGGGGAATGAATAGGCTGGCAGGGAATGCACCTCTTGGTGGTCGATTACCTATGAACAAGGGAGAGGTGGTCGTGTGCCTGTGGGACCAGGTGGAGAAGGTGTGGGTACAGATTGAGAACCTGTATGTGGAAAAGATGAGATTTGCAGGGGTTCTGGTAGAATCTCATAACTTAGAGGGAAGACCAGGAGAACTTTGAATAAGATAGCGGTGAGAACGATTAGTTGTGTGGCTCTTTGCTGGCTGTTGAATGAGGGGACAGAGTGCGTATGGGAATGTCCTGAGTGCAGTGATGTCAGTTCTTAGCTCAACTCAACACAACTCTTATACTGTGATGTCATATTGTCCAGCATCTTTTCTCTTGGTCTTCTCCTACCTCTCTTCCCCTCTAACATCAGATTTCCCTTTCTCACAACATTTTTAAGAATATAGACTATCTTCTTGTGATGCGAGTTCCCGTTCTCTTTGTGAGTGAACTTCTTTCAAGATATCTTCAAGATTACTCTGTCTTACCAGCCACTGTGTTCTCATCATTAATTCTACAAAACCTCATCTCCACAGTTTCCACATAATTCTTATAGTTTCCACATAATTCTTATAGTTTCCACATAATTCTTCATCAGGGCCATTTCAAATCTTTTAATTGATCAGTGCTCCCAGGCTGACTCAGCCTAAAACAGGTAATAGAAAATGTCTAGAGAAGTAAAGTCAACCAGAATTATACTGTACAAATGAAAACAATGTATTCTCTTAGTGAACTGAAACAATATATAGTTTGTGGCATCATTGTTTAAACCGACCACATCAGCCACCAGTGTCGGTTGGTCTGTACAAATATGGGGCTAGCACCATGCACCCACACACCTTGGGAGTGTAAAGGGAACTGTTACTTAATTTACATCAATATGTGAGTTTGTTTTTGTTGTTTCCGCGCTGGAACTCTATAACATTCTTGTATTAATGGGGACTAGATAAATTTGGGGATTGACTCAGGCTCATAAAAATGGGTACTAGATAAATTTGGGGGTTCACCCAGCCTAATAAAAAAAGGGGACTAGATAAATTTGTGGGGTTGACCCAGCCTAATAAAAATGGGTACTAAATAATTTTGGGGTCAATTCAGCCTCATAAAAATGGGTAACAGACAATTTTGGGGTTGACCCTGCCTCATAAAAATGGGTACTAGACAATTTTTGGGTCAACCCAGTCTCATAAAAATGGGTACCAGACTATTTTGGGGTTGACCCAGCTCATCTGCCAGGCCTGGTTTCATGGGTTCCTTCTTCTTCTTTCATCCACAATTTTTGTTTTGGACGTAATTGCATTGTGTATGTTTGATACTTACGCCTTTTGGCCGATATATCCAACTTCTTCAGGCATTTGTTGACCGAATTAACAAATCACAGGTGTTTCAAGGGACCAATCCACAACAGGGTAGATTTGAATATTTTATATTGACCTTGGCTGCCACGTCTATCCAGCCTCAAATATGTACCTAGAAATGTCTTGGGTGGTGGAGGTCACTGGGAAGCTACTGACCACATCATGCCTTCAGTAACCATTGGTCTATACAAATGTGGGTCAGGACTGTATGCCCAGTGCTCCTGAAGGCACATAAAAGTGTCCTTTATTTAATTTTATGCGATACAGGCATATCATCATCATATCATCATCATCATATCGTCATCATCAGCTTCCACTTTTGCCGTCAAGCGTCATAGGGTGGAATAGTTGGCGTTCCAGTGCCGGATGAATGGCATTGGTAGTGTCATTCCGTGTGACTGTACAATATCTTTGATGTCGTGAATTCATTTTCTTCTCAGGCATCCTCTTGCTCTTGTCGCATATGATCTTTGATGTAGGGCCAGTGATGGTAGTTGATGGTGTTGCATTCTAACAAGATGGCCAAACCACTTGATCTTCTGTCTTTCAATATATGTGGCACAAGGTGTTGATAACACTGTCTGTCTGATAACAATATTTCTTACTCGGTCTCGGATTGTTAAGTTGGCAGCTCTCCTCAGGCAAGTTATCTCACAGGTGTTGATTTTGCAAAAGTGTGATTTGGATAATGTCCAAGATTTAGATAGGTAGCATAGGGTTGGTGTGAATATGCTGTTTATTATCTGTCGTTTTGCAGACATGGGTATATTTGGATGTTTTAGTATGGGTGACAGTTGATATTTAAGTGCACTTGTTTTCTTTCCTCCAGGGTGATGCTTTGATGCGGCTGCCCAGTGTTTCCTATGACAAGAATGAACTTGTGCATGGAATTAGTGTCGACGGTTCAGAAAGTGTGATGGAAGCAGAGGAGTATCTGTGCCCCGTTGAACAGCAGAGACCCAACTCGGCTATGTGGTCCTATGACAGACAACAAAATCAAAATTTGGCAGTAAGTAGCCCACTTTGATCAAGTTGTCTTATTTTTTTTTTTTTGGCATATCATGAATGACATAGTTCAAGGCTGAGGTTAAAGGTGACAGGATTGACTCTATTTCCCCACATTTCAGCCCTGTCTGGCTCAGTCTCTCTCTCTCTCTCTTTCTCTCTCTCTTTCTCTCTCTCTCTCTCTCTGCAGAAAGGGAAATAATCTGCTGAGAACATCACACAAAGCACGAACTTCATAGCTCCAGTGGTGTGGAATAATTGCCACATGTTCTGAACAAAGTTAAGAAAAATGGTGGCCGGCCAGTCGCTGAACTAACTGGGTTACCTCATGCAGTAGTAATGTGTAGCTGCTTATTTTCTAGTGACTGCCATTTCCATCGACGATGAACTGTATTTCGTGGCGAACTTTTGTGTTGGCATTTTGGCGGCCGCATTATGCATAGTATACCTGTGCGGGTTGTTGGTTTGTCAAGACTCCTGTCTGTTCCACTTTTCACATGGGGCAGTGAGGAGCATTTTGTGTGACATTCACTGGCACAGAAGTGGAGCATAATGAGGCGACCCTTTGCTGTGAAGTTGGAACCATGACTAACTAACTGACTAACTGTATGAACGAAGCAGTTTGAAAATGAATCCATGAGGTAAAGCATACAGTCTTATCACTCTGTCACAGAGACTCAAGGAGGTAAAGCATACAGTCTGACCACTCTGTCACAGAGACTTAAGGAGATCAAACAGATCAGTGCTGTTGTGTTGGGTACATGGTGCTGTCATCATATTTCTAGACGAGCCGGTGCTCACTGGGCAATGTGGTCATTGTCTTGTCAGCCATCTTTACTTCCCTGGAAATGTCCAGGTATTTGTTGCAGCTTGAAGCTGATCTGAAGCTGTGTTCTTAAAATGACTGTTAAACCTATATTGATCTGAAATTTGTTTCCAAATATGAGCTTCAGAAAAGGGCTTTTTAACACACACTAAGAGTTACACCTGTTTGTGAAAGTCGGATTACACACACACGCCAGCACACACACAAACATCTCACTCTCTCTCTCTCTCTCTCTCACTCTCTCTCTCTCTGTGGGAGAGAGAGAGAGAAACTTATTATGAGATATATATAAGTAAATGTAAACAATAATGTAAATGTACTGCATACAGCATGTAAAGTTTAATGTAAACTATAATGTAAATGTACTGAATAGTGTATGTACAGTTTAATGTAAACTATAATTTAAAATGGGAATGTTGGTTTTCATTTAAGCTATAATTGCAATCTTTTTAATGTAAACTTCCATGTAAGCTATAACATAAATTATAATGTAAACTATAATGTAAATTATAATGTTATCTTTAACATAAACTATAATTTAGACTTACTAAATACTGTAATGTGAGCTATAATGTAAACTATACTGTAAACTTCCATGTAAATTATACATAAATTATAATGTAAACATGCATGTAAACTATAATGTAAACATTAATGTAAACTATAATGTTATCTTTAACATAAACTATAATATTAACTTACTAAAAACTGTAATGTAAGCTATAATCTAAACTATTATGTAAACTGTCATGTAAACTGTAATGTAAACATTATTGTTAACTATGATTTAAACTCTAATTGCTACAGGTCCCATCTGCACATGCCAATCACATCAACACTCCAGATGGAGCTAAAGGAACCAATCAAGGACGTGACAGTCAGAAAGTTCGGGAGAAGAAATATGGGCATCTGACAGCTGCAGCTCGAGCCAAGCAAGAGCGGGAATCTCCACATGATGGTATTAGCTCTAGGTACAGTTCGGATCCAATTAAGTTCTCACGTGATCGAGGTGAGTCAATGGAATAACTGCAGAGGTTTTTAAATCACTTTACATGTGTATTATATCTATGGAAAAAATGGACTTCCAGTCCAATATTGCGGTTTGGCTGTTTAGCTTTTTAGGCCCCTGGAGTGTTTTTGCTTCTGACTACAGTTTGCTCATCATTTTCCTCATGTTGGACTGGTAGTTCATGGTTCCATCGCCCAGCTACTGAGTTAAGTACATGGAGCGAGACTGTGAGCTGTCGATTTCATATGGAATGTTTTTTCATCAGTCCATGGTTATTTGTATTGTGAACTGCATGTTCATAAAAATGGTGTACAGCCGGTTGCTGTACCCGCTGGTTTTGACTTATGCACAAATGTGTGTATAACTGCTGGTTTTCTAGTGACTGCCGCTTCCATTGACAATGAGCTGTAGTTTTAGTGGCAGACTGTTGTGTTGGCATTCTGGCAGCAGCCTTATGCATGCATGTGTGCTGTTAGTTTGTCTGAACTGCTGTCTGTTCCACTTTTCATTTTGGACAGTGAGGAGCATTTTATGTGATATTCACTGGCACAGGAACGGAGCATTATGGGATGCTCTTTGCCATGAAATTGGAACTGAGTTTAATGACTAATCTGTGGAATATACCATTTATTGTCTTATTAAATAAAGCAGTACCTATTTAGAGCCAAGCCTGATGTACGGAGGAGAAATTGGACAGTTTACTGACTAGCAAGGTGTTATATGGAAGCTGCAGAGATATGTTTTTATAGAAGAATTATTAGAGCACTTTGGACAGATAAATAGTATAGTGATGATATCTTGAAAGAAATATTTATCTGCTTAGTTTAGCAGCTATCAGTGATAAAAGAAAATGCAAAGAAAACCATGGATGGACAAGTAAACCAATGAGGAAGTCCTACAAGAAACAAAGGAAAACCATAAACTAGTTAGAAAAATTAGATGTAGACAGTCAAAAAAATTATGGGCAAGTTATAAGTTGGAATAAAGTTGAAAACCTAGTGGCAACTGACAAAAAATAATGGAAAAAGAGAAAATAGAAGACAGAGTGATAATTATCTTATTGGCTTAGCCACATGGCATAATCAGGACAAGAACATAAACCTGATTCTGGACTCTGGTGATCATGTGATTGGTGATCATGTGGCTGGTGATCATGTGATATTGCGAACCATGACCCTCCATACTTATCATCATGGCACATGCTGGTGATGATGATTAATCAAAGTAGATCTTGTATCATTGTTTTCCCCAGAGGAAATCGAGTGGGGTCAGCCTGGTGTTCCTATCTTTAATGGCGGAAGCTTCCAAGACTATCCGAAAGCTTTGAGATCCTCAAAGATACCACCAACCACTATTCTTCCCGTTGATGAGGAGGATTACCTGCGGCCAGGTGCTGCAGCTGCTGCTGCCCAATCTCTGGCATATCTGCATCTTGAGAGCACAGGTAACATCTAGAATTTGATTGTTTCTATCTTACATAAACACCTTCAGTTACCAGAATTTGACTGTTTCTATCTTACATAAACACCATCAGTTACCAGAATTTGATTGTTTCTATCTTACACTAACACCTTCAGTTACCAGAATTTGATTGTTTCTATCTTACACTAACACCTTCAGTTACCAGAATTTGATTGTTTCTATCTTACATAAACACCATCAGTTACCAGAATTTGATTGTTTCTATCTTACATAAACACCATCAGTTACCATAATTTGATTGTTTCTATCTTACACTAACACCATCAGTTACCAGAATTTGATTGTTTCTATCTTACATAAACACCTTCAGTTACCAGAATTTGATTGTTTCTATCTTACATAAACACCTTCAGTTACCAGAATTTGATTGTTTCTATCTTACATAAACACCTTCAGTTACCAGAATTTGATTGTTTCTATCTTACACTAACACCTTCAGTTACCAGAATTTGATTGTTTCTATCTTACATAAACACCTTCAGTTACTACTACTCTGCAGATGCTTACTCTCTTATAAGGCCAAACTAATTCACAAAATCCTACATCGGAGTGGTCCAAATTACTTTTGGCCTTTGTTTAAATATAATTCAAGGCATGGCAATTGGCGAAATATATTACATGCCCCGAAGCCTAGGATGGACTTATACAAAACAAGCTTAGCATACTCCGCAGCTCGGCTGTGGAACAATCTTCTACAAGAAATCAAAGACATCACTAAACCCTATACATATAATTGCAAACATTTTTAACACTATCTCAGTGCAGAATACCTTCCCTTTTAATAATAATAAGAATAACAATAATAAAGCTCTAATATAATAGTCAGTCCCCTATTGGTAGAACAGTATGTTCCCCATAGCTAATAACAATTGCTACATAAATAAATAAAATTAGTGAGTTATGTTCCAATGACTTTTGCACATTTCCCATGCCTTTATAATGCATATATTGATATTGTTGTTGTTGTTCTCTGTTAGCCTATAAGTGTTGTATGGATGAAATAAAGTATGAAAAAGAGTGATAGAAGGGCAGAATGTTAGATGGGCCTGTGTGCCCAATTCTTAACCCTTTGAAATAAAGTTTGTTTGTTCATTAGGTTTTTTTCATAATTTATTTCATCATCATCTTCCAGTGCACATAGGAGTCTTTCACAATGTCAGTCTATCATAAGCCAGGTATCCTGTTTCTGTTGCTGTCAGGTGTAAATTATCTCTCACTCCGTTATTTTCCCCATCTGTTGTCTATTCAAACAGACCTAATTTCGTGACACATTCTCTCTCCCTGTTATTTTCCCCATATGTTGTCTCCTTATTCAAACAGAACTAATATTGTGACACATTCTACCTCCCATCTGTTTTCCCCCTACATGTCTCCTTATTCAAACAGAACTAATATTGTGACGTATTCTCCTTACATTTCAGGCTACTATCAAAATGAGAAAGAAGAATTTCCGGAGGATGATGATGATCCATTCTCCAATGAAATGGAACACATGCTGGATCAGCTGAGTGAAGCCCCAACAGGCTCACTTCCCAGTACAACAAGCAGTATTAACCCCCATTCCCTCCACCCAGACAAAAAACTGGCCATACCGGTGGCCGTCTCAAATCCCGACTATTTTGATGATGGTTCTGAATTATGGAAACAGAAAGGTTCAAAGCACAATGGCTATGCTCCTGTGCCCAATATTTCTACATCTCCAGTCCATCAAATTAACAATAATGGACTGGGACCAAACTACAAAAAAATCAACAACTCTTTTATAACTCCAAATTCAACACAAAATGTAAGCTCCAGAGTTAGTTTTCCAGGTGTGCAATCCAACAGATACGAGGCAAAAGTGTGAACTTGGTTACAAAAACCTTGGACCTTGGACCAACAGTAAGGCATTCTTTAGGGCATAGTTTTACCTTCACCTTTATGGAATATCACACTGGCTTGGGCTGACGTCTGCTAAATCTGCTTCTGAGCTATTCTGTTGAACAATTTCAGACGAGGATACCAAATTTGTGTTGGGTGTAGTATTGTGTGTTGTTTTAATGCTGCTATTGTTTTCTTTTGTGTTAAAACAGTCTATTTTCTTTCTAAACTTGCTATTATGATACAGATATTGTGTTTGTGATAGAGTAACCTTGTGTACGTGTTTTCTATCGTAAGCCCATTATACAAACATTTTAGGTGCCTTAGTAAAGAATCCTTTTCCATGCATTAAGGCATATAGGGTAAATGACACTAGGCTTGTGTTTTTATAAAATAATCGGCGCTCAATTGCCAGTTTGGTCAGTGTCATGTCAGCCATCTTTACTCCCCAGAAATTTCCTGGTACCCATTTTAGGTTTGCTCATTCTGGAAGTCAAGGTCACTTTTTAAAAGTTTCTGCCTCAATGGGATTCAAACACATAATTCAATATCATGGGCAAGCATGCTAACCACTGCACTGCCACGACTCACTATGAGGTGTCCTATCCTGTGTATTAGGCATTTTATCATGTCACTGATACAAATGGCATTAGTTTAAAAATACATCCTTGATAGAAATGTCATTTGTTTAAGCTTGATACAAATGTCATTTGTTTAAGCTTCTGTTAATGATACGTACGTCATTATGTTGTGTGTGTTTTTCGTTTGTTGACTTTAAACTTAAGCGTGGTCCAAACATGTGCTATACTTCTTGTATAGGTTGTATTATTAATGACTGTGCAGGGTTTGAAAATATTGCCGGTCCAAGTTTTGTATTCACCCTCTGTAAAGTTCATGCAACATAATAGGTAAAAACAAAACTTGGACCGGCAATATTTTCAAACACTGCACAGTCATTAAAAATACACCCTGTAGTTGCCACTATTGGGGAGTGCACTGGAATGATGTTTGCGTGTGGACTAGCTTTCCCTATTACCAGTGTCCCTCACCATCAAGCGAACCCACTCCAAGTTCTGGGGTACTTGTAATTTACATCCCAAAGTCAAGGATGAGAAGTCAACATCATAGTTCAACTGACCAGCGTAGGGGTTGAACCCACTACCTTGGCATCAGCACACGGGAAGTTGAAAAGTGAGCGTTCTTATCCCTTGGAACTTGTGACCTGCTTTAGGTGTCCCATCATGTGTCTTCATTAGATTTTGCATGTTTGTATTATCCAGATGACATCAGACTTAATCATGTATTTATGATACAAATGTCATTAGTTGTATCATGTCTATCGTACAGATGTTATTATTTATCTTATCATATGCCTGTGATAAAAATGTCATTTCATGTCTTATCATTAGCATTGCATGGTTCAAATGTCAAGATTTCATTTATCAAATGTCAATGACACATATGTAATTATCTGTCTTTTCATTGTTTGTCTTTAATGAATATTAGTTCCTTTATTTGATTCATTATTTTGTCTCCTGGCATAAGAATATGAAGAATGAGCTCTGTATGTGTCTCATACACCATAGTCTTTTTCATTTATCAATGCTATTTTTCCTTCTAGTGGCACATATTTGTTCCATAAAATATGTGACATATGCCCAAAGTTTTGGTTTCTGAGTTACATCTATATCTTATCTCTTAAAAAGTAATTGTTCTCTTTTAATCAGGATAAAGCTTTTTGGTCTCTTATCATTAGGTTTATACCAATTTTAGTTCTTTTATTATAATGTGCTGATTATACAGTTGTTATGATTAATTTTCTATTCTTTGTAATTTTATCAGTTGATTAAGAAAGCTCTTCAATTATTTCTGTATTTATTATATATAAAGATAAAGAGAAGTGGGAGGGAGGGAAGGAAAAAAAGAGAAAATTTCCTGGCTTATCCTAAAACTTAATTAAACAAACTGTTTCAACAAAATTCCTAACCTCTTTTTCAGGTACAGAATACAAAATAATTATATCTTTTCAGGTTTATCCAACCAAAATCATGCCTCAAGAGTTATATTATGCAAATATAATTAGGTCACTAATTAGGTCACATAGAGAAGTATCATAAAAATATTTATTGATTTTTAAACATATGTTCATGGTAGTAAATCACACTAAATGTCCTAATCAGTCAATGAAATATGCCTTCATTAGTCAATGAAATAAACTAAACTAAACTAAAATTTAATTTAGTTTAATTCATAGTATTTGAATCATGACCATGTGCCATCCCACAAACATTTATCTTTCATATTCCGGATATGTTCAGCTACTGATCATCTACCACGCCACTCATCAATCTCTTCACTTAACCTTTAGTTGTCCCAATTGTCGCCCATTTCTCCCAATCTTCTCATCTGAAAGCATGAACCAGAAATGACAATTGACAATTTACTTGTCATTATAAGGATAACTATTTGATTTTGTAAATTTGCCTGCAGTCATACTTTGATACTGATCTTTTTGACTGTCCATTTGATTCTTAGTTTTCTAGAAAGAAAGGGAGAAAACACCACATTTGTATGACTTCTTTCTGTTCTTGTTATTTAGTGCCCATGATTCACAGAATCACTAGAGCGAAAGTAGCCTTTTGTAAGATGAACACCATACTGACCAATAGAAAGACATCAGTTGCAACAAGAAAAAGAGTGTTGAAGTGCTACATAGAACTTGTACTTTTGTATGGATGTGAAATGTGGACAATGAGCTCAAAAACATCTAATGACAGTGGAGATGTGGTTTCTGAGGAAAATGCAAAGAATATCGTGGACAGAGAGAAAAACCAATGAGCAAATCCTACAAGAAGCACATGATAGCCATAAACTAATTAGAGAAATTAGATGTAGACGGTCACAATGTTTTGGTACATTAAAAGAAGAAATAGACTAGGAACTTGGTGACAACTGGCAAGACTGATGGGGAAAGAACAAGGGGAAGACAGAGAAGTAAATACCTGGATGGCTTGGTCATGTGGTATGGTCAGGACAAGACCACAGAGCTGATCCACGACTCTGGTGATCATGTGAGATGGTGAAACATGACCGCCCACACTTATCAGCATGACACATGATGATGATGGTTCACAGACATGAAATTATGGCTGAACAGGCCAGACTTGTTCTTATGCACACACACATAATGAAAATGTGTACAGAGCTTTTAAAATCAACTACTTTGCATACAAAAATAAATCATGCAGAAACATGAAATCACGAATCAAAATTGTTGAACTCAGGACATTCCCTGATGTGCTCTGTTCCTTTCTCCAGTAGCCAGTGAAGAGCTCCTGTGCTGATGGTACTAGTGGCAGCCTGACTGAAATTCCACCTATATTTTCTTCTGTGGGTTAAGTGTCAACCAGACGAGACCTCCTGCTTACTTCCCGCTGGATCAATCTCTCCAGGTGCAGGTCCTTTGTTTATCTGCACTTTCCACTCGATCCCAGAGAGCCTTCACTACCTCATTCTTATCTTGATCTAGTACGATGGTCTAAGGAGCGGCACCAGCCAGTCTATCAGCCTGTTCATTTCCTTGTACACCTGCATGACCTGAGCAGAAAATCCATGACATGCTCTTGATCTTTGTCTTTTCAAAGGATGTGGAACAGCATGCAGATGAATAACCAAACAGAGAAATGTGATAGCACAAAGAGCTTTATAATGTCTCGTATTACAAATGTTTTGTTTCTTTTCTTGAAATGGAACCTGAGCCTAAAGAACAATCTGGAAGTGTATGTTTTCATAGACCCTGAACTTAAAGAATGGTTCAGGTTGTTGCATTCTGGTCATGTTTGTTTTACTCATAAGACAGCCTGCTCGTCGCTGCTGTCTGAAAATAGTATACTGTATTATATGTATATATGTACATGAACATACACAAAATAATGTGGGGTTTTTTTTCCATTGCGATAGAATGTGTAAGTGACAAGGTGAAAAGTGGTTTGTGAATGACAGAATATTATTATAAAATATTCATAAGTGGCTTTTGAATGACAGAATCATCAGCAAGTGCCCTGCCAACCGAGTTGGCATTCATGTCTCTCCACAGATCTCAGTTCTTGGTGTTCTGGATCAACTCTGCCAATGACACTCCTCCATGCCACCATCTCAGTCCAAGCTGCATCATTTCTATCAGTTTCCCTCAGTCTAATTTACCACTGATTTTTTTCAGTCGTTGTAATATTGTCCAATGCCTCTCTTCTCATCACATGACCAAAGAAAGATGTTTGTCTCTTTCATATGGTTGTATATAATGTTCTAGTTTCACTAACTTCTTTCAGGCTATTGTAGTTAGTTACTCTGACAGTCCAAGATATTCACAACATTTATTTCCAGAATTACATCTTCATTTCTTTTAAGTGCTTCCTAATTTGTTCATTTACAATCTATGATTCTCTCCATACAGCAAAACAGGTTCTATATGACGTTGATTTCATTAATTAAATAATATTACAATGAAATCAGCAGAAGTGGTTTGTGGATAATTGAATATTGCAATGAACATTACAAAAGTGGATTTTATTGGCTTAACATTACAGTGTATTGCAGGATAGACCAGTGGTTTTTACTGTCATATTATAATATAATATCATACATTTTAATATAATATAATGCTATGACATTACAAAATAGTATTTCTTAAAATAACAGAAACAAGTATAATGACAAGAGTAAAAATACTCCTGTGGCATATATTGACATTGGGGTGTCACATGACATGTTTTTACATATTTTAGGTCATGACATAATGAGATAGAGTCGCCACTTCCCTTTCTCATTCCTTTCTTCTTTTGCGGGGAGCCGCAGTAATACAATATCTAGCGCAGTAATACAGTATCTAGCGTGCTTGCGTCATGGTCCTGCGATCATGTATTTTTTTTATCAAATCAAGCTGTATTTTACATCTCCACCTGGTTTCCCAGATTGATCCATCCAAAATGGGTGCCGAGAAATGTTCTGGGAAGTAAAGGGGGTGGCGTAATATTAAGCACGTACCACCTGGAGCACCCATTGCTCTATACAAATATGGGTCTAACACTGTATAACCAATATGCTTCAAGACAAGTCAAAGGGTTCTTTACTTTTACTTCTCCATTGTTCTTGTTTAGATCTAAGTACTTCTCCATTGTTCTTGTTTAGTTCTAAGTACTTCTTCATTGTTCTTGTTTAGTTCTAAGTACTTCTCCATTGTTCTTGTTTAGTTCTAAGTACTTCTTCATTGTACTAGTTTACTTCTAAGTGCTTCTTCATTATTCTTGTTTAGTTCTAAGTGCTTCTTCATTGTTCTTGTTTAGTTCTAAGTACTTCTCCATTGTTCTTGTTTAGTTCTAAGTACTCCTCCATTGTTCTTGTTTAGTTCTAAGTACTTCTCCATTGTTCTTGTTTAGTTCTAAGTACTTCTCTATTGTTCTTGTTTAGTTCTAAGTGCTTCACCATTGTACTTGTTTAGTTTTAAGTACTTCTTCGTTGTTCTTGTTTAATTCTAAGTGCTTCAACCATTGTACTTGTTTACTTCTCCATTGTACTTGTTTAGTTCTAAGTGCTTCTCCATTGTTCTTGTTTAGTTCTAAGTGTTTCTCCATTGTTCTTGTTTAGTTCTAAGTATTTCTCCATTGTTCTTGTTTAGTTCTAAGTGCTTTTTCATTGTACTTGTTTAGTTCTAAGAGTTTCAACCATTGTACTTGTTTAGTTCTAAGCACTTCAACCATTGTTCTTGTTCAGTTCTAAGTGTTCCAACCATTGTTCTTGTTCAGTTCTAAGTACTTCAGCCATTGTTCTTGTTCAGTTCTAAGTACTTCAACCATTGTTCTTGTTTAGTTCTAAGTACTTCTCCATTGCAGTGAACATGTTTCACAATTCCCCAACATACCAAGTCAAAGATTCCAAATAAGCTGCAGATAAATCAGATCCCTTTACGTTTATTTCCATGGTATCGACATCCAGAAGACAATAGCCAACTATTGAGCCTAAACATTGCCTAGTAAAACACAAATCACCCATAAAATGCTGGGGTTGACTGTGACATCTTGTTAAGGGCATGTAATTCTTTCAATTTTTATATTTGTTTAACACTAAGTACTTCTCTATTATATTTGTTTCATCCATCACTGACACTATTTTAGAATATTCTTTTACTTGGAAATACATTTTGTGTGACAACAGTAACAATCCCAATGGGAGATAGAAGACAAAAGAAGAAGAAGAAGTAGAAGACAAAAGAAGAAGAAGAAGAACAATTTTGTAGCTATTATAAAGAAGCCAGATTGTAAATTATGTTGTAGAATGTTATTTTCCAATTTATTCTTCATATTAAAAGTTACTTTAGTATTAAGGAGCAGCCATATTTCTGATGACATTATGCACAGTGTTATTGAGCAAATATAATCTCTACACCAGAAATTCTGCAGGCAGTCAGTGTCTGTTGCTAAAGAGATAATGAAACGTAATTTCAAATTCCCAGTCATACCGAGAAATCAGCTGTGGGCATCTTGAAAGCAGATCACCTTGCATTGATTTTAATTGTATTAGGTGACATACGCTCAGAAATACATGGCAAACTACTGAACATTTTAAAAGAACTGCCTAATAAATTACAAAACAATTAAATGTTGAGCTTGATTGTGTAAAAGATATACAACTAACTGTAATATTAATAGAACCACATATTTGTGAGTTTTATGCTACATTATTTTGCACATTAACTCATGTGAACATTGTTTGTTTTATCAAAAATATTAATCATGTGCACCAGTTCTATCAAACTTACTAACATGTTGCAATTCTATCAAAAATAGTAATCATGTGCGCCAATACTATCAAAAATAGTACCACATTCACAAATTATATCAAAACTGTTAACCATTTGCACAAATTATATAAAAAAATGGTAACCATATGCACAATTCTATGAAACATACTAACCATATGTTCTCGTTCGATCAAAAAAAAGTAAACATATGCACAAATTCTATCACATAATCAACTGTGAGAAACTGTACTGAAAAATCAAAATCAAAGCGTGATATTTAGATGAATGTTTTGATGTGTATGAATTGTGACAGTTGACTTGTTTTCACAAGTCACACAAGTATGAGCAGTGTTTGTCATGGAATGCCTGATTTTAATTTTTAACACAAATGAGCTACATATACTGCCAAATATGTGTGATATGTCATGATTGAATACCTAGCATATACATAATATTTCTCAATTTAGCATGCCACAAATATTTGAAAATAATATCAAATTTATGATGTCATTAGTATTAACATATTTCTATTTTTATTTTGTCATTTTATTTGTTGTAAAGTTTCTCATTCTGAAACAGGAAACATAATCCTCGTAATTAATATATCTGTGATTATTATTGTTGTTGTTGTTTTATATATTGTGTCCCTTTAAATAGAAAAGTGTGTCAAAACGTTGAACCCTGTGACCTAAAAGTGTGTATATTTTTGGCTAGAGATTATGTTTTACTGTGTGTTTATAAAAATGATGGTATCCGAGATCATTTTTGTTTCTTGTAGGATAGTTATGTGTACTCAAGCCATACTTTCTTGTATTCTGTATGCACAGAATGAGGCATGCACTATTTTTTTTTTAAATATTGCATGATTTAATCATATGCAGTATGATCAGGCTGTATTAAAAATTGAAGATTCTTTCCAGCTGAAATGTATATGTTTTGATAATTGCCGTCTCTGAAAGACATACTGTATTTTCTTCAATTCCTCTTCCTTGTTCTTCAATAATTTATAATAGTAACAACTAATTTGTTTTAAGATTTTTTTTCTACATCTTTATGTCCTCCTTCTCCTCCCCTTCTTATTCTTCTTATTCTCCTTCTTTCTTCTTTTCCTTCCTCACATTTTTCTCCTTCTTCTTATCTTTCTTCTTCCTCTTCTTCTTCTTCTTCTTCTTCTTCCTCCTCTTCTTCTTCTTCTTCTTATTCTCCACCTTCCTTCTTTTCCTTCCTCACATTTTTCTCCTTCTTCTTCTCATATTTCATCTTCCTCCTCTTCTTCCTCCTCCTCCTCCTCTTCTTCTTCTTATGCAGCTACTGCTTTACTCCCATCCTCTTCCTTCTCTGTTTTCTATTACTACTTTCATTATCTAATTCTGTGTTGTTTTATAAAACAAATCACTACCACTACAGACTAACCTGACAACATCAGAAATACCACTGGCATAATAATATCACGCATCAAATTTATTGAGAGATAACAATAAAAGTGACATGGATATCTCACAATAATACAAGAGCAGAAAACCAAAGAATATTTGGATTTAGACTCAAAAGAAGACCAAGAAAATTATGCATAAATAAGCTTAATTTTCACTAAGCAAGTATGGGCACAAAGCAAATAAAGCAACACATCTTGCCTTGAAATATAAGATTAAACTCTTGCCACCCCTATAAATGAAGATCCCTTTACATGCCTTAAGGTGATTGGGCATATGTTGCTAGGTCCATATTTCTTTTAGACCAATCAGCATTTGTGGATGCCGTGGTCAGTATCAGGCCGGTCACCTTTACTTCCCAATATATTTCCGGGTGCCCATTTTAGGCTGGTCTGACCTGCCACCCCTATGTTTAACAATAAGCATGGAGATAACAACAGGAAAAGATATCTCTCTGGAGCTAGGCAATAGTCTTTCTTTATTTTAACAATATAAAACAGTACAAAGTAAAGCAGCTTTACAGAATACAATTACGGAAAATTGTGTTATGTAAAACTACATTACTTCATGTTATTTTATGTTTACATTTCCACGGCTTTACACAGTTCTACTAATTTTATTCATACTTTAACTTTCTTTATTTTAAAACATTAAAGAGTTTTTCAGATTATAAATATGATGATTGTGCTTTGATCTCTTCTAGTCCTCGTGCTTATAACAAAAATTGCATTGAAATACACATTTTAACTCCTAAATCAGGAGAACTAAAGTGTGTTACACTTTTTAATTTCAGTTATAAGAACATTGTAAATACTCACGTGCTGTTGTAATTATGTGAAACAAAGCAGTTACATGTAGGAAAACTACATTGACTGTGTTAAAACAAAAACAGGGTGTAATTATATATGTTTTTGGCATGAATGGCTTTGAAAGAAAGAAAAGAAAGTGAAATGTAAGCAAGAAAAGGGTCTTTTTTTTTCATACGATGGAGTATACTGAGTATTTTGTTCTAAATTCATATTTTTAGATACATTAGCATTTGGTGGATGATGTGGCCAGTGTGGCCAATATTACATCAGCTGCCTTTAAATCAAGAACCCTCTTCCTCACTGTGAGATGTACTGGGTATATGATGCTATAGTGCGTTCACAAATGTTTGCCCCCGTATAAAAATCCATAACTCAGTAACCAATTCAGGGAAAAGTAGGAAATTTACCATATAAGCTTTTCATTATGTACACCTAACAAAAAAATTTTTGTTCTGGAGATTGTACAGCAGATGTCAATGTTTAAATGTTGTATATAATGTACGGGTCAGAGATTAAGTGCATATTATGAAATGTATTACATCTTCACACAGAAACATCAGTGTCCAATAATGAATATTCTCCATGGTGCATGAGGATTTACTTATGAGAAGCACGTCAGATAGTGCCCTGCATCATTACGAGAATGGACATGTATTAGTGTAAAACAAATTGTGTGAATTCAACACATTTTTGCCAAAAAATCAAAGAATCTGTGCTGCTTTCATAGATTTCAGTTGCCTTTGGACCTATCAAAGACATTTTCCTAGGGTGGGATTAAAAATAAGGTGGCAGAAAAAAATTTTAAATGATGCAACAGATACTTGTAACAAAATTGAACGTGAATGAGGGCAAATATTTATTAACGCACTACAATCCCATAGTTTTATAGACCCGTCGACACACAATTGGTGATGTGATCAATGTCATACAGGCTGCCTTTGCTTCCCACAAGATTGCTAGGTACCCATTGTAGACTGGGTGAATGTGTGAGCCAAAGTCAACTATTGTTTTAATCCCCACGTCTAAGAGGATGCGAACACATGACGATTATCACGAGCCAACAAGCTTAACTGATTCAGTGCCAGAAAAATGTAGGCTTGGACCAAACATGGTACACAATCAGTTGAACAAGTATTATAATGTAAATTTATGTTCACTGAACATTCAAATTGCGGAGGATACCACAAAACAAAACATGATGACCCTAGTATGGCGATACATCATCCATCTGTCCAAATGGGAGGTCACATGTATTGATATATCATCCTTTGACATTGATTCAGTTAAAATGCATGGCTGCTACACTCATGTTAATGGCTTCTTTGTGTGGTACATTTGAAAGAAGTACTGTGCTTATTTTGTTCTCATGATACGATGACGAAGATTGTCTAATGTTACTTTTATTATTTCACATGAGATGTCAGTCCTAAGCGTGTTAATGATATTAAGCTGATTTTTCAGCATTTTAAGGCTAAAATATTGTATTGCGTCATAATTTTGTGTAATTATGTAAATAAACATGTATATGTCTTAACACATTTTAAAATAGAATAATATGTAAACAATGACATATGTATGTCAGACATGTTGTGTCAGTGCCTTTTTAGTGGACATTTGCAGATTTGGTATAATGTTTTCACTGTTGGGTCCCAAATGAGAAGTTTTTTAAGAGCACTCTAAGATGTTAAAAAATTGTTAACAACTTATTTTGCTGCATTGATTTTGTTTCAAAAGTTAACCAAATTAGAGAAATGTTAATGCCACTTGAAATTAGAATTTCTCAATTTAACTTTGTTATTACAATAAACAAGATTGTTTGTGAGTTTGGCAAATAGTTCACTTAAAGAGGCAAAAACACTAATCAATAGGCTGACATACAAAGTATATTAAGCATAATATGTATCCATAATGTCTGTGTAATATTATCAACTGATATGCGTATTAATTGTTGTCACTTTAAAAAAAATATTTTGTTATGTGTTATTACTTATATGAACAAGTATGTGGCCTGTAACTGGTAGCGAGTAAGACTTACATACAATTGTTAAACATATGTTGTTTGTTCTTGCACCCAAGTACTTAATAATATATCACATTTACAAATGAACAAAACTAAAATATTGCTGCATGTATTTCGTTAAAAATAACTAGCATGTCTAAGGTCACATTTTAATTCATAATCTACTATTTATAATTTGCCAATTTGACTTACAGTAATTGTTTTGACATGTAGATAACATTCTTATATTGAGTCACAATATATAAAATTTTAATTGTGATGTTTCCATGAAATATCTATGGCCTGCGTTGATTTAGTTATAGATTATAAATTATTCACATTTTAGTTGTCACTTATATATCACATTTGTGTTTTATTTTATCAGCCACTCTGTAGTGGAGTCATTTTCAGGATTGGTATTTAAAAGTTCTGAAACAGTTACTATCATTTCTGATCTTCTGTTTGCTGTCAACTCCAGGGACTTTCTCACACTGATAATATGTGAGCGTGATTAGGGCGAAACTACTTAAAAGCTTTGTATTTTTTTATTTAGCTAAGAGACTGCGAAGAATCATTTTTAAACAATTTTGAATGTGATTCTGAAAATAAGAAAATGTACAGTGAATGTTTATTGAATCGCATACACTAAAAGTACTTAACAGACTCAATGCCAAGCAAAATGTAGGTTTGGACCAAACCAACATGGATGGAGAAAAATGGGAAGTGTGCATGTGTCACAGTTATGACTTAAAAGTTGTTAATATGGTAGCAGACATGTTGTATTATATATCAAATTAAAGAGGTTGCATGGGGAAAACTACTGTATATAAACTCTTGGCAGTTAACGGGAAGTCACTTAAGACAATTAATCACCCCATGGCATTTAATCAGTTAACTCATGTAGTACTAAGCAATTTATCATGCATAAAATAGCTGTCAGTATGTGATTGAGAAAAATATAAATATACAGTGAATGTTTATTGAATCACATGCACTGAAAGTACTTAACTCATATAGTACTAAGCAATTTATCATGCATAAAACAGCTTTCAGTGTAGATTGTGAAAAAATTTAAATATACAGTGAATGCTTATTGAATCACATTCAATGAAAGTACTTAACTTGTTTAATACCAAGCAGTTCATCATGTGTTTGTTGGCCTCTACTTACATGATATTCTTGTCTTAACTCTCTATGTCCCATTCAGTTGTTACAATAACCCACTCTGCACAAATTGTTACTTTAACTCCTTCCATCTCATGGTGTTAATATTTTAACACCTTCCGATACAAATATTTATTAGTTACAGTAAACATTTCTCCAAAATGTGGCAAGCTTTTAATACTTTGCAAACTTTGCTTTATATTGATGTACTAAAGGGTAATTTAAAAAACGGATATTTAAAATTTATAATCAGAACAAAAACAAGACAAAATGTTTATTCGAAGTGGGAACAATTAGCAATGTTGACAGAGAATTGTACTGGTCATGAGTGTGGTCATACAAGGCATGTACTTATCACCTGCCAAGTGAGGGAAAGATTAGCCACCAGCTCCACCATGCATTCAGGTCTTCAAAATCACATCACAGATTCATAGCAGGAAACTGCTTATGGATTATTATTATTAATATTATTATTATTATTATTATTATTATTATTATTATTATTAATTAAATGTTATCTGTGACAAGTTGGGAAATACCTTAACAGAATCTAGAAAAATTCTAGAAAGATGGCAGGAATACTGCAGTGGAATGTATGATATGAATGACTGTGAGAATATGAATGGTATACATGAACCAATGACAGCAAAGACAGAACCTGAACCTCATTAGATGAAATTGCATAGGCAATAAAGAACCTGAAGAATGGTAAATCACCAGGATGTGATGAGATACCAGCTGAACTAATTAAAGTGGGAGGAGAAGAAAGCGTACAAATCTAACATGCATTATGTACAAAGATATGGAAATATGGTATATGGCCAAAAGATTTGAAGAGAACTATCTTCATTTTAATACCAAAATAGGGTAACCTGAAATTATGCACCAACTATAGAACTGTTGCCCTGATCAGTCATGCAAGTAAAATTCTACTAAAGATCATAATGGGAAGATTTCGTAAGAATATGGAAGAAGAGATTAACGTAGTTCAAGCTGGATTTAGACAAGGAAGAGGAACAAGAGATCACATATTCAACATGCGTTTAATAATAGAGAAGTGAAGAGAATTTTATGTAAACATATTTTCTTGTTTTGTGGATTATTCAAAGGCATTTGATTGTGTACAACATCAGAAGCTTTGGGAAATCATGAGGAATATGGGCTTTCCATCACATGTAGTATAACTCATAAAAATGCTCTACCTAGACCAACAAGCAGTGGTTAGAATAGATGGCGAGACATCACAGTTGTTTGGGTTGGCTATTAAATATGATAAAACAAAGAAAATTGATGTATTTTGGTCACTTGAAATGTCATGAAAGTGTGGAGAGAACAATAATAGAGCGGTATATGCCTGGGAAGAGAGGAAGAGGAAGGCCAAAGAGAAGGTGGGTGCAGGATGTGGTGGATGATCTCCAGATGGGTGTTTCGGGCGCGGGACATCTTGCTTGTGATCGAGAAGTTTTCCGGAAGGTTGTTATGGGAGCGAGGTTCTGCAAAGGACATGCTACTGAATGAATGAATTTTTATTATTATTATTATTATTAATTATCCCATCTTCAAAGCTAGAAAATATCAGCCCTAAATGCTGCCACCTGGCTATTTTAGAGTTAATACACAGATCTTTATTATCATCATGTGTCCTTTCATCTTATTTAGGCATTCTTGCCTATCCACAGATCTAGGTCTTTGATGTTTTGGATCAACTCCGTTGAAGATATTCCTCCATGCCACTGTCCCAGCCCATCCAGCATTATTTCTCTTGGGTTTCACATGCCTCTTGTACCACTAACCTTTCCAGTCGTCACAATGTTTCCTGATGCCTTTCTTCTTATGACATGACCAAAGAATGCTGCATATCTCGACCTCATATTTGTATAAAATGTTCTACTTTGATTAGTCTTGTCCAGGCATTATATTTGTTAGATACTCTAGCAGTCCAATGTATTCACAACATACTTCTCAGAACTATATCTCACTTGCCTCCAAACCTAATTTGTTCATTCACATTTCACGATTCACTCCCATACATCATCACATAAATACATCATATTCTATATAACATGTCAGTATTCTCTTTCTGACATTGAGTGACCGTGACTTATTAACACACATATAATTGTTTATTAGTTTGAATTCTAGCTTGAGGTTTACAAATATTAAATCAACAATGAATTTGTATTTTTATAAATCTTAAGAGCAGAGTTGAGTTGAGTCCAGAACTGACATCACAGCACTCTGGACATTCAAATACATGCTCCATCCTCATCTGCAACAGCCAGCAAAGAGTTCCAATACTAATAGTACCAGAAGAGACATATTATATATCTGTCTGGCCATTTCTCAGAGTTTATGAATCTTAGCTGCCAGCAGACTAATTAAAATTAGCCACAAATTTGTCTGCTGTGAATTTTAGCTACTAGTAAAAACAAAGCACTGTGGTGTTATGTTGTTTATTGTGATTGTATGCTTTAAGTAGTTTGTGTTCTTTTCTGTGCTTTTGTCTTAGAATCTCATGAGAACAAATATATAAACACATTACATTTTTCTAACAGGCAATCAAATTGTTTACAGTGTGAAATGTTGACAGATAACTGAAATCATTACTTCCCACTCTTCTGTTTCTTCTTTTTCATATTCTTTCAGATATCAATGTAAAGTAATTCAATAAAAGTAGCAGTCAACTTGATATTGTTAAGATCTCCATAGAGTTTGTCCTCAAATGGAGTGGGTGTAGGCCAAAATAGTTTTCTCTGTTTTGCATATGTTGGACACATGCAGCAAATTTTTAGCTGTCATTTTGCCAGTCCCACAGTTACATTCATCAGTACAATCATTTCTCATGGCATTAAATATTTTTAGCTCAAAAGCTATCTTTTGGAAATGACAGGCGATGTAATAGAAGTTGATTCTGTCAATGCCAGATTTTTAGCAGTTTTAATGAGGTCATTAGTCCTAGTTAATTTTAAATGCTAATCTTTTTTCAAACTTCTGAGCGTAATCTTGCCAAGAAATCAACATACAGCTGAAAGATGCTGATGTTGACAGCGATGTCCTGTAAAGGATATGCAAAACATTTATTAACCTTTTTTCAGTTTGATTAAGATTTTATTATTTTTTTAGGTAAAACCAGAAGCTGTTCTTTTGAATATCACTGCATTAGATTTATTATATTTTGAGCTACTGTCAGTTCATTATGTTTAATAGATATATTATTATTAGATGTTACTGGAATTTGTTTCAATCCTTTCTTATTAGAATTATTATTTTTCAAAGTTAATATACTTGATCAAATGTCTTTTTATTAGACTTGTAACAAAATAATCAAAAAAAGTATTCCCGCAGTTAATATGAATAATGGAGACACAAACAATAGATTGCACGATGTTTTGCCTGGCACATTTTCCTGCATCTTGTGAGGTACATGCTTAGAATTCACACAATATAAACTAAAGTAATTAGATAAATCCTTCAAGTTGAAATTGCCATGGTAGACAGTTCATATTATTATGTGAATATGTGTGTTATATATTTCAGCTGGAAGGATTTACCTCATTATTTTAGTTTATGTTGTGTGATTTCTGCATTATGAAACATTATTGTAATTTATGAAAGTATTTCTATATTGAATTTATTAACGCTAAAAGTTACTAAAATTTGTTAAAATGTTCATAAAGCTGCACATTTACCTGTGATAATAACAAACAAAAACTTTGATATTGAAATTACCGTTATTATAACTGGCAAATATATTATCCATGCTAAATAATTGCTAACAGGGTAAGATTCTTACATGATGATGTGGAATAGGTGTGTCTCAACAGGGGCAGAGGAAGCACAGACTAAGCACAATCAACATGCAAGACATTCAAAGAAAAAATGCAATTGAATACAGTACTACACCTAGAAAGTATGGATGTAATGAACTGCAGCAAGATTGTCTGGGGGAGAGGTGAAGATAGATGGAAACAAATCATTCTTGCAAGACATAGTCTTGTGACTCTAGCAACCTTGTGATTCTAAAGAGAAAAAAATGAAGAAAAAGAAAATGGTGACAATAGTTTCTTGTCATAGCTGTCATTGTTTATTATTTTGACTTTTCAAATTTATTTTAAAAAAATTGCTTTAACTGCTTTATAACATTTTGTAGAAAACTTTATTGTTGTTTGTGGATATGACCTATAAAGATATGACGTTGAACTCATTGACCAATCAGAAAACGGTTTGCAGCAGCCATTATTGTATAGGGACATAACTCCTGCAATATGTTGTGTTGTATATGAATTATTCAACAAGGGATGTCTACATTTAAATCTTCTGGCGCAGATGTATATTTTTGTGTTCATTTTGTGAATAATTATAATAATATATAAATATGTGTAAATTTTTGTAATGTGTTTGTGTGAATAAATATTCAACTCACACAGAAGGAGAATGTTTTTAGAGTTATTTGTCATGTCTTTGGCTTTTTGAGTTCAATGTCTAGAGCCTTGTATCGCATTATTATAGAGACAATGGCTACCGTCAGCCAAGAAGGAAAGCAATGACAAACTACCTTCTTTCTGGATGCCTTGAATATAATGTTTTTTCACAACTTAGTTCTTTGAGCATGTCATGAGAAAAGGAAAGCTGGAGTCTGTCATCAGAGCGGGACAGTTGGTGGGAAAGAGAAACAGAAGGAGACCAAGAGATAAGATGATGGACAGTTTAACATCATGGCATGGAGGAACATCAGACTGGCAGCTGCGGACAGACATGATGACCAACACCACACGGCATGGCCTGTACATCAGCTGCTTACTAGCTGACCACCACGCTGCTTACTAGCTGATCACCACGGAGGCCCATGGTTCAGTTCCATGTTATGTGTATCTCTGGCTCTCGTCTGGCTTAGTTACTATTTCTGTCTCAAGCAAAACATCATACAATTATTAGTTAGTCAATAGATTACTTAATTCTTTCTGACTGTCAGCTAACTTAACCCTTTATATCCCTGCCAGTTAACTTAACCCTTTATATCTCTGCTAGTTAACTTAACTCTTTATATCTGATCCAAGACTATGGTGATGATGTGATGTGAGATGACAAATCATGACCACCCACGCTTACTATCATGGCACACAATAATGATGATAATGACATCGACGATGGTGATGATGATGATGATGATGATGAACCTGCCCCTGTATCAGTATGTGTTCCGAGGCTGTGGAGCTTCCCTGTTTTTAAACATTCATAAAGATAAAGAAAGGAGTACAGCTCTGGTTAGTAACATCTAAACACAAGGACCGAATAAACATAGCCTATCGCAATAATGTTTACTGGGTGGAGTTGTCGTTCGCGTCAAGTGGTGATAATGGGGTCACCTCATAAACGATTAGACAACATTATCAATATTCACGACATTGTTAACGACTGCTAATCACGAAAATATACAGGGAACATAGACTTCTTAATCTTCGTGGTGTTCAGCCCCTCCGTTACCATCATATAGCAGGGTGATTGCAAAACGTCGTTCTCATCATCATCACGATCCATGGGTCTATCTATATCTTTCGGCAGTTCCGCTGTTTCGTGCATTTCCCTTGGTCGCTTTGAACTCATGCCTAGTCCATACATAATGTTCCTACTTCTAGTGCACTGAAATAATTTTTGCTTGCGAATTAACTTTCCTTTTTAACAGTGTCACTCGATTTCATTCGAACTCACACCGATTTCTGAGGTAGGCCTACTTGTACGAGGGGACTTCAAATAAAAACCTGAAGTGTTTTTGTTTTATATATGAAGGGAACAGACCAAGGGGAAGACCGAGAAATAAATACCCGGGTGGCTTGGCCACATGGCATGGTCGAGACAGGAACACTGAGCTAATCCACGACTCTGGTAATTGAGTGAAATGGCGAGTCATGACCGCCCACGCTCTCCGGCATGGCACATGATTAATTGATTAATATGAATATATTCTGAAAAAGTACAGAATAAATGTATTAGTTTTGACGTGGTCACCACTGCGTTCAATGCAAGTCCTCCAGTTCCTATAATGTGCTTGCATTCCTGCAGAAAAAAAATATCTCAGTCGTGTGTGTAACCACTCATGCGCCACCTGCTGTACGTTTTCATTGGACCGAAAAGTTTTGAAACTTCCCACTCCATTTATATACTTACTGGACTGACGGGCTTGCATCACCATACTGGGCCTTCATTCGCCGATGAATCTCTATAGGTTTCACCCCTTAACTGATTTTAAAAATAAAACGGATAACATTAACAGAAAGCTGCTCCTCTTTGGTGCATGTCAAAAGTGAGGCGGCCATCTTTAATCTGTCCTAATGACGTCACCGTGTTCGTCTGCAGCATAATGTCACGTGCTTAACAATTTTGACACCCTTAGCAACAATATTGATAGGTTAAAAGACAATGACATGGTTATTTTAATTTCTATCACACTTTTAAAGTTTTAATTTGAATTCCCCTCGTAATTTACGGCCCCAAGTCAAGGGCGAGAAGTCAACATTTCAGTTAAACTGACCGGAGTAAGGGTTGAACCCGCTACCTCGGCAGCTGCACACCATTCGGTCATGCTGGCCTCCATAGCCCAGTCCCGTGCCCATCTTCTTGTTGGTAGACCCGAGTCTATTCTACCAGGAAGGGAAATATCTGCTGTAGCACTGCATGACAATATAACATGAAAACAGCTAGGTAGGGTGTATTTTTATTGACTGTGCAGTGTTCGAAAATTTGTATTTACCTATTATGTTGCATGAACTTTACAGAGGATGAATACAAAACTTGGACCGGCAATATTTTCACTCACAGAACAGTCATTAAAAATACACCCTGTATGTGTGATTCCCGCCAGAAGGAGGGAGAGAGATAGCAAATACGGACAGTTTTCAAACCAGGAACCTTACAACGAACTCAATCCTGACAAACATAAATCAACGTGGGCAGCAGATGTGTGTGTGTGTGTGTGTGTATGTATGGAGGGGGGAGTGTTTGTATAGGTGTGGGTGCTGGTGCGGGTGTGTGGGTGGGTGTGCGTGTGTCTGTCTGTGTGTATGTGTGTGAGTCTGTGTGTAAGTGTGTGTGTAAGTGTGTGTTCGTCTGTGTGTGTAAGTGTGTGTTCGTCTGTGTGTGTGTATGTGTGTGCATGTGTTTGCTTCGTGCAACGTGACATGCTTCAATTACATAAAATAAAAGTTACTCCCCCGATGTGTCTCCACCTTGCCGTGGTGGGGGGGGGGGGGGTGGCCTTGCGTGTCTCATCGACCCCATGTGCTTGCCGATGGGTGAAAAACTACATATCGGACAGCATATGGGATAGGGACCAGACTAAGAGAGACACAACCTGCTGCTCTGCAGGTGAGACTGAGGATAGCAGTCTAAAATTTAAATCAGGCGCACGAAGACAGAAGTTCTTGGTCCGGACAAAACACTAAAGTCTCCCTGTCGAGGGCTGTGGCTGAACGCCTCTAAGCCACAAACCCTCGGACCTGAGAGCCGGGCCGATAGCCACCTCTCAAAAAATAAAGGCGTGATACTGAGCAAGCTACATGCTCAGGTCTGATAGAAGTTCGAAGGCTCTCAGCTGGGGGATATGAGAGATTCCCGGATGAGAGGCCAGGCCGTTTCTCGTTCACCGCTGCACGAAGGTAAGGTGCTGATCCGGCAGCACAAGTAGCCTACCTCGTGAGCGAGTACAAAAAGTCCAAAAGTGCCCCAGTCGAAGAAAGTGGCTGCGAAAACTGTATCTAACTCATAGAGAGTGTAGACAAAAGTGGAAGAACGTCTCAATGCCGCAAAATGGAACGCACGGCGAGCGAACCTATTGCGTGGTCCGAAGTCAAAAGCGTGGGTGTCGCTTGCAGTCTGACCGTCCCTGGTGTGTGCTTGAGCGATCAGTGGCAAACGAGTTGCCCAACACATGGAAGTGAGGAACTAAAGCAGCCATGAGCAGGACGTGGCAACTCCTCGGGTGAGCCCAGTCACAGAGCAATATGTGCCGGCTCTGCAATTATGGAAGCCTCCTTGGATAGCGAGGGAATGCTCATGGTCTGCCCCTGCCTTCCCTTGAGGGCCAACCACGATGTCGTTCATCGTTCTATCTTGACCAGCTGAGATGTTAGCGACATCACAACAGTCCAACGTGCCTCGAAACCAGAGGATGGCTAACCTCATTAAAAAATGCCCGCTGGAAGTCGGAAGTGTCGTCCTACGGGTGGCAAACTAAAAATTGACACTACGCAATTACGTCCGAGTGAAATGTCTCGTCCGAATGTCTCTCGTGCTAGGAACAGCTCTGACTACCTAGTTTCCGAATGCCGCTCTTGTTCGGAACAGCTCTGACTGGGTAGTTTTCCGAATGTCTGTTGAGCCTGGAAAAGCTCTGATGGGCGCAACGACAAGCACATGTCCGAAAACTCGCTGAGTGGATGCCGTCTGCAGACCTGTCTGGTTTGTGCGGGAATGACCCGGGGAAACGAAATGACCAATATATTGAAGTGAGGATTTAAAGCAGCCATGAGCAGGACGTGACGATCTCCCTCGGTGAGCCCAGATCCAGGGCGTTATGTGTCGGCCCTGCAACTATGGAAGCAACCTTGGATGGCGAAAAATGCTATGGACTGTCCCTGCCTTCCTTTGAGGGATGACCGTTGTCTTCGACCGTTCCACCTTGGCCAGCATGGTTGTAGATGGCGCCACAAAAGTGAGAGTCTCCCAGGAATGCTACCTGGTCAAAAATGCACGCTAAAGTCGATGTGTTGGCCTACGGGTTTCGGCCCAAGGGCGCATAACAGACACACCGCAATCACATCTGAAAAAACACTCCGGATGAACGAAAAGAAGAAGAAATAAAAGTTAAGGAGCATCCGTTGGATCTTTTTTGCCCATGACATGCTGGTGTGTTGGGAAATGAGCAGGCTGATAGACTGGCTGGGTCCGCACCCCTGGGTGGGGTATTGATGCATGATAAGGGAGATGTGGTCAGGGCTTTTGGGGATCGTGTGTATAGTGTGGGAGAACAGATACACCATCATTGGCTGGAGAGACTGGTGCTGCAGGGAGTGACCAGAGGATATGGCCGACACTCAGGACTCAGAGAAAATGCCAAACAGACACATAATCAGACTGCTACTGGTACCATTTGTACCAGGACTCTTCTCTGGTTGTTGACGATGAGGGCGGAGTGCGAATGGATATGTCCCGAGTGCTGTGATGTCGGTTCTGAACTCAATTCAACTCAACTCAACTCAACTCAGCTCAGCTAAGTTCAACTCAACTCAACTCAACTCAGCTAAGTTCAACTCAACTCAACTCAGCTAAGTTCAACTCAACTCAATTCAACTCAGCTAAGTTCAACTCAACTCAACTCAGCTCAGCTCAGTTCAACTCAATTCAGCACAGCTCAACTCAGCTCAGCTATGTTCAACTTAGCTCAACTCTACTCAACTATAAATAAATCCAAAGAAAGCAGTAATCAGCTGGGACTTGTTAACACCCCCTACCTTTGTCTTCTCATGAAGCAGATCTCGGCGAAAACTGTTCACTCTCTTCTGCGTGTGTTATGTAAGATCTCATGAAGCAAATCTCGGCTAAAACAGTTCACTCTCTTCTGCGTGTGTTATGTAAGATCTCATGAAGCAAATCTCGGCGAAAACAGTTCACTCTCTTCTGCGTGTGTTATGTAAGATCTCATGAAGCAAATCTCGGCGAAAACAGTTCACTCTCTTCTGCGTGTGTTATGTAAGCTCCAAATCCTTGGTTTCATTCTTTAGTGAGGTCAGTATGGCCGAATGGAGAAGGGCACGCGCTCTTAAACTTCCGGTGTACTCATGTCAAGGTAGCGGGTTCAACCCCTACACTGGTCAGTTGGTCTAAAATGTTAACTTCTTGTCCTTGACTGGGGGACGTACATGACAAGTACCTCTGATGTCGGAGTGAGTTCGCTTGATGGTGAGGTAATTCATTGGCACCTTGCCGTCTTGACAGACGATAGTTTGTGCTTTAAAAAGGCATAATAACTTTTAACTATGGCGGTAGCGAGTGTGACTGATAAGGCCAATTTGTGCTGTAAATGTCCGTTCACAGTGGGTGCATGTGAACACGTGGTCATTTCCACCATCATGCACCATCTTACGTCTCAAACGCTTGGTGTGTGACTTTTCTGCAATAATTTTCTCCTTTGACTTTATTCCATTTCTGATATTTGCCCTTCATGCAACACGCTCAGCGGCGACTTGCTCCCAATGTGCATTATCAATGCCTGTATCAATCATGTCCCGCTTACACACATCTTTGTATCGTAGTAGAGGCCGACCCTGAGATCTCTTACAAGTTACACTGGTAATAGGGAATGCTAATTCATACACAAACAACAGCACAGTGCTACTAGAAGTAGTATATAGTGTATAACAAACACAAAAAGAGCTCCTAATAGAAGCAGCGAGGCGCCGTCGTCATTTGAAGGTGACAGGTTCGAATCCCGGTCGGTAAGCATAGCTTTTAATTTTTATGTTGTCTATTGCGTCCTCAAATATCTACTTCCTTCTTCTCACTTCTATGAGTGCCAAACTATACTATCTGTTGATTTATTTGGTTGTTTCGGGATTTGAGATTTAAAGATTGAGCACAACCCACAACTGGCAACGCTGGTCGTATTCCGGTACGAACCTAAGGCCTTGTCCACGTCAATTTGGAAGCACTATACTCGAGTTTCGCTCTCGTTTGAGCTCGTCACTAATGTATATCCTTGACCGGACCCAGAAACAAACCCCGGATCACTGGCATGTGACGTGGGTGTGTAAATGACGGATGTCAATCGCGGTGATCGGGAACATTTTTAGCTATAGCCTATCATGGGTGACCTTGTGATATTCTAGTTTGAGAATTTGGTTGCGTCCAGCGTGTGCCGCGTGGTCTAGTGGTTACACACCCGCGTCACATGCCAGTGATCCGGGGTTTGTTTCCGGGTCCGGTCAAGGATATGCACTAATGACGAGCTCAAACGAGAGCGAAACTCGAGTATAGTGTTTCCAAATTGACGTGGACAAGACCTTAGGTTCGTACCGGAATCTATCTGTGTTTATTAATGAATTGTCTTACTCTCGTAGCAGTTCTTCTTAGATGTAGGGCCAGTGCTGGTAATCGGTGGTGTTGCATTGTAACGAGATGGCCAAACCATTTGATCTTCTATCTTTCAATATATGAGGCACAAGGTGTTGACCAACTGTCTGTCTGATAACATCATTTCTTATTCGACTTCGAATAGTTAAGTTGGCAGCTCTCCTCAAGCATCTCATCTCACAGGTGTTGATTTTGCGTAAGTGTGATTTAGACAGTGTCCTAATGTGACATTGGTAGTAAACGTTTGGTGTGAATATGTTATTTATTATCTGTCGTTTTGCGGACATAAGTATATCTGCATGTTTCAGTATGAGTTATATTTGATATATACGCGCATTTGCTTTTTGACATCTGATTGCGATTTCTTTGTCTATTCTGCAGTCTGCTGTGATCATACTTCCAAGATATTTGAATTCTTTAACTTGTTTGAGAGATGTGCTATTTATCTGTATAATTAGTGGACCGGGAGATTTGTTTGAAGTGTAGTGTAACAAACTATCGACTGTCACGACGGTCAGCTTCCGCCGTGTGTGAAGGCAGGCCGTTCAGAAACTCTTTTTATAATCCATGCCGTGTGGCGGTGGTAACGATGTCTGTTCACTGCCCACTGCCATCTGTGCTATCAATCATTTCTAAAACCCGCGTTCCTCCATGTCATGATGCCAAGCTCTCCAGCATCAACTCTTGGTCTTCCTTTCCCTGCCTCTCTTTCCCTCCAGCTTTCCCCCTTCTCATGATGTGCCCAAACAATGTGGGCTGTCTTCTTTTGATGCGAGTAACCAGTTCTGTTTGTATTTGAACTTCTTTGCTATTTCTTTCCCTCCATGGTGTTCTAATCCTTCTTATATATAACTTCATCTCCATAACTTACACGTAATTCCTCATTTTTTTTATTGTCCATGAATCGCTTCCATACATCAGGATTAGCTCTTACGAACTCTTTCCCGCATTACTTTGGCAAACTGCACTGCACTGGTCCCTTGCTGTCTTGACAGACGATAGTTTGTAATGGAGTAACTTATACCTCCTCATCGCACAAAGCCTGGGCTGAACTGTAGATACCATGTGCTGCCTATGCAGCTATGGCAAACTAATGAACCTACAATTACCTAGAACAAACTACACTTGCCTATAAAATCGCAGTCTATAAATGCTCGGGTTGACTGCTAAGTCCTGTAAAGGACACACAACTAAATAACAATACAGCATGTAACGGAAAAATCGATGAACGTTCCCAATAAACTGTTTCAAGTTGCTAGAAGCCGTGAAAAATAAATCCCCGTGATGACCGGATCAACACAGAGGGAACAATCTTCTAGAATCCCTCGGGTTCTGTTTCCTACTTGAGACATGACGTGTTGGGTTGTGTGTGGTGTTTAACGTGTCACGGACTTAATGTCTCTACAGATTCGGGGTGAGAGACATCCTTAGGGTTGGTTATTCTTGTTTGGGTGGTTGTTGATGTTGTTGTTATTGTTCTTGTTGTTGTTGTTGTTGCTGTTGTTGTTGATGATGTTATTGTTGTTGTTGTTATTGTTGTTGTTGTTCTCCTTCTTCTTCTTCATCTTCTTCATCTTTTCTTTGGTCTGTAGCAAACATTATGGATAATAACTCTCCAATCCTCTCAGATAGATGGGGAAACAGATAGAGGTAAGGAGACAGCCAAACAAACAGACAGACAGAAATATAGATAAATGAACAGACGAACTGATGGGTACTAGGAAGTTATTTAGACAGACAGACAGAAAAATTAACGGACGGATGGGCGGAAGAATATACAGACAGACAGACAGATAGATAGATAGATAGATAGATAGATAGATAAATAGATAGATAGATAGATAGATAGATAGATAGATAGATAGATAGATAGATAGATAGATAGATAGATAGATAGATAGAGAGAGATAGAGAGATAGATAGATAGATAGATAGATAGATAGATAGATAGATAGATAGATAGATAGATAGATAGATAGTAGATAGATAGATAGATAGATAGATAGATAGATAGATAGATAGATAGATAGATAGATAGATAGATAGATAGATAGATAGAGAGAGATAGAGAGATAGATAGATAGATAGATAGATAGATAGATAGATAGATAGATAGATAGATAGATAGATAGATAGATAGATAGATAGATAGATAGATAGTAGATAGATAGATAGATAGATAGATAGATAGATAGATAGATAGATAGATAGATATATATATAGATAGATAGATAGATAGATAGATAGATAGATAGATAGATAGATAGATGTGTGTGTGGATGGATGGATGGATGGGTAGATTGGTTTTTGAGTGGATGAATGGATGGGTGGGTATTTGAATGGATGGGTGAATAGATTGGCAGGTAGGTAGGTAGGTAGGTAGGTTGGTGGATGGATGGATCCAGATTGTTTCACTAGCAGCAAACAAAAGTAGCAGAAACCCCGTCCTAACTTAATTATCTAGAATAAACAATGTTGACTTGCCTGGTCACCGATCATTTTAACATATCAGTAAGATAACGTTGGGTGTGGGTCCAAATTACTTTCTAGATAATGTGGTAATTCGAGATTGGTGTTTCGTGCTATGGGATATAGCGTCTGGTTATTAAATGTGTGAATTGTTTATAACGAAATGACGTTTTTTAGTTTAGATCTTTTTTTAAATCTATATCCTTCTTCTCGATCTTCCCCTCTTCGTAACCTCCACCTCCTCCTCGTTCTCCCCCACTTCTTCTTCTTCTTCTTCTTCTTCTTCTTCTTCTTCTTCTTCTTCTTCATCTTCGCTTTGAACTCAAACGTAGACCACACACGTGCTACTACTTCTGGTGCACTGGACTGATTTGTTAGCTTTCTATATTACAAGTGTCCCTCGCCATCAGGAGAACCCACTCCAACTTCAAAGGTAAATAATCGTCTGTAGAGACATCAAGGTGCCAGCAATAGTGATAGTATCACCACTACTGCTGCTGCAGTTACTGCTTATATTACTACACTAGCTGCTGCTGCGGCTGCTACTGCCTTACTACTACTACTACTACTACTACTACTACTACTACTACTACTACTACTACTACTACTACTACTACTACTACTACTACTAATCGCAGAATCATTGAACGCTTTCTGTCGGCACATCCCATGTTTTGGATTTTTACAATGACACTGCGATACTCGTGAGGAAATTATTGCTCTACATTCCAACACTATCAGAGACGGTATGTTTTATACAGATATCTCCACAACTAAAAATATTATTCATCCATGCATATCATGTCATTGTTCTCCAGTCCATCTCTTGGTGTTGTCTTTATTATAAACCTGACGACATGCAGAGAAATATCATCATCATGTCCCATGCCTATAAGCCTGGGCGGTCATATTTCGCCATCTCATACGATCACCAGAGTCGTGGATCAGCTCAGTGTTTTGTCTCGACCATGCCATGTGGCCAATCAATACAGATATTTACATCTCTGCGTTCCCCCTCCCCTCTCCCTTGTTATTTTCCCTCAGTCTTGCCAGTTGTCATCAAGTTTTCCAATTTATGTCTTCTCATAACGTGTCCAGAAAATTTTTTACGGCCTGCGCATAATTTCGCTAATCATATTACGGTTTTCATTTGATTCCTGTTAGACTTGCTCATTGGTTTTCTTGTCTGTCCATGGTATTCTTTGCACTTTCCTAAGAAACCACATTTCCACTGCCATTAGATATATTTATTTTATCTCGTCTGCTCATTGTCCATGTTTCATATCCATACAAAAGTATAGGTTTCCACGTATAATACAGGTAATGTATAACACATAATCCCGGTCGGTAACTATTGCTTTCAAATTTTATATTGTCTAGTGCGTCCTCTAGTCTCTACTTCATTCTTCTCACTTCTGTGAGCGCCAAACAATACTATGTGTGTTTATTTATGTAAGGTTTCTTTGTAGCACTTCACCACCCTTTATCTCGTTGCAATTGACGTCATTTTATTGATCACTATGTTTTCCATCTTGCAAAAGCCTACTCATGCCATATCGATTCTGGTTCTAATCTCTTCAAGGCATCTCCCATCAGAGTTGTGGCTGTTGTGCCGAGATAGTTGCGACGATTCACTTGTTTAAAAATAAATAAAAACATGTACCCGTGTATATTATTACATTCAGCAAAATATGCCAGGCAATACATCATGCAAGCTATTGTTTCTAACTGCTGTGTTCAAATGCTGCGTTAAAATTCACTAAGAGATACATTTTTGAATTTATGAGTCAATTCAGTTCTTGAAGCCATTATCAGTACAGATCAAACAGATCGCCTTGAATGCCCAACAACTGATAACAATAACATATTGCCCTACAGCAACGCCAGGAAACATGGCGTGCCTGTAACGAACTGTCACGTGCAGACTTTTGTTATCAAACTAACAATAAGATAACAAACACACCTGTGTCCATTTCTGTGCTCTGCGATTTAGGCTCCTGGTCTGGATTTCCCATGCGCCAATTTGATCAGCCACTTTTCTTTCTGTGTCATTAAGCATTCTACTGTGAAAGTGGTCGGTTATTTCCAACGTTAAGTAAGGTGGGTAGTTTGTTAAACGTGTAGTAGTAGTTGTCTGGAGCGTGTTTTAGCGACATTATTTATTTCTATATTTTGTTTTATTGTTTTAAAGGTACATATGTTTTATCCTATTTAATCTTTTCCCATTTCTTTCTTTCTTTCTTCCTTTCTTTCTTTCTTGTTTTCTTTCTTTCTTTCTTAGTTTCTTCTTTGTCTTTCTTTCTTTCTTTCTTTCTTGCTTCTTCTTCTTCTTCTTCTTCTTCTTCTTCTTCTTCTTCTTCTTCTTCTTCTTCTTCTTCTTCTTCTTCTTCATTTTTATTTTATTTTATTGCTTTAAATGTAAATATGTTTTACCCTCTTTAACCTTTTCCAATTTATCTCTTCTTGTTCTTCTTGTTCTTGTTCTTGTTCTTGTTCTTCTTCTTCTTCTTCTTCTTCTTCTTCTTCTTCTTCTTCTTCTTCTGCCGCTGCTGCTGCTTCTTCTTATTCTTATTCTTCTTCTTCTTCTTCTTCTTCTTCTTCTTCTTCTTCTTCTTCTTCTTCTTCTTCTTCTTCTTCTTCTTCTTCTTCTTCTTCTTCCTGTCCATCTCATAGTGTTGTTTTCCAGTCCGTCTCTTGTTGTTGTCTTCCAGTCGGTCTCTAGGTGTTGTCTTCCAGTCGGTCTCTTGGTGTTGTCTTCCAGTCGGTCTCTTGGTGTTGGCTTCCAGTCGGTCTCTTGGTGTTGTCTTCCAGTCGGTCTCTTGGTGTTGTCTTCCAGTCCGTCTCTTGGTGTTGTCTTCCACTCCGTCTCTTGTTGTTGTCGTCCAGTCCGTCTCTTGTTGTTGTCGTCCAGTCAGTCTCTTGGTGTTGTCGTCCAGTCCGTCTCTTGGTGTTGTCTTCCAGTCGGTCTCTTGGTGTTGTCTTCCAGTCGGCCTCTTGGCATTGTCTTCCAGTCCGTCTCTTGTTGTTGTCTTCCCACATGTAGTGTTGTCTTCTAGTCCGTCTCTTGTTGTTGTCTTCCCACATGTAGTGTTGTCTTCCAGTCCGCCTCTTGTTGTTGTCTTCCCACATGTAGTGTTGTCTTCCGGTCAGTCTCTTGGTGTTGTCGTCCAGTCGGTCTCTTGGTGTTGTCTTCCCGCATGTAGTGTTGTCTTCCAGTCAGTCTCTTGGTGTTGTCTTCCAGTCAGTCTCTTGGTGTTGTCTTCCAGTCCGTCTCTTGGTGTTGTCTTCCAGTCGGTCTCTTGGTGTTGTCGTCCAGTCCGTCTCTTGTTGTTGTCGTCCAGTCCGTCTCTTGGTGTTGTCTTCCAGTCGGTCTCTTGGTGAGTAGTAAGGAAGGGTCTCCAGGCCTAGCATTGAGCAATGAGCAATGAGATATACAAAGAATAAAGAAGGAGGTGCGGGAGGTGCGGGGAGGTGCCGGAATAAAATAGTAAGCTCAAAGAAGGGTAGGAGGGAACATAATTTATGCATAATCGATTGGTTTGCGCCGGCTGTTTCGGGTTGATGTATTCGTATCTTTGATAAGATCGGCGAACATCTGTGAGCAAAAAGTCGATATTGCCGGCAGTTGAATATTAGTGTCGGGGTCGAGGTAGGTCGCTGGTGCCATCTGTTTTTAATTAAGGGCGGTGTCGGAATAAAATAATAAGGCAAAGAACGATGTGTGGGGTGGGTTGGTAAGTGGTGAAAGATGGGGTGGGGATGCGTAGGTGGTCATAGTGGGATATCACCAATGTGTAACTGCGGTGTCTAGTGGGTTCCCTACCTGGCAACAGGTTCGAATCTCACTGTGTGGTTGGTGTGTGCAGGGTCGAGTATGTAACGGGGCTAGGTTATATCATTGGTGATTCGAATCACGCTCCGGGTCGATAAGGGTGTCCACCCTAGGCGGATCTTTCTAGGAGTATATTAAGACGTAAATTTATAACAATGGTGTCTAGTTGCGGCCATAGAACTTGACAGGTTCGAGTCCTACTGTGTGGTGGGATAGTAATGGTAGTGGACGAGTATGTAACGGAGCCAGGTGGTGTCATGGGTGGTTCAAATAATGCGGCTGGTTGATAACTATACCTAACATAGGCGCCAGAGAAACGAATCCCGCTGTGTGGGGAATCTGTTAAAGTAACATCGGTGTCACGTATTTCGTATCTTTGTTAAGGTTGGTTTACAACATCTGTGACCAAAATATCAATATTGTCAGCAGGTGTATGGTAGCAAAAATAGTGTATATTGTAAATTTGTTGTGTTGGCGACAGTTGGTACTATTAATTATATCACCAGTATATGTTAACAAAGGAGAGCTCGCTTGAATCGACCGAGGCGGGAGAGGTTACCTGACCCGTGATTTACGCTATAAGGCCCATAGTACCAGTTTTCCTATAGCGGTTATTAGTGATCTGTAGAGACCTGTAGTGGTTTATGTTTTCCCCCGTTTCAAACTTCATGTCTCTACGCTTATGTATTACTGTGTTAGAAATAAAAAAGCATCTCACACTATAGACATATACTACCATAATGTATACAGAAAGAAGCAACAGGCATATGCACAATATAGAAATATACTAAATACACAGTATGTTAATAAAGACAATTACATTATTACAAGTTAAGTTACATAACAAAGCGAACATAGGCGACAGAGAAGCGAATCACGATGTGTCGCTTTGCATTTTCCTCAGAAACGTCAGTTCCACAGCCAGCAGATTCAGCGGGACTGCTCATTGTCTTCACATTCATACAAAAGTACAGGTTCAACACTCTTTTTCTCGTAGCAATTGCCATCTTTTTACTGGTCAATACGTTTTTCAGCTTGCAAAAGGTTATCTTCGCCACGGCGATTCTTGTGCTAATCTCTTCAAGGCATCTCCCAGCAGCTGTTATGACTGTTCCGAGATTCTTGTATCTATTCACTTGTTTCAGAATATTCCCATTTACATGTATATTACATAGTGGTATTTCGTTCTTCATAGTGACAATCATAACCCGTGTCGTTTTATAATTTAATTCTAACCCTAGTTGTTCACCGGGTGCAACAACCGCCTCTACTAAATATTGCAGATCCTACGCAGTGTCTGTTGATTACATAAATTATATGAAGGCCGTTGACAAGTTAAATTAGATGAAGACATTTTATTACAGAAATTAAATGAAGACATTTGACTAGAAATATTTAATAAAACGACGAAAAAAAAAAAAAAAACGGAGATCTACCGGCGTGTGAAAACAAACGGCGGTAGGCTAGTGACTATGTTTAGATTAGCTGTGATGGCACCAGCTGGAGATATTAATCAGCTACCTGGTACCCAGTGAAGATGACACGATAAACGAGGCGGTATAGGCCGCGTGGCCCTGAACAAAACCAACAATGAAACAAAAATGGTAATGAAACGTTGCGTCGCCGCGAAGCATTATTTTATAAACCAAAGATTACAATCGATCTGAGAGGGTAATAATAGACAGTCTAAACCTACCAGAAAGAGGTGTCTAATACACTGGGTACCAACGACAGACAGCTGGTCAAGAAGAAGCAATACACAGTATATAAAGTTAGGACTAAATAAACCGTAGTTTAAAGAATTCAAGTACATTATTACAAGTTAAATTATATAATAAAATTAATACAGTGATATGTATAAAATTATAAAAAACAAAAAACAAGAAAACACCAGTGTTACATTAGCAAATAAGTGAAAAACACAACGGTATGAATACGTTGGTGTATTAGATACATACAAATGGTACACACAACATGCCATTATGTCAGTGTGACCGCTATCTGTTATATATTGCGACCAAATTACACCGATCGCCCCTCACGTCAGCGTAACAGACTAACACTTAAACCAAGCGCCCACTATCTATTCTATATTGTTGCCAACAATTTTGTGCATGCCGCCATCCTTTGATGGGAGTCTGATTGATGAAGCCTGTCAGGAAACAACTATAGATACATAGTAAAAGTGACGTGAGAATACAAATCCAAGCGTATTGACTCTCGGTGTATCGTTATTCACGTAACGTTTCCTGTTTCCTGCTCCAGTCTATTGTTGTAAAATCTTACCAAAGTGGACACTGTGGACCAAATCTACATGAATGAAGTAGGATAGATGCGGTTGTCATATGTGTCTTATAGGGCTTGGTCATTGTTTTTTTTTAAACTTATCGATGGAAGAGAAGGACCCTTACACTACAAACAGAATAAACATTTACATTAATAATACCCATAACAAACACATGACCATCTACACTGGCTGTGACAAAAGTGACAGTCTGCTTAGAGAAAACAGCGAATTTTCAACGAAAACATAGTCTGTGTGTTATCTCCTTGGAAACGTAAATCTGGTTATATTTAAATCACCCTATGCATTCATGTCCCCCATGAAAACTAATGTAATGTCTGAAGAAGTCAAATTTTGAGGCTTCAAAATATGTTTTCGTAGTATATGTATATATGAATATATATACATGTGTTTTCTAACAACAAATGTCCGCATGCCGGGCTTTACATCCATACACAAGTATAGGTTCTATGAACGACACAACACCTACAAGTTACTAAGATTGGCACTGGGTTACCAACAACATTTGCGTCTAGAGTCAATACAACAGGACAAGACAATGCTTTTTTCGGCCTCTGATTGAGAACAACAGATATAAACGTAATTATGCAATTACCTCTTTACCACAGTACCGAGAAAGTTAAAAATATCATTTTAAATACGCTGACGACCATAGTAACACAACCAGTTAATTCTGCTTGCTCACTTTGTGTATTACCCACACCTACTATAGATTGCAGAAAATACTCATTGTCTACAACCAAGCTGAAAAATATCGGTAAAAATTATAAATGCCTCGTCCGATTTCATAAAAAGAAGGAAATAATGTTAGCCAAATGTGAAAATATCGGTCAAACTTCTAAATGGCTCAGCAAAACTTATAAAAAATAGGAAAATTTGTTAACCTAATGAGAAAAATATTGACCCTGTAAAGAAATATTTACAACAAAATTATAAAAATTAGGAACATTTGTTAACCTAATGAGAAAAAATATCGACCAAAGAGAGCAATATTTCAACTTAGCTTATAAAAAGTAGGAACATTTGTCAGCCGAAATGGGGAAAAGGTCGGTCAAATACATAAATATCTCAACAAATTATAAAACGTAGGAAAAAATAGTGGTCAAAGACAGAAATATCTCATCCGAACTTATAACAAGTAAGAAAATATACTAGTAAAATCAAGAAACATGTCGGCCGAAGTAATACAATAGGCAGAACGAGGGACAAACTTATAAATATTTCATTCAAACTTATAAAGACTATGATAAAATGTTATCCAAATCAAATAACAGGCTGACCAAACTTAATTAGCTCATCCAACCTTATAAATAGTAGGACAATTTGTTAGTCAAATAGGCAAAATATTGGTCAGATACACAAATATCTCAATCAATTTTATAAAAAGTAGGAGAAAAGGCTAGTCAAATTAATAAAAATGGTGGCCAAATACATAAATATCTCAACGAAAATTATAAAAAGTAGGAAAATTGTAAGTCAAATGTAAAAAATATGGGGCAAATAGGAAATCATATTAACCAAATGGGAAAATATCGCTCAAACTTATAAATAACGCGTCCAAACTTATAAAAAGTAGGAAAATGTGTTAGCCGAATGGTGAAAATATTGCTCAAATTAAGAATCATGTCGATCGAAGTAGGAAAATACGTGATTCAATGTATAAAAACGTTGGGTAAATACAGAAATATGTCGACCAAACTGATAAAAAATCTCCGCCAAACTTATGAAATGTAGGAACATTTGTTAACCAAAAGGGGAAAATGTCGGCCAAATACAGAAATAGCTCCACCAAGCTTATGAAAAGTAGGAACATTTGTTAACCAAATGAAAAAAAAAAAATATATATATATATATATATATTGGTCATGTAAAGAAATAGCGCATCCAAATTGACAAAATATAGGAAACTTTATTAGCCAAAGGTGAAATCTATTGACCAGGTAAATAAATTTCTCGTCCAATCCCATAAAAGGTAGGAAAATTTCTTACCCAAATGTGAAAAAGATCCGCCAAACTTATAAATGTCTCATCCAAACTTATAAAATGTAGGAAAACAATACTAGCCAAATCAACTAAAAGGCTGACCAAACTTATAAATATATCATTCAAACTGACCAAAGTAATAAAAATATTGGGTAAATATAGAAATATGTCGACCAAACTTTTACAAATCTCCGGTAAATTTATGAAAAATAGGAAATTTTGTTAACTAAATGTGAAAAAATATCGACCAAACTTATAAATATATCATTCAAACTGACCAAAGTAATAAAAATATTGGGTAAATATAGAAATATGTCGACCAAACTTTTACAAATCTCCGGTAAATTTATGAAAAATAGGAAATTTTGTTAACTAAATGTGAAAAAATATCGACCAAACTTATAAAAAGATCTGCCAAACTTATGAAAAGTAGGAAACTTTGTTAACCCACACGAAGACAATTATTAACCAAAGATAGAAAAATATCGACCTAAATAGGAAAATTTGTTAGCCAAATGGGAAAAATATTGGCCAAGTAAACACATATTTCAACCAAACTTATAAATATGTCATCCAAATTTACAACAACAACAACAAAAATAGGAAAATTTGTCGACCAAGTAAGAAAATATATTACCAAAACTGGAAAAGATACTAATTAAAGTGAGAAAAATACCAACCAAACTAAGAAATATGTATGGTAAGGTAAGAAAAAAGTAATAAATACGCTAGCCAAAGGAAAAAATATTAACCATAAGGAGAAAAAATTATAGCAAACTAAGAAATTTGCTTTCACAACTTGTCGAATTGCCCTACCAACTACCCCGTTTGCTTTCACAATTTATCAAATTGACCAATTAACCACACAAATTCCCCACTGACTCTCACAATTTTACCACTTGCCATTACAACGTGTCAACTCCCGCTCACAATTTACCCAAAGGGGTTTACTATAGGTATTATATATCCACAATCAAGCGCTCTCACATTCACAAGAATAACGAAATACTGGGATTTAAGCCTGTTTTTAATCAATTTCTTTGTTTGCAGTCAAAGCATAGAAATTCCGCCAACCACCTTGGTGTTGAAATATCCAAGGACTTAGTTTATCAGCCATGTATTCGCCTACAGATTTAGCGAAGTCCTCTTCCAGGTCTTGGACATTCACATCGGCGTTGTAAGAATTATCAACCAGATGCTTACCCAGACGCATGCCAAAGGTAAAAAGCATAATTATTCTCCCATAGTTGATGACGTTATCACCAAAGAATTCATCACTGACTAAAACAAAGACTTGGAAAACATGTTCGGGCTTGATACTGTCTTCTAGTCTCGTGAACAACACAGATTGTTGTTTGGCTATTTGACCGACTAAGCCAGACAACGTCGAGTTATTTGCCTTTTTGGAATTGTAGGAACTAATAATAGTCAGCGCCATATTCACTATCTCGCTATGAACTTGTTTCAAGTCAATCGTTGCTTGTGTCATTATTATACTGATAGCTAATGTTCATCAAAAGATGTGTAGCAGTCAAACTGCTGATCCATTATTGTGAAACGGTGCAAAGTGGTCAAAATGGATAAGAACATAATATTTGTATAAAGAAATGGAATCGTCTCTTCTGGTTGGTCAAATTACCCAACCTACTGGAGATAAAACGGTTGTCACCGAAACCACTAGACGCGTGTTTTAGACAAGGGATGTTCTTGTCGAACTTTACTTTTTAAATTTTAATTACCAGTGACCATACTAATCGATAATCACATCCCTTGTCTAAATCACGCGTCTAGTGGTTTCGGTGACAACCGTTTTATCTCCAGTAGGTTGGGTAATTTGACCAACCAGAAGAGACGATTCCATTTCTTTATACAAATATTATGTTCTTATCCATTTTGACCACTTTGCACCGTTTCACAATAATGGATCAGCAGTTTGACTGCTACACATCTTTTGATGAACATTAGCTATCAGTATAATAATGACACAAGCAACGATTGACTTGAAACAAGTTCATAGCGAGATAGTGAATATGGCGCTGACTATTATTAGTTCCTACAATTCCAAAAAGGCAAATAACTCGACGTTGTCTGGCTTAGTCGGTCAAATAGCCAAACAACAATCTGTGTTGTTCACGAGACTAGAAGACAGTATCAAGCCCGAACATGTTTTCCAAGTCTTTGTTTTAGTCAGTGATGAATTCTTTGGTGATAACGTCATCAACTATGGGAGAATAATTATGCTTTTTACCTTTGGCATGCGTCTGGGTAAGCATCTGGTTGATAATTCTTACAACGCCGATGTGAATGTCCAAGACCTGGAAGAGGACTTCGCTAAATCTGTAGGCGAATACATGGCTGATAAACTAAGTCCTTGGATATTTCAACACCAAGGTGGTTGGCGGAATTTCTATGCTTTGACTGCAAACAAAGAAATTGATTAAAAACAGGCTTAAATCCCAGTATTTCGTTATTCTTGTGAATGTGAGAGCGCTTGATTGTGGATATATAATACCTATAGTAAACCCCTTTGGGTAAATTGTGAGCGGGAGTTGACACGTTGTAATGGCAAGTGGTAAAATTGTGAGAGTCAGTGGGGAATTTGTGTGGTTAATTGGTCAATTTGATAAATTGTGAAAGCAAACGGGGTAGTTGGTAGGGCAATTCGACAAGTTGTGAAAGCAAATTTCTTAGTTTGCTATAATTTTTTCTCCTTATGGTTAATATTTTTTCCTTTGGCTAGCGTATTTATTACTTTTTTCTTACCTTACCATACATATTTCTTAGTTTGGTTGGTATTTTTCTCACTTTAATTAGTATCTTTTCCAGTTTTGGTAATATATTTTCTTACTTGGTCGACAAATTTTCCTATTTTTGTTGTTGTTGTTGTAAATTTGGATGACATATTTATAAGTTTGGTTGAAATATGTGTTTACTTGGCCAATATTTTTCCCATTTGGCTAACAAATTTTCCTATTTAGGTCGATATTTTTCTATCTTTGGTTAATAATTGTCTTCGTGTGGGTTAACAAAGTTTCCTACTTTTCATAAGTTTGGCAGATCTTTTTATAAGTTTGGTCGATATTTTTTCACATTTAGTTAACAAAATTTCCTATTTTTCATAAATTTACCGGAGATTTGTAAAAGTTTGGTCGACATATTTCTATATTTACCCAATATTTTTATTACTTTGGTCAGTTTGAATGATATATTTATAAGTTTGGTCGATATTTTTTCACATTTAGTTAACAAAATTTCCTATTTTTCATAAATTTACCGGAGATTTGTAAAAGTTTGGTCGACATATTTCTATATTTACCCAATATTTTTATTACTTTGGTCAGTTTGAATGATATATTTATAAGTTTGGTCAGCCTTTTAGTTGATTTGGCTAGTATTGTTTTCCTACATTTTATAAGTTTGGATGAGACATTTATAAGTTTGGCGGATCTTTTTCACATTTGGGTAAGAAATTTTCCTACCTTTTATGGGATTGGACGAGAAATTTATTTACCTGGTCAATAGATTTCACCTTTGGCTAATAAAGTTTCCTATATTTTGTCAATTTGGATGCGCTATTTCTTTACATGACCAATATATATATATATATTTTTTTTTTTTTCATTTGGTTAACAAATGTTCCTACTTTTCATAAGCTTGGTGGAGCTATTTCTGTATTTGGCCGACATTTTCCCCTTTTGGTTAACAAATGTTCCTACATTTCATAAGTTTGGCGGAGATTTTTTATCAGTTTGGTCGACATATTTCTGTATTTACCCAACGTTTTTATACATTGAATCACGTATTTTCCTACTTCGATCGACATGATTCTTAATTTGAGCAATATTTTCACCATTCGGCTAACACATTTTCCTACTTTTTATAAGTTTGGACGCGTTATTTATAAGTTTGAGCGATATTTTCCCATTTGGTTAATATGATTTCCTATTTGCCCCATATTTTTTACATTTGACTTACAATTTTCCTACTTTTTATAATTTTCGTTGAGATATTTATGTATTTGGCCACCATTTTTATTAATTTGACTAGCCTTTTCTCCTACTTTTTATAAAATTGATTGAGATATTTGTGTATCTGACCAATATTTTGCCTATTTGACTAACAAATTGTCCTACTATTTATAAGGTTGGATGAGCTAATTAAGTTTGGTCAGCCTGTTATTTGATTTGGATAACATTTTATCATAGTCTTTATAAGTTTGAATGAAATATTTATAAGTTTGTCCCTCGTTCTGCCTATTGTATTACTTCGGCCGACATGTTTCTTGATTTTACTAGTATATTTTCTTACTTGTTATAAGTTCGGATGAGATATTTCTGTCTTTGACCACTATTTTTTCCTACGTTTTATAATTTGTTGAGATATTTATGTATTTGACCGACCTTTTCCCCATTTCGGCTGACAAATGTTCCTACTTTTTATAAGCTAAGTTGAAATATTGCTCTCTTTGGTCGATATTTTTTCTCATTAGGTTAACAAATGTTCCTAATTTTTATAATTTTGTTGTAAATATTTCTTTACAGGGTCAATATTTTTCTCATTAGGTTAACAAATTTTCCTATTTTTTATAAGTTTTGCTGAGCCATTTAGAAGTTTGACCGATATTTTCACATTTGGCTAACATTATTTCCTTCTTTTTATGAAATCGGACGAGGCATTTATAATTTTTACCGATATTTTTCAGCTTGGTTGTAGACAATGAGTATTTTCTGCAATCTATAGTAGGTGTGGGTAATACACAAAGTGAGCAAGCAGAATTAACTGGTTGTGTTACTATGGTCGTCAGCGTATTTAAAATGATATTTTTAACTTTCTCGGTACTGTGGTAAAGAGGTAATTGCATAATTACGTTTATATCTGTTGTTCTCAATCAGAGGCCGAAAAAAGCATTGTCTTGTCCTGTTGTATTGACTCTAGACGCAAATGTTGTTGGTAACCCAGTGCCAATCTTAGTAACTTGTAGGTGTTGTGTCGTTCATAGAACCTATACTTGTGTATGGATGTAAAGCCCGGCATGCGGACATTTGTTGTTAGAAAACACATGTATATATATTCATATATACATATACTACGAAAACATATTTTGAAGCCTCAAAATTTGACTTATTCAGACATTACATTAGTTTTCATGGGGGACATGAATGCATAGGGTGATTTAAATATAACCAGATTTACGTTTCCAAGGAGATAACACACAGACTATGTTTTCGTTGAAAATTCGCTGTTTTCTCTAAGCAGACTGTCACTTTTGTCACAGCCAGTGTAGATGGTCATGTGTTTGTTATGGGTATTATTAATGTAAATGTTTATTCTGTTTGTAGTGTAAGGGTCCTTCTCTTCCATCGATAAGTTTAAAAAAAAACAATGACCAAGCCCTATAAGACACATATGACAACCGCATCTATCCTACTTCATTCATGTAGATTTGGTCCACAGTGTCCACTTTGGTAAGATTTTACAACAATAGACTGGAGCAGGAAACAGGAAACGTTACGTGAATAACGATACACCGAGAGTCAATACGCTTGGATTTGTATTCTCACGTCACTTTTACTATGTATCTATAGTTGTTTCCTGACAGGCTTCATCAATCAGACTCCCATCAAAGGATGGCGGCATGCACAAAATTGTTGGCAACAATATAGAATAGATAGTGGGCGCTTGGTTTAAGTGTTAGTCTGTTACGCTGACGTGAGGGGCGATCGGTGTAATTTGGTCGCAATATATAACAGATAGCGGTCACACTGACATAATGGCATGTTGTGTGTACCATTTGTATGTATCTAATACACCAACGTATTCATACCGTTGTGTTTTTCACTTATTTGCTAATGTAACACTGGTGTTTTCTTCTTTTTTGTTTTTTATAATTTTATACATATCACTGTATTAATTTTATTATATAATTTAACTTGTAATAATGTACTTGAATTCTTTAAACTACGGTTTATTTAGTCCTAACTTTATATACTGTGTATTGCTTCTTCTTGACCAGCTGTCTGTCGTTGGTACCCAGTGTATTAGACACCTCTTTCTGGTAGGTTTAGACTGTCTATTATTACCCTCTCAGATCGATTGTAATCTTTGGTTTATAAAATAATGCTTCGCGGCGACGCAACGTTTCATTACCATTTTTGTTTCATTGTTGGTTTTGTTCAGGGCCACGCGGCCTATACCGCCTCGTTTATCGTGTCATCTTCACTGGGTACCAGGTAGCTGATTAATATCTCCAGCTGGTGCCATCACAGCTAATCTAAACATAGTCACTAGCCTACCGCCGTTTGTTTTCACACGCCGGTAGATCTCCGTTTTTTTTTTTTTTTTTCGTCGTTTTATTAAATATTTCTAGTCAAATGTCTTCATTTAATTTCTGTAATAAAATGTCTTCATCTAATTTAACTTGTCAACGGCCTTCATATAATTTATGTAATCAACAGACACTGCGTAGGATCTGCAATATTTAGTAGAGGCGGTTGTTGCACCCGGTGAACAACTAGGGTTAGAATTAAATTATAAAACGACACGGGTTATGATTGTCACTATGAAGAACGAAATACCACTATGTAATATACATGTAAATGGGAATATTCTGAAACAAGTGAATAGATACAAGAATCTCGGAACAGTCATAACAGCTGCTGGGAGATGCCTTGAAGAGATTAGCACAAGAATCGCCGTGGCGAAGATAACCTTTTGCAAGCTGAAAAACGTATTGACCAGTAAAAAGATGGCAATTGCTACGAGAAAAAGAGTGTTGAACCTGTACTTTTGTATGAATGTGAAGACAATGAGCAGTCCCGCTGAATCTGCTGGCTGTGGAACTGACGTTTCTGAGGAAAATGCAAAGCGACACATCGTGATTCGCTTCTCTGTCGCCTATGTTCGCTTTGTTATGTAACTTAACTTGTAATAATGTAATTGTCTTTATTAACATACTGTGTATTTAGTATATTTCTATATTGTGCATATGCCTGTTGCTTCTTTCTGTATACATTATGGTAGTATATGTCTATAGTGTGAGATGCTTTTTTATTTCTAACACAGTAATACATAAGCGTAGAGACATGAAGTTTGAAACGGGGGAAAACATAAACCACTACAGGTCTCTACAGATCACTAATAACCGCTATAGGAAAACTGGTACTATGGGCCTTATAGCGTAAATCACGGGTCAGGTAACCTCTCCCGCCTCGGTCGATTCAAGCGAGCTCTCCTTTGTTAACATATACTGGTGATATAATTAATAGTACCAACTGTCGCCAACACAACAAATTTACAATATACACTATTTTTGCTACCATACACCTGCTGACAATATTGATATTTTGGTCACAGATGTTGTAAACCAACCTTAACAAAGATACGAAATACGTGACACCGATGTTACTTTAACAGATTCCCCACACAGCGGGATTCGTTTCTCTGGCGCCTATGTTAGGTATAGTTATCAACCAGCCGCATTATTTGAACCACCCATGACACCACCTGGCTCCGTTACATACTCGTCCACTACCATTACTATCCCACCACACAGTAGGACTCGAACCTGTCAAGTTCTATGGCCGCAACTAGACACCATTGTTATAAATTTACGTCTTAATATACTCCTAGAAAGATCCGCCTAGGGTGGACACCCTTATCGACCCGGAGCGTGATTCGAATCACCAATGATATAACCTAGCCCCGTTACATACTCGACCCTGCACACACCAACCACACAGTGAGATTCGAACCTGTTGCCAGGTAGGGAACCCACTAGACACCGCAGTTACACATTGGTGATATCCCACTATGACCACCTACGCATCCCCACCCCATCTTTCACCACTTACCAACCCACCCCACACATCGTTCTTTGCCTTATTATTTTATTCCGACACCGCCCTTAATTAAAAACAGATGGCACCAGCGACCTACCTCGACCCCGACACTAATATTCAACTGCCGGCAATATCGACTTTTTGCTCACAGATGTTCGCCGATCTTATCAAAGATACGAATACATCAACCCGAAACAGCCGGCGCAAACCAATCGATTATGCATAAATTATGTTCCCTCCTACCCTTCTTTGAGCTTACTATTTTATTCCGGCACCTCCCCGCACCTCCCGCACCTCCTTCTTTATTCTTTGTATATCTCATTGCTCATTGCTCAATGCTAGGCCTGGAGACCCTTCCTTACTACTTTGGTGTTGTCTTCCAGTCGGCCTCTTGGCATTGTCTTCCAGTCCGTCTCTTGTTGTTGTCTTCCCACATGTAGTGTTGTCTTCCAGTCAGTCTCTTGGTGTTGTCGTCCAGTCGGTCTCTTGGTATTGTCTTCCCACATGTAGTGTTGTCTTCCAGTCAGTCTCTTGGTGTTGTCTTCCAGTCCGTCTCTTGTTGTTGTCTTCCCACATGTAGTGTTGTCTTCCAGTCGGTCTCTTGGTGTTGTCTTCCAGTCCGTCTCTTGGTGTTGTCTTCCAGTCGGTCTCTTGGTGTTGTCTTCCAGTCCGTCTCTTGTTATTGTCTTAACACATGTAGTGTTGTCTTCCAGTCTATCTCTTGTTGTTGTCTTCCCACATGTAGTGTTGTCTTCCAGTCGGTCTCTTGGTGTTGTCTTCCAGTACGTCTCTTGTTGTTGTCGTCCAGTCGGTCTCTTGGTGTTGTCGTCCAGTTGGTCTCTTGGTGTTGTCTTCCCACATGTAGTGTTGTCTTCCAGTCGGTTTCTTGGTGCTGTCTTCCAGTCCGTCTCTTGTTGTTGTCTTCCAGTCGGTCTCTTGGTGTTGTCTTCCAGTCGGTCTCTTGGTGTTGTCTTCCAGTCGGTCTCTTGGTGTTGTCTTCCAGTCGGTCTCTTGATGTTGTCTTCCAGTCGGTCTCTTGGTGTTGTCTTCCAGTCGGTCTCTTGGTGTTTTCTTCCAGTCCGTCTCTTGTTGTTGTCTTCCCACATGTAGTGTTGTCTTCCAGTCGGTCTCTTGTTATTGTCTTCCCACATGTAGTGTTGTCTTCCAGTCGGCCTCTTGGTATTGTCTTCCCACATGTAGTGTTGTCGTCCAGTCCGTCTCTTGTTGTTGTCTTCCCACATGTAGTGTTGTCTTCCAGTCCGTCTCTTGTTGTTGTCTTCCCACATGTAGTGTTGTCTTCCAGTCCGTCTCTTGTTGTTTTCTTCCCACATGTAGTGTTGTCTTCTAGTCCGTCTCTTGTTGTTGTCTTCCCACATGTAGTGTTGTCTTCCACTCCGTCTCTTGTTGTTGTCTTCCCACATGTAGTGTTGTCTTCCAGTCGGTCTCTTGGTGTTGTCTTCCCACATGTAGTGTTGTCTTCCAGTCCGTCTCTTGGTGTTGTCTTCCCACATGTAGTGTTGTCTTCCAGTCCGTCTCTTGTTGTTGTCTTCCCACATGTAGTGTTGTCTTCCAGTCGGTCTCTTGGTGTTGTCTTCCAGTCGGTCTCTTGGTGTTGTCTTCCAGTCCGTCTCTTGTTGTTGTCTTACCACAAGGCAGCTCGCCGTTAAAAAATTTGTTTAGGGAGCCTGTGATCTGGCATACGAGTTAAATGACCAACCCAGCGAATCTGATTTTTCATTAGTAATGTGTGGATACTGGGCATGGACGCTCTTTCTAGGACTTCAGTGTCTGGGATCTTGTCTTGCCATTTAATCTTCAATAGCTTCCTAAGGCAGACTGTGTGGAAGTGGTTTAATTTCCTAGCATGTCGCTGATAAACAGTCCATGTTTCATAAGCATATAGCAGTGTGACTGGTGAAAGTTACCAAATAACCATCTATCTCCAAGTAAAGTTAAGGAGTCATTTGAAATACTTAAAGCCTACTGGAAATATGGTGCTAGACTCCTGTCTGTGTAGACCAGTCGGCACTCCAGGGGTCATGTGATCAACACTACGCCCACCGCCTGCCGTTCCTAAGCCATTTCCGGGTACCCTCCTGGTCAATTGTAAACGTTCGCCTCAATGCGGATTCGGACCACTTGGCCGACAGGCGACCGTCTAGTCAATACGCAGCTGTATAAGGCTCCTTTTTATTATATGTTCGCAATAAACGGTTGGTTGGTTGGTTGCTTAGTTGCTGGTGGGTTTGTTATTTCCTTGTTTGGTTGGCTGATTGGTTATTTCCTTGTTTGGTAGGTTGGTTGGCTGTTTGTCCATTTGATTGGTTGGTTGATTGGTTATTTTGATGCCTGTTTGGTTGGTATTTTCTTGTTTGATTTGTTGGTTGATTGGTTATTTCCTTATTTGATTGGTTGGCTGATAAGTTACTTCCTTGTTTGATTAGTTGGCTGATTGGTTATTTCCTTGTTTTATTGGCTGATTGGTTATTTCCTTGTTTTATTGGCTGATGGTTATGTCTTTGCTTGGTTGTTGATTAGTTGGTTATTTCCTTGTTTGGTCGGTTTATTGATTGATTGGGTATTTCCTTATTTGATTGATTGATTAGTTGGTTGGTTATGTCCTTGTTGGTTGATTGGTTGGTTGGTTTATTTTCTTGTTTGGTTTGTTGATTGTTTTTCTATCTGTGTATGGCTGGTTGATTGATTTTTTTTCCTTGTTTGCCAGGTAGATTGGTTTTTTTTCCTTGTTTGGTTGGTAGATTGGTTTTTCATGTCCTTGTTTGGTCGGTAGATTGGTTGGTAATTTCCTTAGTTTGTTGGGTGGTTGTTTGGTTGGTTATTTCTCTGTTTGGTCGATGGTTGGTTGGTTAGATGGTTGGTTGGGTGGTTGGTTGGTTGGTTGGCTAGTTGGCATGGTGGTTGGATTGCCAGCCTGCGTCTGATCTCTTGTACACAGTCCACATTGCTATAGGCTGATCTCTTGTACACAGTCCACATCGCTATAGGCTGATCTTTTGTACACTGTCCACATTGCTATAGGCTGATCTTTTGTACACAGTCCACATTGCTATAGGCTGATCTTTTGTACAGAGTCCACATTGCTGTGTGCTGATCTTTTGTATACAATCCATATTTCTATAGGCTGATCTCGTGTACACAGTCCACATTGCTATAGACTGATCTTTTAAACACAGTCCACATTGTTATAGGATGATCTCTTGTACACTATCCATATTTCTATAGGCGGATCGCTTGTACACAGCCCTCATTGCCATAGGCTGATCTCTTGTACACAGTCCACAATTTTTTATAAGCTGATCTTTTGTACACAGTCTACATTGCTATAGGCTGATCTCTTGTACACAGTCCACGTTACTATAGGCTGATCTTTTGTACACATTCCACATTGCTATTGGCTAAGAAACCAGTATTTTCAAAGTCAGTGACATTTCCAATTTGTTCATTACTCACTGTGATCTTTGAGTCATCAGCAGTCCCGAATTCTAACCGCCAGAACATGCTGGTGTGTCGGGGAACGAGTAGGCGGACAGACTGGGTGGGTCAGCACAGTTGGCTGGTGTATTACTATTAGTGCATAAGGCAGATGCAGTCAGGGTCCTTAGAGATCTTGTGTATAGTGTGAAAGAACTGATAAATCACCGTGGCCAGAAGAGAATGGTGCTACAGGGAGTGACTAGAGGATCTGGCGACACTCAGGACTCCGAGGAAAGGCCAGACGGACACATAATCAGACTGCTATTGGTACCATTACTATAGGGACTCTTCGCTGGTTGTTGAAGATCATCTCGTATGGGAATGTCCCGAGTGTTATGATGTCGTTTCTTAACTCAACGTAACTCTATTCTACTCAGCTCAGCTCATTTCTACTCAACTCAGTCCAACTCAACTCAACTCAGCTCACTACAACTCAGCTTAATACAACTCAACTCAGCTCAATTCAACTTATTTCAATACAACTTAACTCTTAACTCATCTTAGCTCAACTCAACTCAATTCAACACAACTCAGCTCAACTCATCTCAACACGTCAAACAAGATTAAAATCCGCGGGGTTCTTGGACAATGAGATACAGTAGTAACAGCTGACAAATAACTCTTGTATACCAATGTGACTAGGCTGGTTATCTCCCGTCACAGCTTGCAACCTGACAACATAATTCGTTTGTCGAAGCCTTTTATCTTCTAAACCGGATCTACGTGTATTTATAGATACCGAAGAGACGTACACAATCCTTGAGTCAACTGTCTGGCAGTCAACTGTCTGGCAGTCAAACTGTCTGGCAGTCAACTGTCTGGCAGTCAACTGTCTGGCTTATACACATGGTTGCTTTATGAGTATTTAGTGATGCCCTTTTGAGCCGGTTTTTGCTGTTACATGAAAGATGTAATTGTGGTGGTGTTGGTAGTGGTGGTGATGTTGGTGGTGATGGTGATGTTGGTGGTGGTAATGTTTTTGATGGTAGTGGTAATGTTGTTGGTGATGGTGATGTTAGTGCTGATGTTGGTGGTGGTCGTCAGGATAGTGATGTTGGTGATGGTGTTGTTGGTAGTGGTAGTGGTGATGTTGGTTGTGGTAATGTTGGTAGTGGTGATGTTGGTTGTGGTAATGTTGGTAGTGGTGATGTTGGTTGTTGTAATGTTGGTAGTGGTGATGTTGGTTGTGGTAATGTTGGTAGTGGTGATGTTGGTTGTTGTAATGTTGGTAGTGGTGATGTTGGTTATGGTAATGTTGGTAGTGGTGATGTTGGTTGTGGTAATGTTGGTAGTGGTGATGTTGGTTGTTGTAATGTTGGTAGTGGTGATGTTGGTTGTGGTAATGTTGGTAGTGGTGATGTTGTTGATGGTGATGATGTTGTTGATGTTGATGATGTTGTTGATGTTGATATTGTTAGTGATAGTAATGTTGGTGTTGATGGTGATGTTGGTGGTAATGGTAATAGTGGTGGTGATGGTATTTATGTTAGTGGTGGTGTTGGTGGTGATGTAGGTGTTATGGTGATGTTGTTGTTGATGTTGGTCGTGATAGTGATGTTGGTGTTGTGGTGATGTTGGTGGTGATGGTGATGTTGGTGGTGATGGTGATGTTGGTGGTGATGGTAATGATGCTGTTTATGTTGATACTGGTGGTAATGTTAGTTGTCATGATGATATTATTGGTAATGGTGATGGCAATGTTGGTATTGATGGTGACCTTGGTGGTGGTGGTGATGTTGGTAGTGGTGGTGATGTTGGTGGTGGTGATGGTGGTGGTGGTGGTGATATTGGTGATGGTGGTATGTTGATTGTGGTGATGTTGGTGGTAATGTTAATGGTAATATTGGTGGTAATGGTGGTGGCAATGTCGGTGGTGGTGGTGATATTGGTGATGTTAATGTTGGTGATGATGATGTTGGTTGTGGCGTTGTTGGTGGTGGTTGTGGTGATGTTTGTTCTGATGTTGGTGGTTGTGGTGGTGATGTTGAAGGTGGTGATATTGTTGGTGGTGATGTTGGTGGTGGTGATGTTGGTGGTGGTGATATTGGTGGTGATGTTGGTGGTGGTGATATTGGTGGTGATGTTGGTGGTGGTGATGTTGGTGGTGGTGATGTTGGTGGTGGTGATGTTGATGGTGGTGGTGATGTTGGTGGTGGTGGTGATGTTGGTGGTGGTGGTGATGTTGGTGGTGGTGGTGATGTTGGTAGTGGTGGTGTTGGTGGTGGTGGTGATGTTGGTGGTGGTGGTGGTGATGTTGGTAGTGGTGGTGATGTTGGTAGTGGTGGTGATGTTGGTGGTGGTGATGTTCGTGGTGGTGATGTTGGTGGTGGTGATGTTGGTGGTGGTGATGTTGGTGGTGGTGATATTGGTGGTGATGTTGGTGGTGGTGATATTGGTGGTGGTGATGTTAGTGGTGATGTTAGTGGTGATGTTGGTGGTGGTGATGTTGGTGGTGGTGATGTTGATGGTGGTGGTGATGTTGGTGGTGGTGGTGATGTTGGTGGTGGTGGTGATGTTGGTGGTGGTTGTGATGGTGGTGGTGGTTGTGATGGTGGTGGTGGTTGTGATGGTGGTGTTGGTGGTGATGTTGGTAGTGGTGGTGATGTTGGTGGTGATGATGTTGGTGGTGGTGATATTGGTGGTGATGTTGGTGGTGGTTATATTGGTGGTGATGTTGGTGGTGGTGGTGATGTTGGTGGTGGTGATCTTCTTCTTTTTCTTTCGTTCGCTTGAAATATGTCTATAACTGCAATGCTGTCTCTTGTATGAATTGAATTGTCTTTTTCAGTTCACACAGCGGTCCATAGAATTTATCTTCCACTGTCGTCTCTCTAGGCCAGAAGGTTTGCCTAGATATGTTATATTTTGGGCAGTCTTGGAGTATGTGCTCTGCTGTCTGCGACGCCAATCCTCATGTGCACATGGCTGTTTCACCAATCTTGAATTTTGTATACATGTGGTTGCGTAATCTATTGTGCCCTGTTCTGAGGCACGTAGTAGTCATAACGTGGTAGTCATAACGTGGTAGTCATCTTGAGCAGGTTTTGGTGGCTTTCTGACATTTGATCATTCTTTTCTTTTGGTGGTATGTAACGGGCACATCAGGCTGTTCTTCTTTGGCTCCTTCCTTAGCCAATTGATCAGCTCTGTCGTTTCCGGGTACTCCACAGTGGGATGGTATCCACTGTATGGTGACCTTATGCTGACTGCTAAGTTCAGAAAGTAGTGTCCTTAGTACTGGCAATTTCCCAGACAGGAGCGCCTCGAGTACTGATTTTGCATCTGTCAATAGCACCACAGGTTGTGTACCATTGCTGGTATTTAGTAATTTCTCTGTTGCTATCTTGATTGCCTCAATTTCAGCATCGTAGTTATGGCAGTACTTTCCTGTCGGTACTCTAGCTGTGTCCCTAGTATTATTTGGGTATTCTATGTACACTCCCGCTCCTCCATTTCGAACAGCATTCTGTGCTGACCCATCTGTGTAGACTCGGATCCAGAGGTCCTGTGGGTATTCTTCATCAAGGAAGCTGAGAGTGGCTGTTCTGCGCTGTACACTGTTCTGTTCTTCCTTGTCAAATATTCCTCTCACTTTTGTCTGGATTTGTAATGATAGTCTATGCTCATCTTTCCATGGAGTTCGCTCTGGAATAGTTGTTAGGGGGATACCAACTGTGGGCAGATCGGTGGTTTCTCTACAGAGTCGTTTGGCCTGGTGGATAAAACTACTTCTTTTCAACCGCCCCATAGCTTGGTTTTCAAATCTGTTCTTCATAAGGTGGCCTGGCAAGCTGAGGAACTTTTCTGCTTGTATTATCGTTTTCGTATCTCTGCGCTCACTCAGTGCTTGTGTCCTCCCCATCTTCTCGATTTCCACTATAGGGGTTGATCTCATCCCTCCTGTGGTGACTCTAAGTACTTGATTTTGCACTTTGTCCAGCTCTTGTAGTGTGGTTTTTTATGCCGAACACCACGCAGTTGACCCGTATTCCAGGTGTGGTCGTATGCTCTGTTGATAAACTTTGCTAAGTATGTTCCCACTGGCTCCCCATGTGGTTCCACTTAGCTTTCTCAGGATGGCTATTTTCCTTCTGGCTTTTGCTACTGCTTTGTTGATGTGCTTTCTCCATGTCAGCCTGCCATCAAATGTTACTCCAAGGTATGTTGGTTCTTTATCTTCTCTTAGGGGTGTTCCATTTATCTGGATGGTCCCTGCCTTTTGTTTTGGAGAGAGGGTAAATAGGGTGGTGCTGCACTTGTCAGTGTTTATGCTGACACACCATCTATTTGCCCATGCAACAAATGTATCTACAGCTCTTTGTAGTAATCTGGTGGCCACTGATGCATGTTCATTTGTGCTCCATAGAACCAGGTCATCGGCGTACATTGCCGCTTTAATTCCATGCGGTAGATTAGCAACAAGATCATTGATGAAGATTAGAAAAAGTGTGGGGGACAAGACTCCGCCCTGGGGAACACTGTGACGCAGTAGTACTTTCTTGCTCTTTAGTCCGTCTATCTGTACTCAGGCTCTTCTGTTGTGCAAGTATGCTTTCACCCATTTGTACATTCTTCCATTGACTGCAGTTTCTCAGTTTCTTCATCAGACCTTCTTTCCAGACTTTGTCAAAGGCTTTCTTCAAATCTATCCATGCCGCAAGCACCAGCTTCTTCTCTTGGAATGCATTATCAATTTCTTGAGAGAGGTAGGTTGTCTGATCTTCCGTAGAGTAGCACTGCCTAAAGCCAGCCTACTGTGGCACAAGGATGTTTTTACTTTCAATGTACCACTGCAGTCTGTGATTGATGATGCGCTCCAGTGTTTTGCAGAGACAGCTGTTGAGGCTAATTGGTCTGTAGCTAGAGGCAATGGAACTATCTTTCCCTGATTTTAGGAGGGGTATCATGATTGCTTCTCTCCCGGCTTGTGGAACACTGCCTAAGGTCCAACTGTTATTGAAGATCTCCAACAGCTTTGCTTTGGCCTCTGTTCCTAGGTTCCTGATCATTTCATTGGAGACACCATCAGCTCCTGGTGACTTTCTCATTTTCAGTTTTGATATGGCTAGCTCCAGTTCGCTGATTGTGATGGATGCCTCCAGAACCTCATGTACTATTTCCTTCTGTCCTGTATGTTGTCGTTTCTCTCGAATCTCTTGTTGTTTCTCTGGACTAATTTTGATATTGTTATCTTGTGCGAATGAGTCCGCAAAATGGTCAGCTGCTTGCTTTCTTGTTAAGATGTTTCCATCTTTATGTAGTGCAATTTTTGAATTTCTCCCTGTGCCCTCATCGTTAAGTTGTTTTATTAGCTTCCACAATTTCCTTGTGTCTCTTTCAAAGTTCAGAGACTGTTTTTTCCTGCCAGCTTTTCCGTCTAGCCTGCAGCTTGGCCCTTTGAAATTTGGCTTTTGCATGCTGGAATTTATTGTGGTGCTCTTGGCTGGGTGTGGCCTCTGCTTGCTTTCTACACACTTCCACATCATTATGCAACTGCTCCAGTTCACTACTCCAGTAGGGTTTATATTGTTTACGAGCTCCTCTTGGTATTGTTTCGCGTGCTGCCTGTAGTATGCATTTCCCAAACTCTTCAACTACTTTATTTATGTCTTTCTCAGTGTTCAGGTTTCTAACCAGTAAGCTGGTGCGATTCTTGTACATTGCCCAGTCTGCTTTCTTGTAGTTCCACCTCGAGAGGGTGCTGCTTTCACTTACAAGCTCATTTTCTACAGTTAGAAAGACTGGTCGATGGTCACTGCCACCAAGCTGTTTCCCAACAATTCGTGTAATGGTGGTGGTGATATTGGTGGTGATGTTGGTGGTGATGTTGGTGGTGGTGATGTTGGTGGTGATGTTGGTGGTGGTGATGTTGGTGGTGGTGATATTGGTGGTGGTGATATTGGTGGTGATGTTGATGGTGGTGGTGGTGGTGGTGGTGGTGGTGGTGGTGGTGGTGGTGGTGATGATGTTTATGTTGGTTATTATGTTGTTGTTGGTGGTTGTGGTAATGTTGGTTGTGATGGTGGTGGTGGTGGTGGTGATGATGATATTGGTTATGATGTTGTTGTTGGCGGTTGTGGCGATGTTGGTTGTGATGATGGTTGTGATGATGGTGGTGGTGGTGATGTAGGTAATCGTGATTGTGATGTTGATGGTCGTGGTGATGGTAATGTTAGCGATGTTGGTTGTTGTTATGTTGGTGATGGTAGTGATATTGGTGGTGGTTATGTTGGTGGTGTTGATGCTTGTAGTGATGATGTTCTTGGTTATGTTGGTGGTGATTATGTTGGTGCTGATATTGTTGTTCGTGGTGCTGGTGAGGATGTTGACGTTGGTGACGATGTTGAAGGTGGTGATGTTGGTGGTGATGGTGATGTTGGTGATGTTTGTGGTGGTGATGTTTTTGGTGGTGGTGATGTTTGCTATGATGGCGATGTTGATGGTGGTGGTGGTGATGATGGTGGTTGTGGTGATTTTGGTGGTGGTGGTGGTGATGTTGGTGGTTGTGGTGATGTTGGTGGTTGTGGTGATGTTGGTGGTTGTGGTGATGTTGGTGGTGGTGATGTTGGTGGTTGTGGTGAGTTTGGTGGTGGTGATGTTGGTGGTGATTGTGATGTTGGTGGTGATTGTGATGTTAGTGATGATGGTGATGTTTGTGGTGGTGGTGGTGGTGGTATCGGTGGCAGCGATGGTGATCATGGCGGTTACGTATAATATTAAAATAGTGTGCAATTTTATTGGTTTTAAAGCTTGATTAACCAAGGTCAAGTAAAGCAGTGGTTTTACCTTGACTTCCACCGGTTTATACATGTTTTACTCAACTAGCCTTTGTCTAAAAAGAATTCTCTAGAAGACAGTGGAGTGGTTAAGTATAATACAAATGCTGCGTACGCTCGTTGCTAGTTGAGTACATTATACTTTTTGTCTTTCAGTTGCCGAGATCTTCAGCACCATGTGGTCAACACGTACCAGCCTAGCACTACAATCGGTTGTAATAGTAATATTATCACTCTGGCATATCACCGCAGCATCATCATCAGACCTACCCGTAGCACCAACATCAGATTTCAAAGCTGCAACTGATTCATTTCCACAATCGCAATCAACACTAGCCCAACAGCTAAATAATGACAGTGCAATCATTGCAGCAAATATAAAAGCGCCTCTGTCGTCAGATTTACATACCGGAACTACGTCATTGCTAAATATAGATACTTCCAGTGCGGTCTTTTCAAACTCGGATACGATAACATCATGGCGGGCTGAGATCACAAGTGCTACACAATCCCCCTCTCTAGATCTCTCAGAAGCATCATTGCCAAGTATCCAGCCTACACCAACACTTCTCCCGAGTCGGGACAGCATCACCACTATATCTGCCTCTGTGCCTCATATCAGAACGGTATGTGTAACAGTGCCTTACAGTCAGGTCATACTTACTGACTCTCCAAACTTAGAACCTTCAAGAACATTCTTGTCAAACACTCCCGCCTCGAATGCGTACTTGTCAAACACCAACGACTCAAACGCATACTTGTCAAACTCCAACGACTCAAACGCATACTTGTCAATCGCCAACGCCTCAGACACATACTTGTCAAACATCCTCGACTCGAATGCATACTTGTCGAACACTCACGCCTTCAGCACAAACGGGTCTGAAATCCTTGCCGATCAGACACCGATGCTAATCATACAAGATGGGTTCACCCTTTCATGTACCACAGAAGAAGTCAGCCCCTTCCCGTCTGCATCGATAGCTCCTTCACCTACTAACACCTTCAGTTCAGGTACCCAGACATATTCAAACTCTACAAATGACACGACAGAAAATATTGGAGCAGCAACGAAACCCTCTACAACAATCTCTACACGTCTAACCACTGTTCCAGCACCATATGCTATAGTACCAGGTAAGTACACTATTCGCTTATGTAATATATTAACCATGCTGATTGTATTAAGTATGTTGAGTTGAGCTGATCTAAGAACTGACATCACTGCACTCAGGACATTCTCACACGCGCTTGCGCCGTCTCCTCGTTCAACAACCAGCGAAGAGTCACACTACTAATCGTTCCCACCGTTATCTGATTGAAAGTTCTCCTGGTCTTCCCTTTCAGTTTTGAGATTCTACCAGAACCCCTGCCAATCCCCCGCAATCTCGTCCTTTCTACATACGGGTTGTCAATCTGTTCCTCCGCCTTCTCCACCTGGTCCCACAGGCACACGACCACCTCCCCTTTGTCAATAGATAATTACCACAAGTGGTGCATTCTCTGCCAGCCTATCAGCCTGTTCACCCCCGCATGACCAGGGCAAAAAAAATCCAATCAATTCTCACAATCTGTGACCTCTGAAGCGAAGTGAGCCATCCCACACGAAACATTCCTTTCTCCATCTTACTAAGCATAACCCTTGAATCCGTAGGGAATACAATGTGTGTTGCAGTAGTCTCCTCTAACCAACGGATTGTCGCTATGACTGCTCTCACCTCCATCTTCATGCTGGGGGTCGTAGCCTCATATGCCAGACTCTCCTGTTTTTGTATTAAGTATTGAGGGTCTAGTGACGGGTACACCGGGTCACACGCGAAATTCATATCAGACTCCGCGAACACGCTACAGAAGATCGCATCCGACAGTCTTCGCACTTAATGGATAGACAACATTCGAAGATCGCACCTCACATTACTCACCAGTGTGTACTCACATGTATGCAACATTTAGTGGATACGGTTATTGTACACAGTTAACAATTGGGGTTAGAATTAAATTATAAGATGACAGAGATTATCGTCCTCTCTAACAAGAAAGAGATACCACGGCGGCATGTTTCCTGGCGTTGCTATGGACAATGGGCGATACAATATTTTATTGTTATCAGTTGTTGGGAATCCAAGGCGATCTGTATAATGTGTACTGATAATAGGTTGAAGAACTGAATTGACTCATAAATTCAAAACATGTAATCCCTTAGTGAATTTAAACACAGCAGTCACATACAATTGGTTGGACGATTAATTGCCTGGCATATTTCGCTGAATATAATATTATACACGGGCAATTATCCTTATATATTCTTCAACAAGTGAATCGGTACAGTTATCACGGAACAGTCATAATATGTGATGGAAGGTGCACTGAAGAGATTATAACCAGAATCGCTACGGGGCAAAGGCTGCCTATTTTGCAAATGGAAAACATACTGGCCAATAAAAGATGCCAATTGCAACGAGAAAAAGAATCTTGAAGTGCTACATAGAAACTATACTTCTGTATGGATGGGAAACGGGAACGATGAGCAGAAAAACTGAAAAACATCTAATGGCTGTGGAAATGTGGTTTCTGAGGAAAATGCAAAGAATACCATGGAGAGACAGAAGATCCAATGAGCAACTCCTACAAGAGGCAAATGAAAACAGGCAAACTGATTAGAGACATTAGATGTTGAAAAATTAGACGTTTTGTTTTACTTCTAAAGAGGACCATGGGCTTTAGGTCTTCACGTACCCCAGTAGTTTGTCTTGAAGGGTCACTCCTTTGAGTCTTATTTTCTCTATCTGTCTGGCAAATATTAGACAGGCAGACAGACAGACAGACAGACAGACAGTCAGACAGACAGGCAGGCAGGCAGGCAGGCAGGCAGACAGACAGACAGGCAGACAGGCAGACAGACAGAGACGGTCAGTGATATCTTCCACAAATGCAATGTTAAGTGAACGGATATTTACATTATAATACTTGTACATTTGATTGTGTGCCATGTTTTGTTCAAACCTACTGTTTTGTTTGGCTATGAATCAGTTAATTGTCTGACTGACACATGTTAACAGGCCGATGTTTGTTTGCTTTACAGACGTATCATTTCCTTTCCAATTAAAATATGACGTGGAGTTTCACGAAGGCCTCAAGGACCCATCAACTGACTACTACAAAAAGGCTGTAGTGAATTATACAAACATGGTACGCACGGTTGTAAATGTGAATATATCACCACATGAGAACTGTTTACGTATTTCTTCTTTTCTGTCACTGCTTTATCCCCCAATGTAGCTTAGGCTAGGTTATGACTGAGCTACCATATGGCAGCGGACTGGAGTATATGCTTTCTGTTAGCGCCGAACGTTGTCTTAGATATGACTGAGCTACCATATGGCAGCGGACTGGAGATCGCATGTCGAACGTTGTCTTAGATATGACTGAGCTACCATATGGCAGCGGACTGGAGTATATGCTTTCTGTTAGCGTCGAACGTTGTCTTAGATATGACTGAGCTACCATATGGCAGCGGACTGGAGTATATGCTTTCTGTTAGCGTCGAACGTTGTACGTTGTCTTAGATATGACTGAGCTACCATATGGCAGCGGACTGGAGTATATGCTTTCTGTTAGCGTCGAACGTTGTCTTAGATATGACTGAGCTACCCCATGAGAGTAGACGGAACAACCTGCTTTCTGTTAGCTCACCAAACCCGACACTTCACATTGTGCCAACGGCTTCGGGCGGAGGAGCGCAATTAGGAGGGTACAAGCCTTATCCTAGTGCGAGGAAATGCAATCTAAAGACTAAATGTCATGGCAGGGCAGACCATGCCCTAAGCTTTGGTCAGCAACTGGTCTATGTTGGAAGCTCCGACAGGCAGATGAGTTAGAGGATTCCGTTGCTGACCTGCCAGCTTCTACAGCTTGTCCTGCTCCAGATGTATTGGTGTTACCTTTCCCCTGGAGTAAATTAGGCAGGCCGAGAGAGGAATCGTGCTGCATGGCAACACATGGTCTCTACAATTCAGCCCATATTTTATGCTAAGGACAGATTATTATGCCTTTGTTTGGGGAAGCATAATAACTATCGAAATGTTCGATTTTTCGAAGCATTCACCAGTGCTACAGAGTTCGTGCACTGAACTGAGATTATCCTGACTCAGGCTTGAGTTAGGAGTAGATTGATTGATTGATTGATTTATTGATTGATTGATTGATTGATTGATCTAGGAACCGACATCACAACATTCGGGGCATTCCCATAGGCGCTCCGTCCCCACCCTCAGCAGCCAGCGAAGAGTTCCAACACCAATAGTACCAGTTAGGAGTAGAACGGAGCACTTATGGGTTACACCCGTGCGCCGTGATGTTGATCCGTCGACTAAACTAAACTAAAGAACTATCGTCTGTCAAGACAGCCAGGTGTCAGTAATGTAGGCCTTCAACAACACCATCATGCCAAGCTCTCATATTTTCTGCTGTCTTCTACAGCTCACCCCATGCACTCCGTATATTATTCCGATCCCTCTAATTCTCTTCTCTATGTGTTCTTTACTCTCTCTTTATCTGTTTCGGCATTCACAAACGGGACTTTCTAGGGAAAATATTAGAGGTCTGGGTGGCTGAAAGGATGAGAAGGTTCGCTCTTAAATTTTGACAGGGTTGGCGGTTCATCCCCTACACCGGCATTAAGTTGGAATTCAATGTTGACTTCTCATTCAGAAATCAATGGTAAATTACAGAATTTAAAATTGTCCAGAAAGATTGCTTTCTTTGGTCATGTGATGAGAAGAGAGGCATTGGAGAACATCGTAATAACTGGAAAGATTGAGGAGAAGAGAGGCAGAGGCACAGTCAACAGAGACAAATAATGCCGGATGGACTGAGACGGTGGCATTGAGGAATGTCATCAGCAGAGTTGATCCAGAACACCAATTACCGGGATCTATGGAAAGACATGAACGCCTACGCCAGCTGACATGGGATTTGATGATGATGATGATCATGATGATGATGATGATGACCTGACTGAAAAGGCAAGAGCTTTCGCTCTGAAACTTCGAGTTCGCTGTTGGCGGGGTAGGCGATTCAACCCCTACACCGGCGTTACGTAGGAATTCAATGTTGACTTCTCGTTCAGAAAGCAATGGCAAACTACTTAACGAAAAATTGCCTGGAAAATCAATCTAGGATTAGGATTGACCGCAACGTGCTGCAAAGAACATGCAAATCCTGATGGGAATATTTATTAATTAATTCATTCATTCAGTAGTAGCATGTTCATTGCAGAACCTCGCTCCCATAACAACTTTCCGGAGGCAAGATGTCCTGCGTCCGATACACCCATCTGGAGATCACCCACCACATCCTGCACCCATCTTCTCTTTGGCCTTCCCCTTCCTCTCTTCCCAGGCATATATTCCTCCATTATTGTTCTCTCCAAACGCTCATGAAATTTCAAGTGACCAAACTATATCAATTTTCTTTGTTTTATCGTCTTTAATAGCCAATCCTCTTCAATATTCAGCTCTTGAAATATGGATGCATTTGTTCTTTTCTTTACCCAAGATATTCTTAGAACCAGTCTATAACATTTATATTAAAAGACATTTATGCACTGTTCAGCTTTTTTAGCAAGTGTCCAGGTCTCACAGGCGTATACTCATGGTTGTTATGGTTTCTTGGCAAGTTTTGCGTAAGGTAGTTTGCCATTGCTTTCCTTCTGAGCAATGACTGTACTATATTGTCTCTACTGATGAGATCATCTGCCTATTGCCGCAGAGAGCAGACCATAACCAACAACAATCTGTAGGCTGCTCTCACATTCCATCCACGACCTGCTTCCATTGCTTCACGTAACCCTGATTGGTGGGCTAAACGGATACTCCACCTTGCCCAATGGTGTCCCGTAGACTAACGGAGGAAAAGAGGCGTCTTACACCTCCTTTGATAAGGGATACTCCTACCCCTCTAACGGGCCTGATGAGAACAGTGAGCAGAAATACTTTGAGATTCTTTGAAGACTGACCACGCATGGGATTGCCCAGAGTGCAGTCACGTCGCTCGACATAACATAACATGTCCCAACAGATGAGTTGAGTTAAGCTGGGTCACGACCCGACACCACAGAACCGGGACATAACATAACATAACATGTCTCAACAGATGAGCTGAGTTAAGTTGGGTCAAGAACCGACATCACAGAACTCGGGACATTCCCATACCTGCTCTGTCCTCATCTACAACAGCCAGCGAAGAGTCCCAACAATAATGGAACCAGTAGCAATCTCATTACGTGTTCTTCCGGCCTTTCTTCGGAGTTTTGAGTGTCGGCCAGATCCTGTGGTCACTCCCTGCAGCACCATTCTCTCCAGACCGCGATGATCTATCTGTTCCTCTGCACTATACACATGATTCCACAGACCTCTGACCACATCTGCCTTCTCATGCCCCAATACCCTACAGACCTCTGACCACATCTGCCTTCTCATGCACCAATACCCCACAGAGCGGTACAGACCCGGCCATTCTGTCCGCCTGCTCGTCTCCCACCACACCAGCTTCTCGGGGGGGGGGGGGGGGGGGGGTCCAACAGATGCTTTATTTTCTGATTGATGAATGGAAGCCTGCTAGTCTGCCTTTGGCTCCTTTCCCGTTGATCTTTCCAGTTGTCACGATGTTCTCCAATGATTATCTTTTCATCTACTCTTCGCTGGCTGTTGAACGAGGGGACGGAGCACATATGGGAATGTCCTGAGTGCAGTGATGTCGGTTCTTAGCTCAAAACAACTGTTCATCTAAATAGCTTTGATAGTACGATTCTTCTTTTTGTACTGTGTATTTGAGTATAATAATTGTCTTTCGCTTCTTTATAACCATTTCGTCTTGGAAACTGTAAAACTGATTTGTGTTTCTTTATGATAGATAAAACCAGCATATGAAAATGTAACTGGATTTCGAGACGTCACAATAACCAAATTCTGGTAAGGAAATCGACATTTTCATTTATTGTTTTGTGGTGCTAATTTATCATTAATATAAATATTGTTTACATGTTGTCTAGTTTTGTGATGCTAGTTTATCACTAATATAAATATTGTTTACATTTTGTCTAGTTTGTGTTTGCACGCTTTGAACACAAGCCTAGTCCGTACACATGCTTCTACTTCTAATATCACTGGACTGATTTTTGCATGTGGAATATCTTTTCCTATTGCCAGTGTCCCTCGTCATAAGGAGAACCCATTCAGCCTTCTGAGGTACTTGTAATTTACGTCCCAAAGTCAAGGAAAAGAAGTCAACATTTTAGTCCAACTAACCAGTGTAGGGGTTGAACCCGCTACCTCGGCATCAGCGCACTGGAAGTTTAAGAATGGGTGCTCTTATCCATTCGGCCATGATGACTTGCTTGTCTAGTTGTAATGTCACTATACAACTTTTCACATACAGACAGGGTGTGTGTTTGATGACTGTAGTGTTTGAAAATATTGCCGGTCCAAGTTTTGTGTTCACCGTCTGTGTCTGTCTGTCAGTTAGTTAGTTAGCTAATTAATCAGTTAGTTTAGTCAGTCAGTCAACAGATCATGCTCATTGAACTATCGGTCCATAAGTGCTTAGATCCCCTCCTCGGTACCTCCCTCAGCGTGTAGCGACTGACGACATCACTTCTGTTTGGGTTGACGATTCTTCTTCAGCTCCCCGCATGGCGCTCTAGTCTAGCTTGACCTCGTCTGACCTGAATTTCTAGCAATCTTACCAGAGCTGCAAAATCTCATGCATCCCTTGGGGCATTTAATTGTCCTGCCTTCCTGACAGCGTCCAAGGCATCAACCTGATCCATTGCTCGTCCGCTCCCAGACAGCGTTCAAGGCATCAACCTGATCCATGCACGTCCGCTCCCAAAAGCAATCAATCCCACAAGCCTCTCTGCTCGTTCGTTGCCTCTTACACCCGCGTGCCCTGGCACAAAATTGAGACAGACATAAGTCAATTTTGACCCACTTAAAGATTCATGTCATTGCCTTCTGGCCCAGCATATCTCGATCTTATTTGGCATATTCATGGAGTCGCTGAGAAAATCTGCACAGGTGAACGTCTGTGTTTCTAGCCAAGTGATTGCTGTTGCTGCTGCCATGACCTCCGTGACTAGAGTCTGGTTATAACTATTGTTCCAGCAAGGACGGTGGCCAGGAGAAGAGTTCACTCTCCACCAAAATCAAGCTATCAAGCCGTCCACGACACAAGATACCAGAGAAGACCAAGAACATACGAAGACAGACAAAGACGGGGAAATAGATGGAACCTCAGGGGGATGACAACTGGTAAGACACTTCCTGGATGAAAATAACACAATGAGACGAGGCGGGAACATGACTACATCAGTTCTTACAAGTGTGCGAATCTGACCAGACATGCGAAACGACACAAAAAGATGAAATGAACACACAGATAGTTAACCAGAAAGAATTCAGGGAGCGAAAATACGCAGCCCTATCTACACAAGCACAGAAAGGAACGCCATGCGGGCCCCAATTATGACCAATTGAAAACTCGACGGTTGAACGGGGTTGGAATATCTTTCTTTTCAAAAGCCAAGCGAAGGATGAGGCATGAGGGCACAACCAGCGTGTTACTGGAACGATCGATCAGTGTATACACCTTACGATATATATATATTTTTTTATTGTGCATATCCTTTACAGGACATCGCTTTCAACATCATCATCTTTCAGCTGATTGTTGATGTCTTGGCAAGATTACGCTCAGTAGTTTGCTACTGCATTCTAAGTGACGGCTCACATACCTCGTAAGTTACCAACACGGCGAGAACCACTACCGATTCTCGCGCAGGTTACGTTCCTCACGTGGACATACGGGATTACAGAGAAATACGTTAACCACTGGGCCAGGGAGACCGGCTTTATTATATTTGCAAAGGGAGAAATCACGTCTGCGGATGTGATGTCGATTCTGAAAAACCAAGAAGCAAGAATGAACTTTAATGTTCACGTTAACTTTAATGTTAACAGTTACATTAATTATATTTTTAACATTAAGTTCTATTGTAAATGTATCGTTAACTTTCATGTTGTCTGTTATGTTAATTACAATTTTAACATTAATTTCTACTGTAAATTAATCTTTAACTTTAATTTTATGTTATGTTAATTATAATTTCAACATTAACGTTTGCTGTAAATTCATCTTTAACTTTAGTATTAACGTTATTGCTGAATATAATTTTAACATTAACTTTACGGTAAATTCATCTTAACTTTAATGTTAACTTTTTTGTTAATATTTAATTTTAATGTGTTTTGTGTTAATTACAAATTTAATATTACCTTCTACTGTAAATTCAACCTTTAACTTCAACGTTGCCTTTTAACATCAAAGTTAACTTTAACTCCTGGGCAGGGAGGGAAGCGTCGGTGTGAACTACAGCGTCGTGATCGCCTATAACCTGACAGATGAAGAGTTCGTGAAAGAAATGGAAGACATCGTGTATCCATACTTAGAACAGTCGGGTGTCAACAAAACTTTCCTTCGGGAGACTTTCAGCAAAAGTATACAAAGAGGTAATGTTTTGTTACAAAAACATTTTATTTAAATACGTTTGAAATGCATATGCATTGTTAAATAAAGACAAGTCAAAGCGTGGTAAATAGGTGCTGAATAATTATAGAATTCGTTGTGTAATGAAGACGAAACCGAGTTTATTTTAATGAAAACTAAAGAGAATTGTGCAATAAATAAAAAAATATGTCACAGCAAGGATTAAAAGAATTATAATAATGAGGAAATTGAAATGTGTAATTCCCCCCCCCCCCCCCGATGTGTCTCCACCTTGCCGCGGTGGGGGTGGGGGGGGGGCTTGCGTGTCCCAATGACCCCAAGAGCTATGCCGACGTAAGCACAACTATGTGTCGGACAGGACTTGGGTTAGGGGCCAGACTAAGAGAGACACAACCTGCTGCTCTGCAGGTAGACTCAGGATAGCAGTCGAAAGTTCAAATCAGGCGTACGAAGGCAGAAATTCTTGGTCCGGACACATAATTTAAGGCTCTCAGCTGAGGGATATGGCTGATCGCCTCTAAGCTATAAGCCCTCGGATGTGAGAGCCGGGCCGATACTCACCTACAGCAAAATGGAGGTGAGATGCTGAGCACGCTACATGCTTAGATTAGATACCTGTTCGAAGGGTCTCAGATGGGGGATATGAGGGATCCCCGGATGAGAGGGCCTGACCGCTACTCGCTCACAGATGCATAGAGGTAAGGTGCTGAGCCGGCATCACGTGTAGCCTACCTCGTGAGCGGTTATTAAAGGTGGAAAAAGCGCTCCAGTCGCACGCAACGGTTAAGATGAAAGTCGGTATCTATACTCATAGAGTGAGCGTAGACAAAGGTGTAAGATGTCTCTATTACACGAAATGGAACGCTCGGCTAGCGAATCCATTACGTGGAAGTCCGAAGTGAAAGCTTTCTGAGTGGATGTCGCCCGTAGTCTGTCCGTCCCTGGTTGTGCTTGAGCGACCAGTGGCTGTCACGGGAAACTGCGAGTTTAGTGATTCCTTGATAACTGGAATATAAAAATTAATTGCAAAATATGTGAAGATGGAAAATTATGGACCGTGAGTCAGAATAACAAACGAGCCTTCAGTCTTGAGCGAGGACAAAGTGTGGGTGATTGACCGAATGATAAAGAAGAAAAATACAGTTGTGATAAGGGGTCAGTGACTGCCGATCTTATCGGACGAGCAACGGAGACGAGGAGACCTTAGGTTGTGGGACACACGAAGACGGTGATCAAAGAGTTAGAACTCTTTGATCTGCGACGAGTGGTGAACGCGGGGACCAGCGGACAGGAGCACGGAGCGCAACGAACGAATACGTGACTTCACAAACATTTGATAGGGGAATCACGGCAAAGTTGATTGTTGATGTCTGAACATCAAACAATAACGGAGAATCGGAAACTGCGTATACATAGTGTAAACTTGTTTTTGTAGTTAGTGTGTGCTCCAAAACTGGAAGGAGAATATCTATGTGTCCTTAATAAAGAAAAGAAATTATAGTCCCTTATTGTTTAAAGGCGGTGGGATATTGGTGCATATGTGCTTATATATATATTTCAATTCATGGACTAACATAGATGTGATAAGGTAATGTAACCTTAGCGTAATAGTATAGCATAGGGAACTAGGTGTTTGTGCTTGGTTTTTACCAGGTCCTTCTTTTAGTCAATCGGTTAGACTTTAGTGCACTCATCTGTCTTATGTCAGAGTATCTTTCGGAAGCTTCTCAGTACGGCTGGAGAAAGGCTCTCACATAAGAAATAGTATGAAGCAGACTCATATCACCTGATTAAATATATCTCCCACAGGTTCTACTAACACTCCTGACCTACTCAGAGAAGATAAAAAGAAAAAAGTTACTTCACTGGTGCAGTGAAAGTACTTCACTAGAACAACGTAAACATAGCCATTCACTAATCATGGGCCGACATAACGAATGGCAAAGAACAGGTTTTTGAAAACCAGGGAAAGAACTTTCATTCAATAAAGGCAGAACAACATAGGCTAAATATATTTGAAGTGGATAATCACCTAAAAGAAACATTGAAGAAGTCAAGAACAGGTTACATATATTCAAAAACTGTTAAGTAGATCTAGAGACATTGATAGACAGTGGTGATGTGTTTTTTCGTTATGGATGGTACAACTTCCAAAACCAGGACATATGTGTTTTTCAGTGACTTACCTTAATCGCATTATGTTCTGGTGATAGACATTGAACATTTGTTTTCTATAATTGGATTACCCCAGACTCAAGCGGAGCGGAGCATCCAGGGTGAGAGATGTCCATATGTGTGTGCTGTCTTGTGCTTGGCCGTATGCAGCTGATAGATGTGATACGGAGATTAGACATTCAGAGTCATATCTTGCAATCACAATAGAAGACACTACCAACTACATATACACAGTCCATACATACACCAGACATAGTTTTAATTAATAAATATTTTATTAATTGTTGGAGGAAACTGTTGTCGGAGTATGTGATGAAGGAATAAGAGAGAGAGAGAGAGAGAGAGAGAAATAGAGAGATATATGGAATAGAAGACGGAAGGGAGAAGTGTAGACAGAAGTTTGTCAATAATCCCAACGTATAATAAGCTTAAAGGTGTGCTTGTTGATTCCACGTTCCTCCCGGGACGACAAGCGACAGTGGCAAACGAAATGCTTAATACATGGAAGTGAGGAATTAAAGCAGCCATGAGCAGGACGTGGCAATTCCTCGGGTGAGCACAGTCTCAGAGCAATATGTGCCGGCTTTGCAATTAAGGAAGCGTCCTTGGATAGCGGGGAATGCCCATGTCTTCCCTGAGGATTGACCGTGATGTCCCTGACCGTTCTACATTGACCAACTGAGATGTGGGCGACACCACAACAGTAAGAGTATAACGTCGCGAGGAAGGCTAACCTCAGTAAAAACAAATGCCCGCCGAAGTCGGATGTGCCGGTCTAAGGATGACAAATTAAAACTGGCCCTAAGCAATTACGTTCGAGTGGAAAATGTCGATCATGCCCGGAACAACTCTGACTAGCTAGTTTTCCGATTGTCCGTCGAGCTTGGAACAGCTCTGACTATACAGTCTTCCGAATGATCTTCGTTTCCGGAACAGCTCTGACTAGCTAGTCTTTAGAATGTCCGTCGTGCCCGGAACAGCTCTAACCATTTTGTTTGCCGGGCACAGCGACTAAGAACATGTCCGAAACGAAAGCTCACTGAGTGAATATCATCTGAAATCCGATCGTCCCTGGTTTGTGCGGGGAGCAGCATGTAGCGAACGAAAGGCCCAATACATTGAAGTGAGGAATTAAAGCAGCCATGAGCAGGACGTGACGATTCCCTCGGTGAGCCCAGCACCAGAGCGTCTCTGCAACTATGGAAGCCACCCTGGATGGCGGAAAATGACATGGACTGTCCCTGCCTTCCCTTGAGGGGTGATTGTGAAGCATTTGACCGTTCTAACTTGACCAGCTGGAGTCTGGACGGCACTACAAAAGTGAGAGTCCCCCAGGAATGCTAACCTTGTCAAAAACGCATGCAAAGGTCGGATGAGTTGGCCCAAGGGTTTAGGCCCAAGGGTGCATAACAACACACCGCAATCACATCTGGGAAAAAACACTCCGGATAAACGCGAAGAAGAAGAAGAAGAAGAAGAAGAAGAAGAAGAAGAAGAAGAAGAAGAAGAAGAAGAAGAAGAAGAAGAAGAAGAAGAAGAAGAAGAAGAAGAAGAAGAAGAAGAAGAAGAAGAAGAAGAAGAAGAATTGTGTAATAAAAACAAAATCAAAGATAACAACGAACTAGACTAAAAACGAAAGAGAATTTACATAATTACGACAAAATAAGATTGAGTAATAAAGACGACATAGGATGAAAGAGAATTAGGATAGCTCATTGTGTAAAGGGATGACAGGGGATTTATGTAATAAGGACAAACTCAGGTTGTGCAATAAATATGAAAGAAGATTCAAAAATAGGAGTAAGCGACATCACGAAATAAAGACACGAGAATATGTGCAGGTATACAAAGGAGGATTGTGTAAAGAAGACAAAATAGTAGTCATAGTAGAATCAAAAGAGCATAATGTGTAATAAAGAATAAAGATAATTTATAAAATAAAGACAAAAACAAACTGTGCAGAAGAAGAAGAAGAAGAAGAAGAAGAAGGAGGAGGAGGTGAAGGCGGAGGAGGAGGAGGTGAAGGCGGAGGAGGAGGAGGAGGACAAGAAGAAGATGTAGTGGTTGAAGGCGACAACTCCATCTCATTTCGTGCACTTAAACCCTGTTTTATTTATTGATATTTTCCTGTTCGTATAGCCCTGGATGTTCTAGAAGATGCTTGCCACACGTCATCTAGTTTCTGTACCGGGGATTATCTCTGCATGCTGAATAAATATTCAAAACCATATTGTCACCCATTGTGCACAAACAGCGAAGCCATTAACAAATGTCAAAATGGCGGACGTTGTGTTCAGGACGCGCCCAACAATTTTATTTGCAGGTCAGTATATCAGATTATAGTTTTGTTTTACCTAATCATACAACTCTTAAATAGTAGTTTAACGTGCGTCATTTGAGGCGGTTCAGAAAACAGACACCAAACTAGCGTGGCTCCAATAATCAGTTGAGTTGAGTCAAGGACCCACATCACAGCTCTCCCAACATTCCCATACGTGCTCCGTCCTCATCTTCAACAACCAGCGAAGAATCCCAATATTAATGGTATCTGTTTTTAAAATATTGTTTAATGTAGTTTTATCAACGTGTGTGTGTGGGTGTGGGTGGGTGGGTGAGTGGGTGAGTGAGTGGGTGTGTGTGTTGAGGGAGGATTTCTAGCCGCAACGTACATTCTGTAACCTGCTGTTGTCTTGTGTTTCAACAACATGAAATCAGCATTAACATCTAGAGCAGTGGTTCTCAACTGCTGGGGAACTGGGGGGGGGCGGAATTGTCGAGTTTCTGGGCGGGGGGGGGGGGGGGGGGGGGGGGAATTAAGATTATTTTAAGATCGCGGTAATAAAAGAACCGATTACTTCATATTATTTTTCCCTCCATGCTTTACAGTTCTGTATTTCTCACCCTTCTGAAATTCGTTTTATAACGTAAGTAGACCCGAAAATCACGTTTTATGTTGACATCTAGACTTGTTCTAGTCAATCAATCATGTGCCATGCCGGAAAGCGTGAGCGGTGATGACTCGCCATTTCACTCGATCACCAGAGTCGTAGATCAGCTCAGTGTTCCTGTCTCGTCCATGACATGTGGCCAACCATCCAGGTATTTTCCTCTCGGTCTTCCTCTTGGTCTGTTCCCTTCACCAAGTTCTCCAATCCATTTCTTCTCATAACATGTCCAAAAAATTGTGACTGTCTGCGTCTAATTTCTCTAATCAATTTACGATGTTCATTTGTCTCTTGGTCATTGGTTTTTCTGTCTGTCCATGGTAATATTTGCATTTTCCTCAGAAACCACATTTCTGTAGTCATCAAATGTTTTTCAGCTTGACTGCACATTGTCCAAGTTTCACATCCATACAAAAGAACAGGCTCTATGTATCCCCTCAACACTCTTTTTCTCGTTTCATTGACATCTTTTTATTGGTCAGAATATTTTTCATCTTGCTAAAGGCTACTTTCGAGATGGCGATTCTTGTTCTAATCTTGTTCTAGTATGTGCTATTAAATTTAGCTTCCATTGTTACGTATATTGTGTAGGGGCGGGGGATTTATAGGGAGAAAATACGAAAAGGGGGGGGGATGACATTTTGAACATATGGTGAAGGGGTACATGGGCCAAAAGAGGTTGAGAACCACTGATCTAGAGAGATAAATAACGCATTAAAAATTAGAATTGTCAATGCTACGTAAATTCAACGCTACTGTATGGCGCGGAAGCCTGGACATTGAACAGACAACTATAAAGTCGAATAGAGGCCCTGGAGATGTGGATATACAGATGAATATGTCGTATTTCATGGGGAAAGGAAACCAATAAAATGCAGAGGTACTAGAGAAACTGGAAATGAAGAGAGAGTTGATGAAAGAAATAAAGAGGAGGCGAGTGAAATATTTCGGTCACGTTAAAAGATATGATACTCTTATTTTTAAAAAAAACCATACTGGATGGCAAGGTTGAGGGCAAGCGACCAAGAGGTAGACAACGATACCAGTGGGAAGAAAACATCAAGAGATGGACGAATATCAGCATGACAGAATGTACAGTCAGGTCGAGAGACAGACAGTGTTGGAGATCCATAGCAGCCAACCTTCATTGTGAAGACGGCACTTGATTGATTGATTGATTGATTGATTGATTGATTGATTGATTGATTGTTGTCTTGTGAAGCTTATCACTTTCACTTTTAGTTTGTGTTGGCTATCATGTTGAGTGGAAGTCCTGGTCCCTGGTCGAACGGACAAAGGTCAAACCAGCGCGAAGATGGACACAGGAAATGGCAGACACTTTGGGCCTTATGGGGGTGCATGAGGCGGGTGAACTGGCCAGGGATCCAGAAGCTTGTCCATGCGCCGTGATGAGAGCCACGTTCTGCATAGAATCTGCTGCATGATGATGTTTTTGTTGATGTACTCATTGCAAGCTCAGATTAAATACAGTATACGCTATATCATTTAAGAACAGTATAAGAAGTGGAAGATGATGATGATGATGATGATGATGCGATATATCGTTAAAGAAAAGTATACGCTATGTAGTTTAAGTAAAGTATTATATATATATCGTTTAAGTAAATTATACTATATATCGTTTAAGTAACGTATATGATATATCGTTAAAATAAAATATACGTTATATATATTTTTTTAGCATATCATTTTACAGGACTTAGCTGTCAACACCAGCATCTTTCAGCTGTATGTTGATCTCTTGGCAAGATTACGCTCAGTAGTTTGCCATTGCTTTCTGAGCGGCCGGCTCAGTATCCTGCAAGTCACGAGCGGGGGTCGAACCGCCTCAGCTCTCGCTCCGCTACGAGACTCTGCGAGATAAACGGGATTACAGAGAGAAAGTGTTGTAACCCCACAGCCAGAGAGACCGGCAAACGTTATATTGCTGAAATAAAATATACTATATATCGTTTAAGTAAATTATATTATATATCGTTTAAGTAAAATATATGATGCATCGTTTGTATTCCATTGCAGTATTTTTACAAGTTTATGTTGGTAAAATTATGAGTTTTGACATAATGTGATTTTTAAGTTAAAAGCATAATGAAAGAAAAACGCCTCACATATATGTTACCAATCATGACACATGCCTGTAGGTCTGCGAGTCAAGAACATTTTAAAACAAGACAATAAACATATGTGTTCCCTTAGTGAAGTTATAGACAGACGCTATAAACAGAACATTACACGATTTCTTGCCTCGCATATTTCGCTGCGCCGGTCTCCCTGGTCTAGGGGTTACATGACTTTCTCCGTAATGCCGTATAATCTCGTGAGTAACCTGACGTGAGCGATAATCGGTAGCGGTTCTCTTCGCGTCGGTAATTTAGGGGTGTGTGAGCCGGTCGCTCAGAAAGCAATGGCAAACTACTGAGCGTAATCTTGCTAAGAAATCACTAATCAGCTGAAAGATACTGATGTTGACAGCGATGTTCTGTAAAGGATATGCGAACAACAACAAAAAACATTTGTTTGCTCATTTAATTTAATATACAGGGTGTTTGTTACCTCTCACCACACTTTGCATCTAGAACAATTTTTAAATACACGACGTCTTAACAAAAATTTGCTAAAAAAATATTCATTAAATTAGTTACAATATTTACTGCTATGGTCTAACGCTTTTGTGTGTGTGTGTGTGTGGGGGGGGGGGGGGGGGGGGGTTGTAAAGTACCAATGAAGTATTCATTAAGACTTATTCAACAAATTTCTAACCGTAATACGATGAGGGGGTTGATTATCAGGAAATCTTACTATAAATCTGTGAACAACCATCCGTGTATGTCGACCGCCATTTCGAAACACTTGTTCAACCAAACTGATTCTTTCTTCCGTTGATAACACCATTATATTTGGAGTGTAAGAATTACTTCAGCAGACGACAGATATTCTCTACATATTGCTTCACGGTGGACTGTTTAGCACATTTTTCGATGACGTCATGCACTTTATTTTTCAAATTTGTTCTGCATACAAAGTGGAGTGAGACTTTACAAACACCGTGTATAACTCTGCATGTATGCACCCGACGAGATGCACCGAAATATGCCAGGCTATAAATCGTGCAATATTTTCTGTATGTCGTCTGTGTTTAAACAATAAACATTAGAAAAGAGGTCAACATGGCCGAATGGATAAGAACGCTCGTTCTTAAATGTCCAGTGTGCTGTTGCCGAGGTAGCGGATTAAACCCCTACACCAGTCAGTTGGACTAAAATGTTGACTTCTCGCCCATGACTTGGGGGGGGGGGGGGATACAAGTGCCTCAGAAATCGAAGTTAGTTCGCCTGATCAAAAGGGACACTGGTAATAGGGAAAGCTAATCCACACGAAAACATCAGTCCAGTGTACTAGAAGTAGTAGTACATGTATGGACTACGTTTGAGTTCAAAACGAGTGAATGAAACCACAAAAAAACTTATTAGAATGAAACCTGAAAGTACCCGAGTAAGCCAAACACAAACTGATATTGATCCTTCTCAGTGCAACAGTGTGATTTGTTTGAGACAACGAGGCTGGTCTCACAATTAATTAGACTGGACTGACATAATAAAGTGTATCCTATCTCCGACAGATGCCCGGAAGACACGACATTCCTCTACGGTGGACAGTACTGTGAGGTCAAGGCTGAGAAGCTGGGCTTGAAAAAGGATTACATAATAGCCATTGCCTGTGGGGCTGGTGGGGGTATTATCCTCATTTTAATCATCATCATCATTATTTTGAGTCGGCGAAGACGATCAAACAAGCGTTCTAAAGCTGACAAGGACAATGCTTCAGAGTAGGTTATTTGTAATTCTGTTCTGTTTCTGTTCTTTCATAATCATCATGTGTCATGCTGATAAACGTAGGAGGTCATGTTTCACCAACTCACGCGATCATCAAAGTCGTGGATCAGCTCTGTGTTTTTGTCTCTACATTGCCAAGTGCCCAAGCCATCAAGGTGTTTACTTCTCTGACTTCCCCTTGTTCTTTTCCCCCCAGTCTTGCCTATTGTGAACCAAGTTATCTAATTTATCTCTTCTCATAACGTAACCAGAAATTGTTGACTGTCTACGTTTAATTTATCTAATCAGTTAACAATTTTCACTTGATTCTTGCAGGACTTGTTCATTGGTATTCCGTGGTACTTTTTGCATTCTCCTCAGAAGCCACATTTCCACTGCCATTAGATCTTTTTCAGCTTCTCTGCTCGTTGTCCACGTTTCACCTCCCTGCACAAATATAGGTTCTATGTAACACCTCAACACTCTTTTTCTCGTTGCAAATGACCTCTTTTTATTGGTCAGTATATTTTCCACCTTACAAAAGGCTACTCTCGCCATGGCGATTCTTGTTGTAGTCTCTTCAATGCATCTCCCATCAGATGTTATGACTGTTCCGAGATAGTTGTACCGATTCACTTGTTTAAGAATATTCCCATTTACTTGTATATTACATTGTGGTATTTCGTTCTTCCTAGTGACGACCATAATCTCTGTCTTCTTACCATTTAACTCCGACCCTAGTTTTTCACTGAGTACAATAACCGCATCTATTAGATCCCGTTACCTATCGTGGAATATGTCTATCAATATCATCATCAAGTGCCAAGACAGCTGATATAAGCGTTCATCTCTCTCCGCATGTTTCGGTCTTTGATGTTATGGATCAACTCTGCCGATGATATTCCTCCATGCCACCGTCTCAATCCATCCAGCATCATTTCTCTTGGTCGGCCTCTGCCTTTCTTCCACTCGATCTTTCCAGTCGTCACGATATTCCACAATGCCTCTCTTCTCATCACATGACCAAAGAAAGCTGGTTGTCTCTTTCTTATTGTTGTATATAATGTTCTAGTTTCATTAGCCTCTTTCAGGCAATCGTCGTTTGTTACTCTGGCAGTCCAAGGAATTCGCAACATTCGTCTCAGGAACCACACCTCTGTTGCTTCTAAGTTCTTTCTAATTTGTTCATTTACATTCCAACATTCCCTGCCATACAGATATACAGGTTGTGTATAGCACTTCAGCACTCTCTTATTGCATAAGATACTTTTCATTTTCTGAAATGCAGCGTTTGCTTGCCCTATTCTGCTCTTAATCTCTGCTGTGTTCCTCCCGTCTGATCAAATGCCCCTAGGTATTTACAAGTATCCACTATCTATAGCTATAGCCAAGTGTAGATGCGGGACAAGTGAGATCATTTAACAGTACACTCATAGTTGTTTATCGCTCCATTACGTTGAATAATGTATGTTCGTTGAAGACAGCGAGGGATTCTGGCCGAGTGGCTAGAACGCTATGTTCCCAGTCGGAAGAATCCAAATTTGAATCCTCGGTAAGGTCATGGATTTTATTTTTTTTTCTGTCGGGGGCAAAAAGAAAGCCCTAACCTGCACAGTTCGCTGCGACTGCACTAGCCTTGGGATCTTAAATTCTTCAGGCTCAAGAACCGCTGAATTCTTGTTTAAAAAAAAACAAGGGCAAACTATTAAACACAAAATTGCTTAGAAAATCAACATGGGGATGATGGCAATGACGTGCAATGTACATGCAATGTGTTGTGTATTTGTGCGTATATATATATATATATATATATATATATATATATATATATATATATATATATATATATATATATATATATATATATATATATATATATATATATATATATATATATACTGGAAATGAAAAAGAAGTCATAAACATACGATTGAACAACTCATTGCCTGAAATATTTCCCTGTAGGCCTATCTCATCAGATGGATACGAGATATATCAGGCAATAAATGATTAAGTCTCTTATTTGTGTCTTCTTTATTTAAATTTACTTCGTGAAAATATTGCTTAGAAATAACCAGCTAGATAATCCTGTTTTGCTGTCTGCTTTTGCTTTCATCATTATCATCATCCAGTACCTTGCCGGCTGGCGTGGGCGATCATGCCTCTCCACAAATAGCGATCTCCGTCGGCATGGATGAATTCGTGTGTTCCCTTCCGTGCTATGACACAAGGCTGTCAAGAATTTTCTCACGCTGTCTTCCTTTATCGCTCTTTCCATACATCTTTCCGGTTGTCACAACATACTCCATTTCTTGTCTTCTCATCGTGTGACCAAACAATGATAACTGCGTCTTTCTGATGCTTGTGATAAGTAGTTTGCGATTTAGCTTTCATACACGACATTTTAACAGCTCTACAACAATTATTGCTATTTCATTTTATTCCAATGTTAAGGCAGTCGTTTAAATCCATCAAAGATTCAGAAGATGGTCTTCATCAGAACCTAACCGGAATCCGGAACTCTTCTCTGCTGGACTACAGTAACCCCACATTCAGGTCAGCCATTAATGTTTATATTGTTGTTAATGTTGCACTTGTCATTCTTAACTTTCTCGATGCCTCTTTCATGGTCATTGCGTCACGTGATGCACCTTAAGAAGTAGCTTCACATACGTCACGCCTAGTAATACATGTGACGAATAGTCATTCACGTGTGTCACGTTGAGCAGAGTACGTGAAGAATTGGCAGTCACACATATCACGTTCAGTGATACACAAGAAGAATACCAGTCACACGTGTCAAATTCAGTGACACACGTGAAGAATAGTCAACTACGCATCGTACTTGTGATACACATGGAGAATAGTCAGTTACACGTGACACGGTGAGTGGTACCATGGAGAATAGTCAGTCACACATGTCGCGGTGAGTGGTACGAAGAATGGTCAATCACACAATCACTCCGGTGAATGGTACAAGTGGAGAATAGTCAATCACCTATGTCACGTTGCATGATACACGTGGAGAATAGTCAGTCACATATGTCACGTTGCGTGATACGCGTGAAAAAATAGTCAATCACACAAGTCACGTTACGTGATACACGTGGATAATGGTCAATTACTCATGTCACGTTGTGTGATACACGTGGAGAAAGGTCAATTACTCATATCACGTTGCGTGATACACGTGGATAATAGTCAATCACTCATGTCAAGTTGCGTGACACACGCATGACTATCCCTGTCGGTCTAGGCTTATCCTATGGTGCACACATTGACGCCATGTATTTGATTTTACGTGAATTTACGAGGTAAATGAAAACCGTAAACCGATCAGAAAAATTAGACATTTGCAATCAATAATTTTTGGCACATTATCAGAAGAAATAAACAAAGGAAACTTTGCTATAACTGGCAAGAATGTGGAGGGAAAGAACAGGAGGAAGGCAGAGACAGAAATATCTGGATGGCTTGACCACATGGTATGGTCGAGACAAGAACACAGAACTGATCCTCGACTCTGGTGATCGTGTGAGATGGCGAAACATGACAGCCTACGCTTATCGGCATGGCACATTATGATGATGATTATGATGATGATGATGATGATGATGAATGCACTCGAAAAATAGTTAATCACGCATGTCACGTTGATTGGTTCACCCGAAAAATAGCCAATCACACATCGCGCATTACTATTGACAGAAATTTGTAAAAAATGGCTGCGTTAACTGATTCATTGTCAAAGGGTGTACATCGCCAAACGTGATTTCTCATTTCAAGAGAAGGACGATATAATGCCATACTCGGATATTCACTAGCACAGGAACGTAGCATTACGGGGACGACCCTTTGCGTGAAGTTGGAACCGCGACTAACTAACAAGGGTCATCGTGTTATTTCTTTTGTTTCGTGGTAACTTCGCCAATTTTAATGCTCGGTGAACGGAAATCTTATATATAAAAAAGACTTGTGCGTATGTATCTCTGTATGTATTTATGTATCTCTGTCCGTATGGCCTTTATTTGTTCGCGAACGGCCCATCCGATTGAGATGAAATTTTCTACACGCCTTCCTTTCATTCCAGAGCTGACAACTGTGATATTTTGTTAGTGTGAAATCGCCTGCTTACTCAGTATTATTTCATTTTTCATTTTTCATCATAATTTCATATATTTCAGGGGACCTAACTCTGTAAAAGTTATTTCAAGGGGCATAACTTTTCTGTATAACTTATAGTCATATTGTGGCATCGTTTTCAAAGATTTATAAACTCTTTGTCCATAGTTATGTACCGGCATATGAGTTATAATAAATAATGATACAATCTGTAAGGCATTTTCAAAGTTTTCATAAAAATGATGCACAATGCATAACATTGTAACTCATCTTTTTTTGCTTAAGAAGTTACTGTAGTCATGCAGGTGATTAGAAAGAGTTTTCATTAAAAATAATGGATGGTGTGTAGAAGAACGTTCTTTTAAGTTACTTTTTTTGTTGTATGAATTTAATGAAGCCGGACAGGGTCAGGCAGACAGATAGACAGACAGATAGACAGTCGGGAACGGGAACTTATATGACTACTTATATGAATTAAATGAGATGCTCCACATCAGGAGCTGGGAAATGCCGGGCCGGGTCAGACAGACAGACAGACAGACAGACAGACAGACAGACAGACAGACAGACAGACAGACAGTCGGTAACGGGAACGAGAACTTATATGACTACTTATATGAATTAAATGAGATGCTCCCCACCAGGGTCTGGGCGAAGCCGGGCAGGGTCAGCTAGTTTACATTATAATACTTGTTCCCGGGAAGGTTAACCCGGTCAACAAATGCCCGCAGAAGTCGGATGTGTCGGCCTAACGGCGCAAGAACGCAGCTCTGCTGTAAACAGGCACAACGCAGTCACATCCGAGAAAAAAAAATCCGAATGAACGCAGAAGAAGAAGAATACTTGCTCATTTAATTGTGTACCATGTCTGGTCCAAACCTACTGTTTGTTTGAATCGGTTAATGTTTTGTTCCAGCCTGCCAGAACAAAGGACAGAGAACGTGCAGTTGTATCCTCGTTCGGCCCCAGGCGGTGGGCAGAAACCAGCGGCCCACCCACTCAACCCGACCAACAATTATGGGGTAGGTAATCGCCCCGGGCAGATGTGGCAACCAGGACCAGAGATGGAAACTGCAAAGCCGGGAGTCTCTCATCCTTTGGTGTCTTCTAGTAGGGTTCGTGCGTTTCTTTAATTTTAAAAGTGTTCTGAATTTTTTTTTTAAACTTCTCTTGCGTTGATTCAGGCTCAAGACCCCCACCCCTCCTGCCAAACACCGCAAGGTACTATATTGGCAGTAAATGACAGTTCCGACAGTTTTGCGTTTTATTGGTTAATTGGTTTGTTGGTTGGTAGGATAGTTGATTGGTTGGTTGGTTGATTGGTTAATCTGTTGGTTGCTGGATAGTTAGATAGTTATATTGATTGATTGGTTGGTTGCTGGATAGTTAGATAGTTATATTGATTGATTGATTGATTGATTGATTGATTGATTGATTGCAATGCTTTAACTGTCCGCTTATCGGAACTTCGATCCTAGACGAGTTGCCAACCAAGGCTTGGGGCCTGCTCTGCCCTACCGCGACATTTAGTCTTTTAATTTGCATTATTTCCTCGTATAGAGATCTTCTTCTTCTGCGTTCATCCGGAGAGTTTTTTCGGACGTGATTGCGTTGTGCCTGTTTACAGCAGAGCTGCGTTCTTGCGCCGTTAGGCCGACACATCCGACTTCTGCGGGCATTTGTTGCCCGGGTTAACCTTCCAGTTGCGTTCTTCAGTCTGAAGCCGTTGGGACAATGTGGGGTATTGGGTTTGGTGAGCGCCGCCCAACATTCGACGATCCATCCGAGAACTGATGAAATTGAGAACTATTGGTGATGTTTTGTTATCCTGGTATATAAACACAAAACATTCATTCCGAGTATACTCACGAGAATGAGATGTGCAAAATGTGGATGTTGATCTTCTACCATTATCACAGGGACTCTTTCTGACTATCTTATAATGTAGTAAAAGTGTGTATTCCTGGGTAGTCTTCGTGCAGATAGACAAACACAAAACACTCATTTCGAGTATATTCACGAGCTCATCGCAATGGGGTGTGCAAGACGTGGGTGTTGGTTGTCTACCCTTTATTGTAGGCACTGTCTGTGAATATTGCAATTCAGTGGAGTAAAAGTTTGTATTCCAGGGCAGCCTCTTCACAGCGAAGACCAATGTTGATCTGCATGTCAGTAACGGATTTTGTGTGTGGTTCTATGATGCCTCACGAGGAATGGGAAGAGATGTCACAGACAGTGTGGGATTTGTAACAACTCGGCAATGGGAAGAGATGTCACAGACAGTGTGGGATTTGTAACAACTCGGCAATGGGAAGAGATGTCACAGATAGTGTGGAACTTGTAACAACTCGGCAATGGGAAGAGATGTCACAGATAGTGTGGGACTTGTAACAACTCGGCAATGGGAAGATATGTCACAGACAGTGTGGGATTTGTAACAACTCGGCAATGGGAAGAGATGTCACAGATAGTGTGGGATTTGTAACAACTCGGCAATGGGAAGAGATGTCACAGACAGTGTGGGACTTGAAACAACTCGGCAATGGGAAGAGATGTCACAAACAGTGTGGGACTTACAACAACTCGGCAATGGGAAGAGATGTCACAGACAGTGTGGGACTTGTAACAACTCGACAATGGGAAGAGATGTCACAGACAGTGTGGAACTTGTAACAACTCGGTAATGGGAAGAGATGTCACAGACAGTGTGGAACTTGTAACAACTCGGTAATGGGAAGAGATGTCACAGACAGTATGGGATTTGTAACAACTCGGCAATGGGAAGAGATGTCACAGACAGTGTGGGACTTGTAACAACTCGGCAATGGGAAGAGATGTCACAGACAGTGTGGGACTTGTAACAACTCGACAATGGGAAGAGATGTCACAGACAGTGTGGGACTTACAACAACTAGGCAATGGGAAGAGATGTCACAGACAGTGTGGGACTTGTAACAACTCGACAATGGGAAGAGATGTCACAGACAGTGTGGAACTTGTAACAACTCGGTAATGGGAAGAGATGTCACAGACAGTGTGGAACTTGTAACAACTCGGTAATGGGAAGAGATGTCACAGACAGTATGGGATTTGTAACAACTCGACAATAGGAAGTGATGTCACAGACAGTGTGGGACTTGTAACAACTCGGCAATGGGAAGAGATGTCACAGACAGTGTGGGACTTGTAACAACTCGGCAATGGGAAGAGATGTCACAGACAGTGTGGGACTTGTAACAACTCGACAATGGGAAGAGATGTCACAGACAGTGTGGGACTTGTAACAACTCGGCAATGGGAAGAGATGTCACAGACAGTGTGGGACTTGTAACAACTCGGCAATGGGAAGAGATGTCACAGACAGTGTGGGACTTGTAACAACTCGGCAATGGGAAGAGATGTCACAGACAGTGTGGGACGTGTAACAACTCGACAATGGGAAGAGATGTCACAGACAGTGTGGAACTTGTAACAACTCGGCAATGGGAAGAGATGTCACAGACAGTATGGGACTTATAACAACTCGGCAATGGGAAGAGATGTCACAGACAGTGTGGGATTTGTAACAACTCGGCAATGGGAAGAGATGTCACAGATAGTGTGGAACTTGTAACAACTCGGCAATGGGAAGAGATGTCACAGACAGTGTGGGACTTGTAACAACTGGGCCAATGGGAAGAGATGTCATAGACAGTGTGGGATTTGTAATAACTCGGCAAAGGGCTATTTTACACGCCTGGCGGAGCATTGAGTGGTCTGGAAGTATGGTGTCCGCCTTGAGTGCTGGAGGTCCCGGGTTCAAACCCTGGTGAGGGCCGGGATTTTTTCACGTGGACTTCTAGTTACAAAATTTCCCCTCGTCTCTGGGTTGTGAGATCGGACGCTCGTGTGTATTGTTGCGCGCGTAAAAAAATCCCTTGGCAGTTGGAAATCGAAAAAGAGTAGACTAATGGCGCTGCCCGGGCAAAATTCCAAGTTAAAAATCTACCCAAAGTATTATAGTATCCTCGCTGGTGCTACGGCGTTCGTGCACAGAGCTGAGATTCTCCTGACTCAGGCTTGAGTTAGGAGTAGAATAGAGCACTTATAGGTTACACCGTGATGTTGATCCGTCGACTAAACTAAACTAAACTAAACTTTTATTACACCTGAATGTGGTGTGGTTTAATATGGATCGTGTGCATTGCACGCGGATTCCCTCATAGGTAATTGAGTTTACTTTCACAGATCATGTCACACAAGGAGTTTGTAACCACGGCCTACGAACCCCGTGGCACCACCGAGGATTCGAAAAATAAACCAGAAATGTGTCCGAAGCAGTTTCCTACTATGGTGTGTGACGTAACGGGCCATGACATTTTGTAGGCTTGGGTGCGCGGAGTTATAGGTGGTCGGTTTTTTCCACACTTAGCGATACGGCGAGCGCAGACTCGAACCGTCTTCCGACCGCTCTCAAGACATTATCAGCGCAGCTCCCTAACAACTGCGTATTAACTGATTCAGTGCCGAAGGAAAATATATCTCCAAATGGAAACATTGAGCACAACCCACTACTGACAACGCTGATCGTATTCTAGTACGAACCTAAGGTCTTGTCTACATCAATTTGGAAGCACTAGACTCGAGTTTCGCTCTCGTGTCTAGTGCTTCTATATTGACGTGGACGGGGCCTTAGGTTCGAACTAGAATACGATCAGCCTTGCCAGTAGTGGGTTGTGCTCAATGATCAAATCTCAAATGTGGGATATAAAGACAGGAAAAACACAACTTTTGAGTAAGCAGACTTTTCCAAGACAGTCAGACTTCTTCAACTACGTCTGTCTTCGTTGTCCTATTGCAGACTTCAAGTGCAAGTGGAGATCAGCCGGCGACATATCCACATCTCCAGAGAATCCATCCACCTGCGGATTACGTTGAAATAAAGGATGCTGATTCTAAGGTACTACTTTTATCTCTGATATCATATAGTAGTAATGGTAGTAGTAGTAGTAGTAGTAGTAGTAGTAGTAGTAGTAGTAGTAGTAGTAGTAGTAGTAGTAGTAGTAGTGATGGTAGCAGTAGTGATGGTGGTAGCAGTAGTAGTAGTAGTAGTAGTAGTAGTAGTAGTAGTAGTAGTAGTAGTAGTAGTAGTAGTAGTAGTAGTAGTAGTAGTAGTATAGTAGTTGTTGTGATAGTTGTAGTAGTAGTAGTAGTAGAAGTAGTAGTAGTAGTAGTAGTAGTAGTAGTAGTAGTAGTAGTAGTAGTAGTAGTAGTAGTAGTAGTAGTAGTAGTAGTAGTAGTAGTAGTAGTAGTAGTAGTAGTAGTAGTAGTAGTAGTAGCAGCAGCAGCAGTAGTATAGCAGTTGTAGTGGTAGTTGTAGTAGTAGTTTAGTAGTTGTTGTGATAGTTGTAGTAGAAGTAGTAGTAGTAGTAGTAGTAGTAGTAGTAGTAGTAGTAGTAGTAGTAGTAGTAGTAGTAGTAGTAGTAGTAGTAGTATAGTAGCTGTAGTGGCGGTGGTAGCAGTAGTGGCTGGAGCAGTAGTATTAGTAGTAGTGGTTGTGGTGGTAGAGGCAGCAGAAAGAGTAGATGCATTGGTAATATGGGGTTGAAGGGCAAACGAGAGAAGAGAGAGGGGAAAAAGGGGGGGGGGGGAGAGAGAATGGTAGTAGCAGTAGCAACAGCAGCTGTTGTTGTTGTTGTGCATGATGCAATATAATAACAGTAACAATTTGTTATTTGTCTGTTGTGACAGGCTTTTATGTATCAGCCCACAAGAGCCATGAGACCCCTGACAGAATTCCACCAGGGAAGGCCACTACATTCTCCTACAGACGCTAAAGTATACGATTACTCTAACCGTGAACAATCTAGGGTAGGTGTTCTTTTCCGGTTTCTTTAATGAAACTTCGGACTTGCATGAAATTTTTTACTTGAAGTATATATTTTAATTGTACCTGGATTTGATTTGATTTCTCACATTTTTAAGAGGGTGGGGTGGTGGGGGGGGGGGGGAGGTAACACAATGCAACAAACTATGGAGAGATTGTCTGGGTCTGTATCCTTTGGTCAGGTATTGGTGCATGACAGGGCAGACGTGGTAGGGGCCCTTTGGAATCTTGTGTATAGTGCACACGAATGGGTAGATGATCACGGCTTGGGCAGAATCTAGCCGACTCTCAAACCTCTGAGGAAAGGCCAGACAGAAATATAATCAGACTTCTACTGGTATCATTCGTACTGGGACTCTTCTTTGGCTGTTGCAAATGAGGAAGGGTACGTTTGGTAATACCCCAATTACTGTGATGTCGATTCTTGACGCAACTCTTAGCTCCCATATTACTTTGCGGTCTTCCAGCCTGTTGAGTGTCCCATTTTACGTCCTGATTAATTTTTAGTGTGTTATGTACTGGGTGTGTTAAACCCAGTTTACCTACATCCATTATTTTATTTTTAGCCCTTTTCTTCTTAGACTGTGGGGTTGTATTCCCAGGCCGTCTTCAGTGCTTTTCTGGGTATTCCAGTTCCTCGTCGTGATACTGTTTCTAAGCCAGTGGTTCTCAACCTTTTTTGGCCCCCTTCACCATATTTTCAGAACGTCATTCCCCACCTTCCTATCAAAAATTTGGCCCGTGCCCCCCTTCACCGTATTTTCAGAACGTCATTCCCCTCCCCCCTTTCACATTTCCTATCTAAAAATCCCCCAACTCCTACACAGTATATGTAAAAATGGAAGGTAAATTTAATAGCATATGCTAAAACAAGACTAGACATCCACATAAAACATGATTTGTGGGTCTACTTACTTTATAAAATGAATTTTAGAAGGATGAGATGTACATAACTGTAAAGTATGAAGGGAAAAACAATATCAAGTAATCGGTTCTTGTATTAACGCGATCTTTAAATGGCCTTCATTCCCCCCCCCCCTAGAAACCCTAAAATTCCCCCCTGGAAGGGGGGGGGGAATTCCCCACCGGTTGAGAACCACTGTTCTAAGCGATTATGTTCTATTTTGTCATTCTCTTCAGCTACAAACACACAATACGGAACAACAGAACAGTTATAGAACAGATAGACATTATTTTTCATGCTAGGATATTGATTGTAAAATGGGCAATAAGCATAGCAATTGTATTTATGAAGAGCAACAACAATATAGCAATTGCTTTTTTTTCTTCCATGTTCACCCAGGTAAACCCCGAACGCTCCGGTTTATATGACTTCAAGTATGAAAACAGCACAGAAAGAGGAAGTAGAATGAATGATCCGGTAAGAACATCATATTTGATTGGTTGAAATGTGAAAAACGAGTATTCTCATTTACTGCTTGAGATATGAAAGTGCAGATTATTACCTTTAGAACATTATGTTATATTAATTTACATCTATAGTTATGGAAATGCATTATCTTATATATAAAAGGCGATCTCCGTCCATCTGTATGTATGTATGTATGTATGTCCTTTATACGTTCGCGAACGGCCCATCCGATTGAGATGAAATTTTCTACACGCCTTCCTTTCATTCCAGAGCTGCCAACTGTGATATTTTGTTAGTGTGAAATCGCCTGCTTACTCAGTATTATTTCATTTTTCATTTTTCATCATAATTTCATATATCTCAGGGGACCTAACTCTGTAAAAGTTATTTCAAGGGGCATAACTTTTCTGTATAACTTATAGTCATATTGTGGCATCGTTTTCAAAGATTTATAAACTCTTTGTCCATAGTTATGTACCGGCATATGAGTTATAATAAATAATGATACAATCTGTAAGGCATTTTCAAAGTTTTCATAAAAATAATGCACAATGCATAACATTGTAACTCATCGTTTTTTTGCTTAAGAAGTTACTGTAGTCATGCAGGTGATTAGAAAGAGTTTTCATTAAAAATAATGGATGGTGTGTGGAAGGACATTCTTTTAAGTTACTTTTTTTGTTGTATGAATTTAATGAGAACTTATATGACTACTTATATGAATTAAATGAGATGCTCCCCACCAGGGACTGGGCGAAGCCGGACAGGGTCAGGCAGACAGATAGACAGACAGACAGACAGATAGACAGTCGGGAACAGGAACTTATATGACTACTTATATAAATTAAATGAGATGCTTCACACCAGGAGCTGGGCGATGCCGGGCTGGGTCAGACAGACAGACAGACAGACAGACAGACAGACAGACAGACAGACAGACAGATAGTCGGTAACGGGAACGGGAACTTATATGACTACTTATATGAATTAAATGAGATGCTCCCCACCAGGGACTGGGCGAAGCCGGGCAGGGTCAGCTAGTCTTATATATAAATTAGGATCTCCGTCTGTCTGTATGTATGTATGTATGTCCTTTATACGTTCGCGAACGGCCCATCCGATTGAGATGAAATTTTCTACACGCCTTCTTTTCATTCCAGCGCTGCCAACTGTCGTATTTTTTTTCTTCTTCCTCCTCCTCCCTCCTCCCATTCCCAAAATACGTACGTAAATATATGATGATGATGATGAAAGAATCCCCGAACCAAAACGCTAGGGAAAGGGAAGAAAATGACGTGACTACACAGAATCGTCACACGGCAAGTGCCGCGTCGGCTGGCGTAGGCGTTCAACTCTGCTGCTGATATATATGCCTCCATGCCACGGCAATATCAATAACAATTCATCTTTTTATGTGTAAGGAAGTTATCTACAGTCGTGTAGAAGGGAAGAACAATCAATGGAAGGACCGAAATCACAGAACCTAGACGAGTATGAATTCGGAATGGCGAACTCCCTCCTCCTCTCTTCTCCTCCTGCCTCTACCTCCTCCCCTCCTCCTCCCTCTACCTCCTCCCTACACCCTCCTCCTCCCCCCTCTTCCTCTCCCCTCCTCCTCCCTCCTCCTCCTCCCTCTACCTTCTCCATCCTCCTCCCTTCTCCTCATCCCTCCTACTCCCTTCTCCTCCTCCCTCCTCCACCTCCTCCTTCTCCCTCCACCTCCTCTCCCTCCTCCCTTCTCCTCCTCCGCCACCTGCGTTCTCCTCCTCCCTTCTCCCTCCTCCTTCCCCTCCTCCCTCTTCCTCCTCCTCCTTCACCCTCCTCCCTCCTAATTCTCCTCCTTCACCCTCCTCCTCCCTCCTCATCCGTCTTCCTCCTTCTCCCCTTTCCCCCCTCCTTCTCTTAATCCCTCCTCCTCCCTCCTATTCCTCCCTACTCCTCCTCTCTCCGCCTATCTCTTCCTCCCTCCTCCTCCCTCCTACTACCTCCTCTTCCTTCCTCCTTCGCCCTCCTCCTCCCTTCTCCTCCTCCCCCTCCCTCTCCTCCTCATCCCTCCCTCTCCTCCTCATCCCTCCTCCTCCATTCTCCTCCTCCCTCCTCCTCCTCCCTCTACCTCCTCCCTCCTCCTCCCTTCACATTCCTCCTCCTCTCTCCTCCTCCTCTCTCCTCTTTCCTCCTCCCTCCTCCTCCTCATCCCTCTACCTCCTCCCTCCTCCTCCCTTCACATTCCTCCTCCTCCCTCTTCCTCCTCCTCCCCCTCATCCTCTTCCCTCTTTCTCCTCCCTCCTCCTTCTCCCTCTTCCTCCTCCCTCTTCCTCCTCCCTCCGCCTCCTCCCACCTCCCACTCTCTCCTCCTTCTCCCTTCTCCTCCCTTTCCCTCCTCCTCCTCCTGCGTTCTCCTCCTCCCTCCTTCTCCCTCTTCCTCCTCCCTCCTCCTTCTCCTCCCTCTCCCTCTTCCTCCTCCCTCCTCCTGCTCCCTCCTCCTCCCTCTCCTCCTCCTCCTCTCTCCTTCTCCTGCGTTCTCCTCCTCCCTCCTTCTCCCTCTTCCTCCCCCTCCTCCTCCACCCTACTCCTCCCTCCTCTTCCTAATCCCTCCTCCTCCCTCCTATTCCTCCCTATTCCTCCTGTCTCCTGTCTCCTCCTCCCTCCTCTTCCCTCCTCCACCTCCCTCTTCCTCCTCCCTCCTCCATTTACCCAAGACAGACAGACAGACAGATAGTCGGGAACGGGATCTTATATGACTACTTATATGATTTAAATGAGATGCTCTCCACCATGGGCTGGGCCGGGTCAGACAGACAGACAGACAGACAGACAGACAGTCGGGAACGGGAACTTATATGACTACTTATATGAATTAAATGAGATGCTCCCCACCAGGGTCTGGGCGAAGCCGGGCCGGGTCAGCTAGTCTTATATATAAAAGGCGATCTCCGTCTGTCTGTATGTCCGTATGTCCTTTATGCGCTCGCGAACGGCCCATCCGATTGAGATGAAATTTTCTACACGTCTTCCTTTCATTCCAGCGCAGCCCGCTGTCATATTTTTTTTAGTGTGAAATCGGCTGCTTACCCAATATTATTTCATTTTCCATTTTTCATTATAATTTATATACAGCGAGGGGACCTAACTCTGTAAAAGTTATTTCAAGGGGCATAACTTTTCTGTATAACTTATAGTCATATTGTTGCATCGTTTTCAAAGATTTGTAAACTCTTAGTCCATAGTTATATACCGGCATATGAGTTATAATAAATAGTGATACAATCTTTAAGGCATTTTCAAAGTTTTCATAAAAATAATGCATAATGCATAACATTGTAACTCATCTTTTTATGCTTAAAGAATAAATAAATAATAGTTACCTTATCTCTATCAAGTTTGAAGATTTTATATTTCTTTACACTGTCGCCAACTCTAAGAAGACATGGAACAACTTCAGCCATTATTAAATCTACAGGCATATGCGTTATATTCCTCCTCCTCCTCCTCTCCCCTCCTCCACCTCCTACCCTCTTCCTCTCCTCCCTCTCCCTCCTCCTCTTCCATCTTTCTCCTCCTCCTCCCTCTTCCTCCTCCTCTTTCCTCCTCCTCCCTCTTCCTCCTCCTGCCTCCTCCCTCCTCCTAATCACTCCTCTTCCTTCCTCCTCCCTTCTCCTCCTCTCTCCTCCTACTCCCTCCTCCTCCTACGTCCTCCCCCTCCTCCTCCTCCCTCCTCTTCATCCCTTCTCCTCATCCTCTCTCCTCCTCCCTCCTCCTCCTCCCTCTACCTCCCTCCTCCTCCTCCCTCCACATCCCTCCTCCTCCTCCCTCTTCATCCTCCCTCCTCCTCCTCTCTCCTCCTCCTCCTCCATCTCCCTCCTCCTCCTCCATCTCCCTCCTCCATCTCCCTCTCCTCCTCCCTCCTCCTCCTCCTGCGTTCTTCTCCTCCCTCCTCCTTCTTCCTCCTCCCTCCTCCCCCTCCTCCCTCTCCTCCTCCTGCGTTCTTCTCCTCCCTCCTTCTCCCTCCTCCTCCTCCTCCTCCGCTCTCCTCCGCTCTCCTCCTCCCTCCTCCTCCTCTCTCCTCCTCCTAATCCCTCCTCCTCCCTACTACTCCTCCTCCTTCCTCCTCCCTCTTCCTCCTCCCTCCTCCTCCTACTCCCTCCTCCTCCTTCCTCCTCTTCCCTCCTCCTCCTCTCTCCGCCTATCTCTTCCTCCCTCCTCCACCTCCCTCTTCCTCCTCCCAGCTCCTACTCCTCCTTTTTCTTCTTCTTCTGCTGCTGCTGCCGCTGCTCCATTTACCCAAGTTAATTGTTGGGGAAGATGTACAGATCTTTCAAGTGCTCTTTCTAATGCTTTTTGTAAGTTGGTCTTCGTTTATCTAAGGTTGTTCTAACTGCAACCAATAAATGATCAGACAGACAGACAGACAGACAGACAGACAGACGGGAACGGGAACTTATATGACTACTTATATGAATTAAATGAGATGCTCCCCATCAGGGGCTGGGCGAAGCCGGGCCGGATCAGACAGACAGATAGACAGACAGACAGATAGATAGTCGGGAACGGGAACGTGAGCTTATATGACTACTTATATGAATTAAATGAGATGCTCCACACCAGGAGCTGGGCGATGCCGGGCTGGGTCAGACAGACAGACAGACAGACAGACAGACAGACAGACAGACAGACAGACAGACAGACAGACAGACAGATAGTCGGTAACGGGAACGGGAACTTATATGACTACTTATATGAATTAAATGAGATGCTCCCCACCAAGGACTGGGCGAAGCCGGGCCGGGTCAGCTAGTTATCTAATAAATCTGTGAAAATTATATATATAATCATGTATCTTATTTTTAAAACTATCCTGCTCTGTTTGTTTACACCCGTGGTTTTGGAATCGTCGCCGGAGCTACGGAGCGCGTGCTCTGCGTTTGACACATCTTTCAGCGGCTAGCGAAGAGAGAGTGAGGAGGAGAAGGCGAGGAAATTGTGTGAGAAGAAGGCATAGAAATAGGAGGGCTGGCGCCAGGAGAAAAAGACGAATAGTGGAAAGATTAGGTTTCACCATGTAAGAATGGGATACTGGAACTGTCGTAGTGCCAGGCAGAGAGGTCCTGTATTGGAGACCTGTATTGGAGACCTGGATCATATCTCTGGGGCATGTCGGTGTGGTGGGGAATGAACAGGCGGACAGATTGGTTGGCTCGGCGAAACTTGGTGGAGTATTGATGCATGACAAGACAGACGTGGTTGCGGCCTTGTGGGAGCACGTGTACACCTTGGAGGAGCAAATGGATCACCATAGTCTGGTAAGAATGAGGCAGCGAGGTGTGACGAGGCGATCTGGCCGGTGCTCGACGCTCAGAGGAAAGGCGAGACGGGTATATAATCAGATTGCTACTGGAACTATTAGTGTTGGAACTCTTCGCTGGCTGCTGAGGATGGGGACGGAGCGCTAATGGAAATGTCCCGAATGCTGTGATGTCGGTTCCTAAATCAATCAATCAACCCGTGGTTTTCCACTACCTTCCGGTCAGTATCCGTTGGTGTGTCAGTATCAGGAGCCACAGCAGAAGGATTTTGAGATAGTTTCCTACAAGGATGTTCGTGATATTCACTTACTCGATTAATTTAGCCTCTAATATAATGGTAGTGCCAACCAGCCTACTCGCCCCTTTGTTGCCTCCAACACCTGTATGTCCTGGTCAATCAATCAATCATGTGCCATGCCGGAAAGCGTGGGCTGTCATGACTCGCCATTTCACACGATCACCAGCGTCGTGGATCAGCTCAGTGTTCCTGTCTCGTCCATGCCATGTGGCCAAGCCATCCAGGTATTTTCCTCTCAGTCTTCCTCTTGGTCTGTTCCCTTCGATCTTTCCAGTTGTCACTAAGTTCTCCAATGACCAATCCATTTCTTTTCATAACATGTCCAATCAATTTTGACTGTCAACGTCTAATTTCTCTAATCAATTTACGATATTCATTTGTCTCCTGTAGTCCTGTCCTGGTACGAAGATAAATATTAAATGTAACTTTACGAATTGTGGGCCTCTCAATCAACCAGGTGCCGTCTCCACAATGAAAGTTAGCTGCAATAGATCCCCAACATTGTCTGTCTCTCACTTTGACTGTACATTCTGTCAGACTGCTGTTCGTCCATCTCTTGATATTATCTTCCCATTTGTTTCTTTGTCTACCTCTTGCTCACTTACCTTAAATCTTACCATTTAGCATGGTTTTACAAGAGTGTCATTAAGAATGTCAAGAGTTTGAAATCATCATTGTGACACACACCTACTTCCCATTTTCAGGCATCGATTTTTGTTTGGTCCAGACCTACTTTTTATTTGGTACTGAATCATTTCAACTGGGTTGAATTTGGGGATGTGGTTTTATAGAAGAATGCTGAAAATTCACTTTAACATCCAAAATGAGCAAACTGGACATTCTGAGGGAGGCTAAGCGGCAAAGACCACTTATCACAACATCGTCATTTTATCGGCCAATTTACGAGAAAACAAAAACTGAAACATGTGACAACTGGAAAGATTTGTGGAAAGAGAGATAGGGGAAAGACAGCAAGCGACAGCAACAGTCTTGTGTCATGGCAAGGAAGTCAACATATGAATTTTCCATGCCGTCGGAGATTGCAATTTGTGGAGACAAATGATCATCTACGTTAGTCGGCAAGGCACTTGATGATAATCTGTGACCTATAAAAACAAACGTGCGCCTAAAAGAGGGTTCAAACACATGACCACCGGGCCAGAAGGCAAGTGTGCTAGCTACTGCACCACCACAGCTGCCAAACAAACGTTGACTGATCAACAAACGTTGACTGATCAACAAACTTTGACGGATCAACAAACTTTGACTGATCAACAAACTTTGATGGATCAACAAACTTTGACTGATCAACAAACTTTGACGGATCAACAAACTTTGACAGATCAACAAACTTTGATCAACAAACATTGACTGATCAACAAACGTTGACTAATCCACAAACTTTGACTGATTAACAAACTTTGACAAATCAATAAACTTTGACTGATCAACAAACTTTGGTCAACAAACATTGACCGATCAACAAATGTTGACTGATCAATACACTTTGACTGATCAATAAACATTGACTGATCAACAAACTTTGACTAATCAACACACTTTGACTGATCAACAAACATTGACTGATTAACAAACTTTGACTGATTAACTAACTGTGACTGATCAACAAACGTTGACTGATCAACACATTTTAACTTTGACTGAATAACAAACTCTGACTGATCAATAAACATTAACTGATCAACAAACATTGACTGATCAACAAACAAACTTTGACTAATCAATGACTGATCAATAAACATTGACTAATCAACAAACTTTGACTGATCAACAAACAAACTGACTGATCAACAAACTTTGACTAATCAACAGACTGACTGATAAAAAAACAAACATTTAATAATCAATAAACTTTGACTAATCAACAAACAAACCGTGACTAATCAAGAAACAAACTGTGACTAATCAGCAAACAAACCGTGACTAATCAGCAAACAAACCGTGACTAATCAACAAACAAACTTTGACTAATCAACAAACAAACTTTGACTAATCAACAAACAAACTGTGACTAATCAACAAACAAACTGTGACTAATCAACAAACAAACTTTGGCTAATCAACAAACAAACTTTGGCTAATCAACAATTTAATACAAACTGATTTTTTATTCTTTCAGGAAGTTAGCATGGTTGAATGGATACAAGCACTCGTTCTTAAACATCCAGTGTGCTGATGCCAAAGTAGCCGCTACAATACCTACACCAGTCAGGTGGACTAAAATGTTGACTTCTCGTCCTTGACTTGGGGACCTAAATTACAGGTACCTTTGAAGCCGGGGTTCATTCACATGATGGCGAGGGACAGTGGCAATATGGAAAGCAAATCCACACACAAAAATCAGTCCAGTGCACTAAAAGTAATACAAACACATGTTTGTTCTACGCTTGAGTTCAAAGCAAACATAGAAATTATAATAATAATAATTCTTTCAAAAGGAGTAAACAATTGTTAAATTAATATTTCTCTATTTCTTTCTGCAGTACTCGATCAGACGACCTCATCTTGTACCACAGAAGTAGATTGTAAGTAATCTTGAATGTTTCTTTCAATTGAATGCCAGTCCCATACATACACAATTAACTATTATGAAATGAAAAAGTATTATCATGTAAATTTCTGTTCACTGAGCATTGAAATTGTGGAAGATACTACAAAACAAAACAAATAACATGATGATATCAATATACCCTATCCTGGGAGTCTTGAGTGTCAGCCAGATCCTCTGGTCACTCCCTGCAGCACCATTCTCTCCAGGTCGTGATGATCTATCTGTTCTTTTGCATTATACTCATGATCCCAAAGGGCCTTGACATTATCCCACAGTTGTGAAGCTCAGTACCATTCTTGCATACGCCATCAGTTTCTCAGCATGGAGAGGGGAAGGAGAGTTCTGTAAGAGCGGGAGACGATACTGTTGTACCAGGTAGGGAAAACAGTCTCTACACAAATCTCCTTCTGAAAGAGACAAGCACTTCTCAAGGCTCGAATGGCCTGAATGCCATGCACTGGGCTGAAGAGCTAAAGCTCAGTCTTCAAGGCTCGGATGATATGAATACCATGCACTGGGCTTAAGGGTTAAAGCTCGGTCTTCAAAGCTCAGATGACATGAATACCATGCACTGAGGTTTAAGAGTTAAAGTTCAGTCTTCCATGGGGATTCACCACAGATTCAACAAACTGTCCAGAAGATCAGGTTGGGTCAGACTGGGGGTTACGTGGTCCACTGGGGGTCAGCACGGCTGAATGGATAAGACCGCAGGCTCTTAAACTTACGGTGTACTGATGCCAAGGTAGTGGATTCAGCCCCTACAGCGGACAGTTGGACTGAAATGTTGACTTCTTGTCCTTGACTTGGGGACATAAATTACAAGCACCTCAGAAAACAGAGTGGGTTCATTTGATGGCGAGGGAAAGCTAATCCACAAGCAAAAATCAGTCCAGTACACTAGAATTAGTAGCATGTGTATGGACTTTGAGTTTTTAAAGTGAGCGAACACACACACACATAAATACATTCCTTTTAATAAGAATTTGAACCGAGGACTCCAAAGTTTCCAAAGTTGGCATGCAAGTGCACTAGTCATTATGTACAAGTGGCTCTTGTTAGTTGATTGTAACCGTCATTTATTCCATTGTATTTTGGGTTTGTTTTTTGCTATGACCAACTCTATGGTGAAGGGGTTACGGACGCAGTTCGTAATCTCGCATACCACGTTCAAAACACAGCTGTGGGCAATTTGGCAGCAGACCGCCTGCAAAGAGTTTTTATAAAATGGTATGAGTGCCAGTCATTCAGAAAGCAATGGCAAACTACTGAATGTAAACTTGCTAAGAGATCCATCCATCATGTGCCATGCCGATAAGCGTGGACGGTCATGTTCTGCCATCTCACTCGATCGCCAGTCGTGGATCAGCTAAGAGATCACAAACAGAAAAAAATTATGGGGATAATTGCGATGTCCTGTAAAGGATATGCAACTAACTTTATGTTAACTAACTTTTTTAATGGCCACAGCAGATTTGTAATTTGTTATACTTTCAGGTATAAAGAGTTCTGCATCCGTTAACTGTCATGTTAGCTGAAAGTGTACGGACTGAGAGCAATGACAGACAGCATGCAAGCAGAGAACAATGAAAGATAGCACACAAGCAGAGAACAATGAAAGACAAAATACAAACAGAGAACAACTGAACAACGAAAGACAACAAACAAGCAGAGCAGAATGAAAGACAGTGAATAAGCAACGAACAATTAAAAGATAGTGAACAAGCAGAGAACACTAAACAACAGTGTATAGTGGAAGAACAATCAAACACTGTGTACGTGGAGAGAATAGTTAAATACAGTGTACAGGGAGAGAACAATGAAAGACAGTGAATAGACAGAAAAATGAAAGACAGTGAATAGACAGAGAACAATGAAAGACAGTGAATAGACAGAAAAATTAAAGACAGTGAATAGACAGAGAACAATGAAAGACAGTGAATAGACAGAAAAATGAAAGACAGTGAATAGACAGAGAACAATGAAAGACAGTGAATAGACAGAAAAATGAAAGACAGTGAATAGACAGAGAAAAATGAAAGACAGTAAATAGACAGAGAACAATGAAAGACAGTGAATAGACAGAAAAATGAAAGACAGTGAATAGACAGAGAACAATGAAAGACAGTAAATAGACAGAGAACAATGAAAGACAGTGAATAGACGCAGAAGAATGTAAGATGGTAAATAGACAGAGAACAATGAAAGACAGTGAATAGATAGAGAACAATGAAAGATGGTGAATAGACAGAGAACAATGAAAGACAGTGAATAGACGCAGAAGAATGTAAGATGGTAAATAGACAGAGAACAATGAAAGACAGTGAATAAACGCAGAAGAATGTAAGATGGTAAATAGACAGAGAACAATGAAAGACAGTGAATAGATAGAGAACAATGAAAGATGGTGAATAGACGCAGAAGAATGTAAGATGGTAAATAGACAGAGAACAATGAAAGACAGTGAATAGATAGAGAACAATGAAAGATGGTGAATAGACAGAGAACAATGAAAGACAGTGAATAGATAGAGAACAATGAAAGACAGTAAATAGACAGAGAACAATGAAAGACAGTAAATAGACAGAGAACAATTAAAGACAGTAAATAGACAGAGAACAATGAAAGATGGTGAATAGACAGAGAACAATGAAAGACAGTGAATAGACAGAGAACAATGAAAGACAATAAATAGACAGAGAACAATGAAAGACAGTGAATAGACGCAGAAGAATGTAAGATGGTAAATAGACAGAGAACAATGAAAGACAGTGTACAGGAGGAGAAAAATGAAAGACAGTGAATAGACAGAGAACAATGAAAGACAGTGAATAGACAGAGAACAATGAAAGACAGTGTACAGGAGGAGAACAATGAAAGACAGTGAATAGACAGAGAACAATGAAAGACAGTGAATAGACAGAGAATAATGAAAGACAGTGAATAGACAGAGAACAATGAAAGACAGTGAATAGACAGAGAACAATGAAAGACAGTGTACAGGAGGAGAAAAATGAAAGACAGTGAATAGACAGAGAACAATGAAAGACTGAATAGACAGAGAACAATGAAAGACAGTGTACAGGAGGAGAACAATGAAAGACAGTGAATAGACAGAGAACAATGAAAGACAGTGAATAGACAGAAAACAATGAAAGACAGTGAATAGACAGAGAACAATGAAAGACATTGAACAGACATAGAACAATGAAAAGACAGTGAATAGACAGAACAATGAAAGACAGTGAACAGACAGAGAACAATGAAAGACAGTGAATAGACAGAGAACAATGAAAGACGGTAAATAGACAGAGAACAATGAAAGACAGTGAATAGACAGAGAACAATGAAAGACAGTGAATAGACAAAGAACAATGAAAGACATTGAACAGACAGAGAACAATGAAAGACAGTGAATAGACAGAGAACAATGAAAGACAGTGAATAGACAGAGAACAATGAAAGACAGTGTACAGGAAGAGAACAATAAAACACAGCGAATAGACAGAGAACAATGAATTCAGTATTAAGAGAAAATGAAAGTCAGCGTACAAGTCGAGAAAAAAGCAGAGAGGTGTCACATATCACTAATTTAATTTTGTAAAGAAACATATTTACTAAAGTTTTCATTAAAAATCACATGTAGACAAAAAATATGTATTTAAAACTAAAACTGTTAAAATGTTTAATAAATGTTAATGTATACACCGCAGATGTTAACATGTGCTGTGAAATAGTTTGTTACACTGTGCCTTAAAAAAAGGCCTAATAACTACAACCCATGGTGGTAGCGAATGTGACTGATTAGACCAGTTCGCCTGGTTAATGTTCATCCAAAATGGATGCATGTGAACACATGGTCATTTCTACCATCACACACCATCTAACATCTCAAACGCTCAGTGTGTGATCTATCTGCAATAATTTTCTCCTTTGTCTTTATTCTATTGCTGATCTTTTCCCTCCATGCAACACTATCAGCTGTGACTTGCTCCCAAGGTGTAATACCAATGCCTGTGTCAATCATATCCCACTTGCACACATCTTTGTACCATAGTAGAAATCTTTTACCCATCTGTAATTCACCAAAGGTGTTCTTTGGTATTCTACCATCGTCCATCCTCCTAATGTGTCCTATCAATCTAAGTCTATGAAGATTGAGCATGGAACAAACTGTCACACAACCCGATCTCTTGGTGTAAGTTGACCAGATTTCACTGATATAAAGAAGAGTCCGTTAATAAATCAGGTTCCGTCTCCACAATGAAGGTTGGACGCAGTGGACCTCCAACACTGTTCCTCGCTTTGATTGTACATTCTGCCTGACTGCTGTACGTCCATCACTTGATGTTATCTTCCCACTTGTATCGCTGTCTACCTCTTGCTCGCTTGTTTTCAACCTTACCCTCCAGTATGGTTTTATAAGAGCGTCATGTCTTTTGACATGGCCAAAATATTTCCTTTGCCTTTTTAAAAAATTTCTTTCATCAACTCTCTTTTCATTTCCAGTTTTTCAAGAACCTCTATATTTGATTGTTTTTATTTCAGTGAAATACAACATATTCTTGTATATATCCACATATCCAGGGTCTCTGTTTGACTTTTCAATTGCTCGTTCATTGTCCAGGCTTCCACGCCATACAGTAGTGTAGTAAATAGTAGACTATACATAACATTTACAATTCTCATTTTTTAGTTTGTTGTTAATCTCTCTAGATTTTAATAGTGATTTCATGATGTTGAAAGCATTTTTGGCCATTCCTGTTCTCTTTTTGATTTCTGTTTCACTTCTGCCATCATATGTTATTACATTAGTCGTTAATGCTCCATTCCTGTGCCAGTGAATATCACACAAAATGCTCCTCACTGACCCATGTGAAAAGTGGAACAGACAGCAGTCCTGACAAACCAAAAGCATGCACAGGCAAATACATGCATAAGGCTGCTGCCAGAATGCCAACACAACAGTCTGCCACTAAAATTACAGCTCATCATCGATGGAAGCAGCAGTCACTAGAAAACCAGCAGTTGCACACACATTACTGCATAAGTCAAACCAGCTAGCTAATTCAGCAACCGGCCGTCCATCATTTTTCTGAACATGCAGTTCACAATACAAAATACTGCGGACAGATGCTAAAGCATTACACATTAAATCCACAACTCACAGTATTGCTCCACGCCCTTAACTCAGTAGCTGGGCAATGGAACCATGTTATTACATGTCCAAGATAGGAGAAACTTGTTACCTGTTCTAGTTTCAGGAGAAACTGGTTACTTGTTCTAGTATCTCCCCGCTAACTGTGAGCATCACTGATGGAAGTGGTTGCTCCATCTCATATATCCTGACCTAGAATATGTGAAGCTGTAACCTGCGAACCCCGACTGGCAGTACGTGCTATGGGACTATCTTCTCCTGTGTGTATCTTGTACGTGATGCACCACGTATCACGTCACTGATCTTACTGTACTTGCAATCTGAACAACTAGCTCTGCAGGAGGAATCAAAATCCTCTCTCGGCCTTCTTGCTCCTCCACAGCAATCTTGAATTCTTCACAGTCCTTCATGTCCTGCACAATATCTAGGACACGGCACAGGTCAAACAAGGCTAGGTTAGGTCCTGTGTGAGCCCAATGTGGGCAGCGCTGATGGTTAAAATCATCATCATCACCATCAACACCATCATAAGGTCTTCCACTCCTTTTCTGAATACTACCATCATTTTGACACATCCTCTCAGCCACATTAACCAAAGTCCCTTTAAACAAACACAGATAACTACACACCTGATCAGTCAGGTTACTTCCAGAAGCACTTTTGCAACAGCTAGGGGCAAGCTTGTACAGACCCTTATTGTCAAATGGTTGTGAACCCAAATCATGAGCATCTATGCTATCACAGCTGCATGTCTTTCTTTGGGATTGAATGCTAAACTTGTTAAAACTGTGATTATTCTTCTTGACGCTCAGATTTTGTTGATCATCTATGGCAAGTTGGTTTACCAAAGCTGAAACTTCCTTCAGTGTGTGCTTCTTCTTGGTAACTGCATGAAGACACTCCCAAGTCTTCAATCTTTCTGCATCATCTTCATGCTTCATTTGACACATGTTACAGTCAGTGCCTGTTTGTTCATCATTATCACCTTTTTTATCTCTGTTTTGTCTGTGCTTGTCACATGAGGGTGATATGATATCACTGGAATAATATGAAATGTTGAGTGGATCTGCTGTCCTCTGTGGACCTGCTGTTCTCTGTGCTTCAATATACTTGTTTAACACTGTGATTCTGTGAGTTGCTATACGAGCCATAAAAGTGTAGAAATCGATATAATCTATGCCACTGTCTGCTTTCAGCATCACCTGGAATATCACAAGCACAAAATAACAATTTTCTAGTGTGTATCCACATTATTGAGACTGCATTTACAAATAATAATAATAATGTACATAGACAAATCAACTTGCCAAGCAAAACTCACACTCAACATTGAAGAAAATGAAAATATCCCAGACTTTGAATATCATGCTTTTATAATCAGCAACAATGAGGACTGACTGTTGCCACAGAAATCATCATCTTCTTCCACTTTTGTCATCAAGAGTCGTGGGGAGGAATAGTTGGCGTTCCAGCACTCGATTGGTGGCCCTGGATAGTGTCATTTCATGTGACTGTACAATGTGTTTGGTGTCGTCAATCTAATTTCTTCTCGGGCATCCTCTTGCTCTCTATCAGATCTTCTCTGATGTAGGGCCTGTTCTGGTAGTTGATGTTGTTGTATTCTATTGAGATGGCCAAACCATTTGATCTTCTGTCATTCAATATATGTGGCACGAGGTGTTGATCCCATTGTCTGTCTGATAACATCATTTCTTACTCAGTCCTGGATAGTTAAGTTGGCAGCTCTTCTCAAGCATCTCATATCGCGGGTATTGATTTTGCTTAAGTGTGATTTGAATAATGTGCTATTTATAACCTGTCATTCTATGGACACAGGTATATCTCAGTATGGGTGACAGTTGATATACACACACTTGTTTGTGGATATCTGATTTATATTGTGCCTATTTATTCTGCCATCTTCTGTGATCATACTTCCAAGATATTTAAATTGTGTAACTTGTTTGTCAGCAAACAAAGTGAAATTTGTCCAAACTGGCATCTTTCCTGTGGCAACATATGGATATGAGTCATTGGCCTTTTCACAATCACTGAAGAAGAAAAGCTGGGATTTTTACTTAAATATAAGAGAAATGTTCTTAGAATATCATAGACCAAGAAAGAACATCTAGAATGTTAACTTAAATATAAGAGAAATGTTCTTAGAATATCATGAACCATGAAGAAGAAAATCTGGAATGTTAACTTAAATATAAGAGAAATGTTCTTAGAATATCATGAACCAAGAAGAAGAAAATCTGGAATGTTAACTTAAATATAAGAGAAATGTTCTTAGAATATCATGGACCAAGAAGAAGAAAATCTGGAATGTTAACTTAAATATAAGAGAAATGTTCTTAGAATATCATGAACCAAGAAGAAGAAAATCTGGAATGTTAACTTAAATATAAGAGAAATGTTCTTAGAATATCATGAACCAAGAAGAAGAAAATCTGGAATGTTAACTTAAATATAAGAGAAATGTTCTTAGAATATCATGAACCAAGAAGAAGAAAATCTGGAATGTTAACTTAAATATAAGAGAAATGTTCTTAGAATATCATGAACCAAGAAGAAGAAATATACTGACATTCTACAAAATCTGAACAGTGAAGACAACTGGCTGATAAAAGGCTGAAATACTTTGTCCACATTAAACGTCACGTTAGTCAGAAAATAACAGAGATGGGAAGGATGCTTCCTGGGAGATGAAACAGGGGTCAGCCAGCATGAAGATGGACACAGGGCACTGAAGATACCTTGGGCATGAACATGTAAGAGCAGGAGAACCAGCAAGGGTCCAGACAATTTACAGTGAGTTGTGATAAGAGTGAATTTCTGCAAAGGGCCAGACACATGATGATGATGATGAATGTAACAGAGGAGCAGGTGCCCAAGAGGTCAGAGTGTCCACCCCAGACATCATGGGATATGTGTTTGATCCTCGAGCTGGTTACCTAGGGACAACATCCACTGGGACTCCTTAGCTTTCATTCTCGAACAACCATCACATCTCCATTGCTTCTGGTTTCCCACCTTACCTTTGTGCCCTTTTTTTTTTCATGTACCACTTCCACTTATTTATCTGGAATTTTCATTGAACCATTACCATCCCCCTCCCTGGTTCCCATGACCCACAGAATCCCACAGCTGTGTATAAGAGAGGATAAAGGTGACATTCGTGTTAGTATCACAGCCTGAGATCCTGAGATTAGTAGCAAATTTTTTTTTTCAAATTTTCATTTTCTCTTAATTTTTTCATCTTTTTATTCTTCTCATCCCGTCATTACACCGGAGGGTCTTCTCCATGACTATATGTTCTGTTTTGTGTATGTATTTGTTTGCTGATGAAGGCTAGTTGCCGCAACGTCCTTATATTGTTTCGTAATTCCGTTCTGTAAAGCTGCATTACTTTGTTTTATTTTATATTGTTGTATATAATGTTCTAGTTTCATTAGCTTTTTTCATCCAATCGTTGTTAGTTACTTTGGCAGTCCAAGGAATTTGCAACATTCTACTCAGGAGCCACATCTCTGTTGCTTCCAAGTTCTTCCTAATTTGTTCATTTACATTCCAAGATTTACTGCCATACAATTTAACCTATACTGTTTAATAAATTCACACAACAACTAAAATTGTAGAAAAACAACACGCTACAGCTCCTTTGTACAACTTGATGAGTATGAGAATTTTACGCCCTTACCTGACACTGTTGGTGCCACCCCTCCATATTCTTACAGTCCGTAATTTCTTTCTGAACTGCCAGCAAACGATTCTTCAGGTAACCCCAGCTGAGATGGGCGCTGCAGCCGTTAATCCAGTTGTGGTTGACAGAGACAGTGTCTTCCTGATAGAAATATATGTGAATATAAATATCAGTGAGCAATTAATCTTCCTATTATTAATGTATGTAAATATAAATACGAGGGGGTTTCAAATGAAAACCTTAAAAGTATGATAGAAATTACAATAACCATGCCAATATTAACCTGCCTGGCAATATTGTTGGTAAAGATGTCAAGAGTGTTTAGCGTGTGACATCATGTGCAGATGAACACAGTGATGTCATAAGGACAGTTTAAAGATGGCTGCCCAACTTTTTACATGCACCAAAGAGGAGCAGCATTCTGTTATTCGTTTCTGGATCAATGAAGGGGTGAAACCTATAGAAATTTATCGGCCAATGAAGGTCCAGTATGATGATGCATGCCTGTAAGCCCAGACAGTATATGAGTGGAGTAGGAAGTTTCAATACTTTTCAGTCTGAAGAAGAGCAGGTGGTGCATGAGTGGTTACACACGCAATCAAGACACATTTTTTCTACAGGAATCCAAGCACTTTATCTGTGCTGGAGGACTTAAACGCACAGGTGACTACATCAAATAAATGATACATTTGTTCTTTATTTTTTTCAGAATATATTCACACATAACACAAAACACAAAATAAAACTTTAGGGTTTTCATTTCAAGCCCCCTCGTATCAGTTAGTATTTAATCTTCCCGTTATTAATGTATGTGAATATAAATAATAGTTAGTAATTAATCTTCCTGTTATTAATATGCAAATATAAATATCAGTTAGTAATTAATCTTCCCATTATTAATGTATGTGAATATAAATATCAGTTAGTAATTAATTTTCCTGTTATTAATGTATGTGAATATAAATATCAGTTAGCAATTAATCTTTCCATTATGATTTATGAGAATATACATATTGTCTGGTTATTAATCTTTCTGTTAGGAAGTTATAAGAATATAAATATCAATTAGCAATTAATCTTCATGTTATGATTTATGTGAATATGTTATACGTACCAACTAGCAATTTATCTTTCTTTTAGAAATGTATATCAATATGCTAAACATATCAATCAGTAATGAATCTTTCTTTTATGATTTATGCAATTATAAATACCAACTAGCAATTAATATTCATATTATGATTTATGTGAATATGCAATAAATACCAATTAGCAATTAATCTTCCTGTTATGATTTATATGAATATACTATAAATGTAACCCAGCAATTTTTACCATCATTTATGTGGTATGCTATATATATATATCAAATAGCAAATTACTTTCCTGTCGTGACTATGTGAATATGCTACAATTATCAACCAGCAATTTTCAGTATCATTTACGTGAAAATGCTATAATTATCAACTAGCAATTAATCTGACTGCTGGAAACGTATGCGAATATGTTATAAATATCAACTAGCAATTAATCTTACTGCTGGAAACGTGTGATATATGCTATAAATATCAACTAGCAATTAATCTTAAAGCTGGAAACTTGTGTGAATATGCTATAAATATCAACTAGCAATTAATCTTAAAGCTGGAAACTTGTGTAAATATGCTATAAATATCAACTAGCAATTAATCTTACTGTTGGAAACTTGTGTGTATCTATATATATAAAACAGAGTATGTGGCTTTGTTTGTGGTCAGCTATGTATTGGATGCGTTCGATAACGGTACATCTGATTGAGATGAAATTTTCTACACGTCTTCCTTTCATTCCTGTGCAACCGACTATAATAGTTTCTTAGTGTAAAATCTTCTACTTATTTAATAACATTTACTTTTTCATTTTTCATTATATAATTTCTATATAGCAGGGGGACTTCACTCTAGAAAAGTTATTTCAAGGGGCATAACTTTTAATAACATTTCTATATACTTTATAATCATATTGTTGGACTTACTTGCACTATTGTTAAACTCTTTGTCTATAGTTATTTTCAGGCATATAAGTTATAATAAATAATGATATAATCTTTAAGGCATTTTCAAAGTTTTCATAAAAATAATGCATAATGCATAACATTGTAACCCATCTTTTTCTGCTTAAAGAACTTATCAACTGTCATGTCGGTGATTAAAAACAGTTTTCATTAAAAATGTGTGGAAGGACATTCTTTTAAGTTACTGTGCGCCAGGAGCTGGGCGAAACCACGCCGGGTCAGATAGATAGACAGTCAGACAGATAGTCGGGAACGGAAGCTTATTTGACTACTTATATGAATTAAATGACATGCTCCCCACCAGGGACTGGGTGAAGCCGGGCCGGGTCAGACAGACAGACAGATAGACAGACAGACAGTCGGGAACGGGAGAGCTTATATGACTACGTATATGAATTAAATGAGATGCTCCCCACCAGGGACTGGGTGAAGCCGGGCCGGGACAGACAGACAGACAGACAGACAGACAGACTGATAGATAGATAGATCCCCTCCAGGGCCTGGGCGAAGCCGGGCCGGGTCAGCTAGTATGCTATAAATATCAACTAGCAATTAATCTTACTGTTAGAAAATGATGTAAATATATTTATATATCAACTAGCAATTAATCTTACTGTTGGAAACTTGTGTGTATATGCTATAAATATCAACTAGCAATTAATTATCCTGTTAGGAACTTGTGTAAGTACACTATAAATATCAACTAGCAATTAATCTTACTGTTAGAAAATGATGTAAATATATTTATATATTAATTAGTAATTAATCATCATGTAAAAAAATATGTGCTATGAACTTATGTGAATATGCTATAAATATCAATTAGCAACTAACTTTCCAGCTAGGAACTTACGTGAATATGCAATAAATATCAATTACCAATGAACTTTCCAGCTAAGAACTTATATGAGTATGCTATAAATATCAATTAGCAATTAACTTTTCAGCTAGAAACTTATGTGAATATGCTAGAGAACTGACCATGTTGAAAACCTCGTGGTGCCACCCACTAGGGACAAATATGATCTCGCCAGGATTCTGAATCACGGTGATGGCATCAGCAACAGCTGATGAGCCTTCTGGATATTTTGATGAGTCTTGAAGGTCAGCTGACTGAAGGTCAAAAACTAAATGGCCGTGTTTATCTTTCAAACTGTTCTCTGCTCCTAGGATGATTGTAACAAGAAGTTATATGAGGGGGATTCAAATGACAACAATGTGTGATAGAAATTACAATAACCATGCCATTGTCTTGTAATCTGTCAATATTATTGTTAAGAATGTCAAGAGTGTTAAGCATGTGACATCACAATGCAGATGAACAATGTGTCATCATAATGACAGTTTAAAGATGGCCGCCCCACTTTTGACATACATCAAAGAGGAGCAGCGTTCTGTTATCCATTTTTTTAAAAGTCAGTATAAAGGTGAAACCCATAGAAATTCATCAGGGAATGAAGGTCCAGGAAGGTGATGCATGCCTGTCAGTCCAGCAAGTGTATGAGTGGAGTAGGAAGTTTCAAAACGGAGTGACTTCTGTGACTGACCGGGTCAGGCACACCGAGTAGTGACCACAGTGTAAATTATTCTACAGGAAGACAAGCACTTTATCAACACTGGAGACCTCTGTTGAAAGCAGTGGTTACTTCATTGACAAGCGATTCATTTGTATTTACTTTTTCAGAATATATCACCACCACCCCCCCCCCCAAAAAAAAAAGAAACATTTAAGGTTTTCATTGTAAGCTCCCTTGTATTTTATATACAGTAACAGGGATTTAAACACATACAATTAATTCATTTCTTCTTCTTCTTCTTCTTCTTCTTCGTTCATCCTGAGTTTTTTTTCGGACGTGATTGCGTTGTGCCTGTTTACAGCAGAGCTGCGTTTTTGCGCCGTTAGGCCGACACATCCGACTTCTGTTGGCATTTGTTGACCGGGTTAACCTTCCCGGGGAATTAATTCATTTGATTATCATCATCAATGGACACTCCATGGCAATGCAATCATCAAGAATCATATCTGGTGAAACATTGTGGACAGCAAGAAAACTTCTTCAGCTCTGTCATTGTTGCATCTAGGGAGTCTCCGTAGCGAAGTAGTTATGCACCTTCAAAGGTTGTGGGTTCAATTACAGGCAACATTGTTCGGTTCATGAGTGCAATTTTCTCAGAGACGTCTGGGGGTTGTTCCTGGAACAATGGAGTTTGTGCTTTGTGTGATGCTTTCGGCAGGCCGGCCTGTGGACAGAAACAGAGCCGTATGCGATAAAATTCAATGCAGTGAAGTTGACTCTCTAGTCTTTTAAACTCTTTTTTAACCAATGCTGCACAAAGCTAGATTCATGATGGAATGATTTGTTAAAAAACTTTATACTAGTTTTCAGACCGAATAACTTGATATAAATTTACAAACTAAATCTCTTGGAAACTAAATCTTTGTGTTGTCAGCTCTCTTGAGTGCAGTAGTGGGTCCTGGACAATCTATGCCCGGCAAGACAACCTTTGGGTCATGGACAATCCATGCCTAGCAGGAGAACAATCTTTGGGTCCTGGACTATCCATGCCTAGCAGGAGAACAATCTTTGGGTCCTGGACAATCCATGCCTAGCAGGAGAACAATCTTTTGGTCCTGGACAATCCATACCTAACAGGAGAACAATCTTTGGGTACTGGACAATCCATGCCTAGCAGGAGAACAATCTTTGGGTCCTGGACAATCCATGCCTAACAGGAGAACAATCTTTGGGTCCTGGACAATCCATGCCTAGCAGGAGAACAATCTTTGGGTCCTGGACAATCCATGCCTAGCAGGAGAACAATCTTTGGGTCCTGGACAATCCATGCCTAGCAGGAGAACAATTTTTGGGTCCTGGACTATCCATGCCTAGCAGGAGAACAATCTTTTGGTCCTGGACAATCCATACCTAACAGGAGAACAATCTTTGGGTCCTGGACAATCCATGTCTAGCAGGAGAACAATCTTTGGGTCCTGGACAATCCATACCTAGCAAGAGAACAACAATCTTTGGGTCCTGGACAATCCATACCTAGCAAGAGAACAATAATCTTTGGGTCCTGGACAATCCATGCCTAGCAAGAGAACAATAATCTTTGGGTCCTGGACAATCCATACCTAGCAAGAGAACAATCTTTGGGTCCTAGACAATCCATGCCTAGCAGGAGAACAATCTTTGGGTCCTAGACAATCCATGCCTAGCAGGAGAACAATCTTTGGGTCCTGGACAATCCATACCTAGCAGGAGAACAATCTTTGGGTCCTGGACAATCCATATCCTGGCAAGGGAACAACAATCTTTGGGTCCTAGACAATCCATGCCTAGCAGGAGAACAATCTTTGGGTCCTGGACAATCCATACCTAGCAAGAGAACAATCTTTGGGTCCTGGACAATCCATGCCTAGCAAGAGAACAATCTTTGGGTCCTGGACAATCCATGCCTAGCAGGAGAACAATCTTTGGGTCCTGGACAATCCATACCTAGCAAGAGAACAATCTTTGGGTCCTGGACAATCCATGCCTAGCAAGAGAACAATCTTTGGGTCCTGGACAATCCATACCCTGGCAAGAGAACAACTTTGGGTCCTGAACAATCCATACCTAGCAGGAGAACAATCTTACAATGTCCAGGAACCCATGTACACAAATCTGTAGTCATCAGTCTTCCCTTTGTCTTCCACCACATCCCAGAATTCATTCATCCAATCACAGCACAGAACCAGAATGCCTACATTCATGAATCCTTGACAATTGTTACAGGTTAAATGCTAGAGGATCGGTTTCATTGCATCAGGTTTTACTCCATATGGTTCGGTCTTCCACCACAGAATAGTAAACAGGCTACTGAGGGCATTGCACAAAGCACAGACTTCGTAGCTCCAGTAACAAGCCCGTGGAGTCTCCAAAAAAAAAGTCACTCATGTTCTGAGCAATGCAGTCTGACAACAAACCCATAACCTTCACTGTGCAAGGCAGGCAACTTGACCACTTCTCTGCATAGACATCCCAGTGTTGATAAAAAGAAGTGATTAATACTGACAGCTCATCAATCAATACTGGTCCAGCACAGTTAGCCACTGTATGCTACAGGGATACCTCAATTTTGACAGAAAGGAGTGATTAATACTGACAGCTAGTCAATCAATACTGGTCTGGCATAGTTAGCCAATGTATGCTACAGAGATACCCCAATGTTGACAGAAAGGAGTGATTAATACTGACAGCTCATCAATCAATACTGGCCTAGCACAGTTAGCCAATGTATGCTACAGAGATACCCCAATGTTGACAGACAGAAGTGACTAATACTGACAGCTCATCAATCTATACTGGCCCGGCACAGTTAACCACTGTGTGCTGCAGAGACATCCCAATGTTGACAGTAAGGAGTGACTAATACTGAAAGCTCATCAATCTATACTGGCCTGGCACAGTAAACTACTGTATGCTGATGGATTTACTGTGAAGAGAACTGGAGCACCTTTTAAGCAATGATGATAAACTGAACTGAGCTCTTGTACCATGATCAAACGACCATGTACATGCTGCTCAAGCACATCAGAACGTGCTGACTCAGCCACGTATGTTGCATGTTAGATGGATGTATTCAAAGGGACATTCTCTATCGGCAGGTGGCAAACGGTGATCGTCTTCTTTCATTCACACACTGCATTTGTGCGGGCTGTGTTGCGCCTCTCGGCTAGTTCCTCCATCTTCAGCTGTTTAATTTGCTGGAGTAAACTGAGATCTTACTCGTGTTTAGATACATATATTAGAGTGGTCTAGTTTTAAAGGCAATACTTGTAGAGACCCTCCATCACCCCATCTCCTGTTATTGTTAATGGTTCTGCCAGTGAAGTCCAAGAGCTGGAATTTTTGCTGTTACAGTAGTGAACACACATGCCGTGGGTTCTGTTATCTGTTATGGTATCACCCTTGCACTCCGGACAAGTCCATAGACCCTCCTCCCAACATATCCATCAGCGTCCAGTGACTGACAGTGCCAGTTCTATGTTGGTTAACGAGGCCCCTTATTCTCCGGATGTGCCTCTTGTGTCTGGCCATGCGAATTCTTACTCCAGTCTCTCATTCTGGACAACGATGAGGATTCGCTGATGCCAAAGTCCTCCACTCTCGACATCTCTCTAAGGGCACTAATAACATCAGCATGATCCATACATTGCCCATATGCATGGGATACAGAGCCCTGGATTTAGCCAAGGTTTCAAATAGAAGAAGAAGAAGGAGGAGGAGGAGGAGGAGGAGGAGGAGGAGGAGGAGGAGGAGGAGGAGGAGGAGGAGGAGGAGGAGGAGGAGGAGGAGGGGGAGGGGGAGGGGGAGGAGGAGGAGGAGGAGGAGGAGGAGGAGGAGAAGAAGAAGATTCCGAACATAGTCTTCAAAACGGCAACATTAGTTTGACAGTTACTATGACAACAATTCAGAAGTTAACAAACCTGGTGGAAAAAATATCCACTTCTTTTTACCACAGATATTGGCTGACCAGCTGTAAGACTGCAAAACATCTGCATGAAACGGGGTCCAGGAACCCGCAGGACCCATGTACACAAATCTGTAGTCATCTGTCTTCCCTTTGTCTTCCCATACATCCCAGAATTCATTCATCCAATCAGAGCACAGAACCATCGGTGTTTGATATTCAGAGTAGCCAGGGAAATCTCTGAGTAAAATTAATATGATTAGTCAAATTAGATGCATAAATATATAACGCAAAATGTGCTACTTGAAACAATGAAGTGAAAGCATCATCATCTAGTGCCCTTAGTTCTCTTCCCTCAGCAAGCCTACATGACACCTAGGGCAAGATTTAGTACTTTTTTTACCCCTCCCTCCAACCTGGGTTGAGTTGAGTCTAGAATTGATATCACAGCACTCCAGACATTCCCTACATGTTCCATCCTCATCTGCAACAGCCAGTGAAGAGTCCCAATACTAATGGTATCAGTAGCTGTCTGATTATGTGTCTGTGTGGCCTTTCCTCAGAGTTTTGGGTGTTTTGAGTTTTTGGCCAGATCCTCTGGTCACTCCCTGCAGCACCATTCTCTCCAGGCCGTGATGATCTATTTGTTCTTCTGCACTGTACACACGATCCCAAAGGGCCTTGATGTGGGTAACATGAAACCATGGGAGCAGGCGTGGATTGAGCATAAGAACAGCCAATAAATAGTTCTTGGTTATGGTCTCAAGTTTACAATAGTAAGCATATGATCCCTCTATAGAGACAACAGATGAAAATTCAGAAAATCTCTTTATATAGACAATGGATCCAAATGTAGGCGATCTCGTTATACAGACAACGGGTAAAAATGCAGAGGATCTAATTATACAGACAATGGATAAAAATGCAGAGAATCTCTTAATACAGACAACAGATAAAAATGCAGACGGTTTCTTTAAACAGACAATAGATAAAAATGCAGAGGATCTATTTATACAGACAATCCATCCATCCATCATGTGCCATGCCGGTAAGCGTGGGCGGTCATGTTCTGCCATCTCACTCGATCACCAGAGTCGTGGATCAGCTCCGTGTTTCTGTCTCGACCATGCCACAAGGCCAAGCCATCCAGGTACTTGCTTCTATGTCTTCCCCTTGGTCTGTTCCCCTCGATCTTACCAGTTGTCACCAAATTCTCCAATCCATTTCTTCTCATCCATCCATCCATCATGTGCCATGCCGGTAAGCGTGGGCGGTCATGTTCTGCCATCTCACTCGATCACCAGAGTCGTGGATCAGCTCCGTGTTTCTGTCTCGACCATGCCACAAGGCCAAGCCATCCAGGTACTTGCTTCTAGGTCTTCCCCTTGGTCTGTTCCCCTCGATCTTACCAGTTGTCACCAAATTCTCCAATCCATTTTTTCTCATAACATGCCTAAAAAATTTTGACTGTCTACGTCTAATTTCTCTAATCAATTTACGATCTTCATTTGTTTCTTGAAGGACTTGTTCATTGGTCTTTCTGGCTGTCCATGGTATTCTTTGCATTTTCCTCAGAAACCACATCTCTACAGCCATCAGATGTTTTTCAGCCTGACTGCTCATTGTCCACGCTTCACATCCATACAAAAGTACAGGTTCAATGTAGCATCTCAACACTCTTTTTCTCGTTTCAATTGACATCTTTTTATTGGTCAATATGTTTTTCATCTTGCTAAAGGCTACTTTTGCCATGGCGATTCTTGTTCTAATCTCTTCAAGGCATCTCCCATCAGATGTTATTACTGTTCCGAGATAATTGTACCTGCTCACTTGTTGAAGAATATTCCCATTTACTTGTATATTACATTGTGGTATTTCGTCCTTCCTTGTGACGACCATAATCTGTGTCTTTTTACAATTTAATTCTAACCCTAGTTGTTCACTGTGTGTAACAATCGCATCTACTAAATTTTGCAGGTCCTGTTCATTGTCTGCAATCACGACTGTATCATCTGCATATCTAATGTTATTGATGCATCGTCCCCCAATGTTGATTCCTTCCATATCTTCAATATTTCTGAAAATACTTTCACTGTACAGGGAAAACAGATCTGGAGACATTACACATCCCTGTCTCACACCCCTTTTAATAGGCTGATATTGGCTTACTTCATTATCAACTCTTATGGCAGCTTGTTGTTTCCAATATATGTTTTGTACAAGTCTAAGATCTTTTCGATCAATTTGTAGATCTTCAAGCATCCTTATCATGTTGACATGTCTCACTTTATCAAAAGCCTTTGTGTAGTCAATAAAGCAAAGGTGTAGATCTTTGTTTACTTCTATAGAACGTTCGATTATGTTTCTCAGTATATACACAGCATTTACTGTACCCTTGCCTTCCACAAACCCACATTGTTCTTCTCCTATTTCAGGTTGTATTTTCCTCCTAACTCTTTGCATGATAATTCTTAGCAAAATCTTCGTGATGTGACTCATTATACTAATTGTTCGATGTTGATCACATTCCAAGGCTCCTGATTTCTTTGGGATTGCAATAAATACAGAATTACATAACTCCTGAGGTATATTTCCAGTATCATATATTGTATTAAGCAGACTGGTAACTTGATCTATTCCATATTCTTCTAAAGCATTAATCATTTCTGTTGTGACGCTGTCTGAACCGGGGGTCTTGCCAGATTTCATATACAGACAATGGCTAATGTTATATATCAGTATGGCCTCTGCCAAGAAGAAAATAAAGCAATCACAGGCTTGGTTTAAAGATGCCTAGAATATGATGATTCAACAATTCACACAACAATAGGATGACTTGGCCACATGGCATGACAAGACAAGAACACAGGCCTGATCCAAACCTCATGTGAGCATGAGATGGCAGTCATGACTGCCTGTTTCTATTGGCCTGGCACATATTTGTGAAATATGAACAAAGATGCCTTAAAGAATATATTGTAAGATTTCTTACCTGCCATATGTTGCTGCTCTGCATGCATACTGCAGTGTTAAAAATCAAATGAAGTGAATAAACAAATAATAGGTTGACTGAAATACTAAATACATAGCCATTGACATATGCCAGGCAAGAAATCGTACAATATATCGATTATGGCATCTGTTTAAATTCACCCACCGAGGGAATAAATTGTTTTGAATTTGTGAAGGCATCCATGATTCACATCCACAAGATGCACATTGTCACAGTATTTATATGTAGATGTTTGCTGACGTTGTGTCATAGATTCTTAATACTATTTAACTGCTGCTTTGTTATGCCAGATTTCATCTGACCACTTCTCAATAGTCCCCATTGTTATTAATTACAGAGTACCTCTGAAGTCGGAGTGGGTTCACCTGAAGGCGAGGGACACCGGTAAAAGAGAAGGCAAACCCACATGCAAAATTCAGTCCCTTACTACTTTAACCAGTGTGTAAAGCCTAAGCTTGAGTTAAAGCGAGCCAACAAAAAAGAAAAGAAAGAAAAATTATAGAGTCAAGATAATAAAAGTCTGTGATGTTTGTAATTTATTCATTATTGGTTGTAATCTTTGGTTGCCTGACCTCAGTGCGTTGGATGAAGGGCAAAGATTAGGAATGGAATAAAGACAAAGAAGAAAATGATTGCAGACAGGTCACACACAGAGCGTATGAGACGTCAGATGGTACGTAATTGTGGATGAATATTTACCGCGTGAATTGGTCTGATCAGTCACATTCGCTACAGCCATGGGTTGTATTTATTATGCCTTGTTTGAAGCACATTGCAACAAAGGTCTGCCAAGACGGCAAAGTGCCAATGATTTTGACTGCCATGTAGTTTTGCCTGTGGACAATATGGTTGTTCTTTTAATACTCTGACAAAGATTTTGACCTTCTTTGTGTCAACTGGGACCATCATCATCATCATCATCATGTGTCATATAGTTGCATATCCTTTGCAGGCCTTTGTGATCAACCCCAGGTTGATTTTTCTAGGCGTATGTACATGCAGTAATTTGCCATGGCTTTCTGAACAAGAAGTCAATTGTTAAATCGAACTTAATACCGGTTTAGGGGTGGAGACAATTTATTTGATGCAAAGGAAAGAAGAAAAAGAGGCTACCAGCAAGTAACAGGTCTCATTTCTAAACACCCCTGTATGCCATGGACAACAGATCTAGACCAGCTCCGGAAGTCTTGAGACCTCTTCAAGTGGCGGCCACTCATGTCACAGCTGCCCATTCTCAACTTACCACAGCCAGGACTGGCTCACAGTGATAGAGACAGAAATAGATGTTAACATCTTCACCCATCTCACCTGGAGAAGTGCCAGTCTTTGAGGTAAAGGCATGTCCTGCTCTGAGTATCATCCTGAGTCCCAAAGCTTTGCCAATAGGTTAAGTATTCCTTGACTGCCATCTCCGTTTTAGGATGAGCACAAAACTCTTCTGAATTACAGTCTGCCACTGGAGCTACTGACTCACCTAGAACATATGCAATCAATATGTGTGTTCATGTTTCTTTTTGTATTATGTGCGTCCATGTTTCTTCTTGTATTGTGCATGTTTATGTTTCTTCTCATACTGTGTGTGTGTTCATGATGTTTTTGTATCATGTGTATTCATGTTTCTTCTTATATTGTGTTCATGTTTCTTCTTGTATCATATGTGTTTGTGTTTGTTCTTGTATTATATGTGTTCATGTTTCTTCTTATATAATGTGTGTTCATGTTTCTTCTTGTATTATGTGTGTTCGTGTTTGTTCTTGTATTAAGTATGTTCATGTTTCTTCTTATATAATGTGTGTTCATGTTTCTTCTTGTATTATGTGTGTTCGTGTTAGTTCTTGTATTAAGTATGTTCATGTTTCTTCTTATATAATGTGTGTTCATGTTTCTTCTTTTATAATGTGTGTTCATGTTTCTTCTTGTATTATGTGTGTTCGTGTTTGTTCTTGTATTAAGTATGTTCATGTATGTTCATGTTTCTTCTTGTATCGTATATGTTCATGTTTCTTCTTGTATCATGTGTTCATGTTTCTTCTTGTACCATGAGTGTTCATGTTTCTTCTTGTATTATGTATGTTCATGTTTCTTCTTGTATTATGTATGTTCATGTTTCTTCTTGTATTATGTGTTCATGTTTCTTCTTGTATCATGTGTGTTCATGTTTCTTCTTGTACCATGTATGTTCATGTTTCTTCTTGTATCATGTATGTTCATGTTTCTTCTTGTATTATGTATGTTCATGTTTCTTCTTGTATTATGTATGTTCATGTTTCTTCTTGTATTATGTGTTCATGTTTCTTCTTGTATCATGTGTGTTCATGTTTCTTCTTGTACCATGTATGTTCATGTTTCTTCTTGTATCATGTGTGTTCATGTTTCTTCTTGTATTATGTGTTCATGTTTCTTCTTGTATCATGTATGTTCATGTTTATTCTTGTACCATGTATGTTCATGTTTCTTCTTGTATTATGTATGTTCATGTTTCTTCTTGTATCATGTGTGTTCATGTTTCTTCTTCTGTTAATATCTGTATCATCACTGGAGTCCCCGACTTACCTAGAACACATGCAATAAACATGTGTAATTATTGTATTTATGTTTCTGCTGGTATTTATATTTATAATAATCTGTTCAACCCTTCTAGGTTATAATTATGATGTACACAATCTATTACTGTTTCAGATATTGGATTTTGTTGTTTATTAAAGTCATAATCTTCAGTGCCCTTTTGAACATAGTGATGCGTAGTGTTTTACTTATGCTAGTAGAGGTGTGTGATAAAGTGTAAGTTATATATTCTGGCTAAATTAATTTGAAAAGAGCATGGAGATGGCAAAGATATAAATCTAGTTAGTCAGTCGTGGTTCCAACTACACAGCAAAGGGTCGCCCCATTATGCTCTGTTCCTGTGCCAGTGAATATCACACAAAATGCTCCTCACTGACCCATGTAAAAAGTGTAACAGACAGGAGTCTCGACAAACCAACAGCCTGCACAGGTATACTAATACTATGCATAATGTCGCTGCCAGAATACCAACACAAAAGTCTGCCATGACAAATACAGTTTATCACCGATGGAAGTGGCAGTCACAAGAAAAACAGCAGCCACGCATTACTGCATAAGGCAACCCCGTTAGTTCAGCGACCGGTCGCCCACCATTTTTCTTAATATACAGTTCACGCTACAAACAACTGCAAAAGCACTCCACACGAATTTCACAGCTCGTAGTGTCGCTCCACGCACTCAACTCAGTAGCAGGGCAGCAAAACCATGCACTACCAGTCCAACATGAGGAAAATGCAAAAGCGAACCGTAGCCACAAGCAAAATACTCCAAAGGCCTTAACAGCTCAACTGCCTATCCTCTATGTTGGGGACCAGAAGTGAGATATCAATCCGTATGGCTGGACCACGTGTCATAATCAGGACAGGAACACAGAGCTGATCTATGTCTGGTGATCATGTGACATGGTGAACTGTGACCGCTTAACGACACGGCACATAATGAATTGAATTATTCAAGTTATTTCTGTCAGTAAATCTACAGTTTTTCAATAAGTCACTTCAAATTATATTCCTTTTTTTTAATATATGGGGGTCTCCATGGTGAAGTGAGCAGCCTGCCTCATGTTCTGAAGGTTCTTATGTGTGCAATTTTCTCTGAGACTCCTGGAGGTCATTGCTGAAACTGTGGAGTTCATGCTTTGTGCGATACTTTTGGCAGCCATATGAGATCAAACCCGGTGCAATGAAGTCAATCCTCTCACCTTTAAACCATTTTTTAATTATCGGCAGTATCATTTTGGGGAGCCATGTTAGTGCAGTGGCTAGCTTACTTGACTATCTGTCCCGAGGCCATGTATTTGAATCCCAACTCACTGGTACTCACTGGTACCAAGAAATTTCCTGGAAAATACATACAAACACGATACTGAACTCATCGCCAATCAAGTGCCGAATGGTTTATCAAACTATTGGATAGCACCTTATGCCCAAAATGTTTCAGGACATGGAAAAAGATCTCTAACTTTATGTTTAGTGGTATACGATTCTGGTAAAGTGCCGATCTGTGACCAGGTCAGAAGTTAAATATTATAACCTGGTCTTTTTCAGACAGTTGACAATAATAATCATATTTGGGCTTTGTCATTCATTGATTAACAAGGTGTAGGGGGGGGGGGGGGGGGACAGAGAGAGAAAGAGGTGGAGGGAGAGGAGGAAGAGTAGTAGGAGTAGCAGCAGCAGCAGTTGTAGTAGTAGTAGGAGTATCAGTAGTAGTAGTAGCAGCAGCAGCAGAAATGCTAGCAGTGGGAGTATGAGGAGGAGGATGGGCAGAGAAGCAGGGAGGTGAAAGTAGAGGAAGAGGATTATGTTAATAAGCATACACTCACCAAAATGTTCTTTCAAATAAGCAAAATTTGGACTCCCATCTGACATAACCCAGTTCTTCCTACTTGCCCAATTGGCTGCAACTTCAGGCCCAATGATGCACAACTGGTTTTTCAGTAAGATATTCTGAAAGAAGTCCTCATAAGAAGTCACATGATCTACATATATTAATTTTGGAAGAGTGCCATCTGCTGGTATCCAAGGTGTGGATTCTAATGCTGTTTGCTTAGATACTTCTGGAACATTCATCTTATGACCGTAAGGTTTGTTCTCCAGTTCCAACCAGCCAGACCATCTTCTTGAGTCTAGGTCTCAGGATCTATAACAAAGAAAGAAATGAAACAAGACTTATCTTTCAGGATAAAAAACCCAAATGCAGAAACTTCTAGCAGTATACACAGCCTGTCAATCGTCTTTTTTTCTTTCGCTTGAAATTTGTCTGTATCTGCAATGTTGTCTTTGTTTGAACTTCACTGTCTGTTTTTTAGTTCACTCAGTAGTCCATAGAGTTTATCTTCCACGGTTATTTCTCTAAGCCAGAAGGTTTTGCCTAGATATGTTGTATTTTGGGCAGTCTTGGAGTATGTGATCTGCTGTCTGCGACGCCAATCTACATGTGCACATGGCTGATTCGCCAATTGGTGGCTAGTATGTCAATCTAACCTTTTGTTACACCATTTATCTACCACTATATGTTGTTTAAAATTGTGTGTGTATGTGTGTATGAGAGAGAGATAGAGAGAGAGAGAGAGAGAGAGAGAGAGAGAGAGAGAGAGAGAGAGAGAGAGAGAGAGAGAGAGAGAGAGAGAGAGAGAGAGAGAGAGAGAGAGAGAGAGAGAGAGAGAGAGAGAGAGATCAAAGGATTCCCCAAAAGATACATCTACAACATTGAATTGACTAATCATTTCTCTTCCTTAAATGTTTGTGAATATACTGGACACAGCATTACAGTTCGATGTGTTTGTTATTTGACCTATGCTGGTTTAATATAACATTCTAAGACCCATGGTGCTATCTCAATGGTTAGATAATGATTTTGATAGACCTGGCTCATGGAGACATCTTTCCAGGGGTGTCTAGTTGATCCTGTGTCAAAGTACACTTGTTCCTACAGTGAGGTGCCATTGTCATTTGGAGGTGACAACTTCAAATCATGGTCGGTAACTATAGCTTTCAATTTTTAATTTTGTCAAATATGTCCTCTAGTATCTACTTCCTTCTTCTTCTTCTATGAGTGCCAAACAATACATTCATGTTTATTTATGTATGAACAGTGAAATATCAAGATGTCATTACCAACCCCACCTCTTATCTGCTGCAAAAACCCTGGTACCAAAAGGGTTGAAGCGTGTGTAGTTCAGGTATAAAACATTGGGATTTTCTGCAATGCTACAGAGTTTGTGAACTGTGCTAGGATACTCCTATATTACATACAGATCGGAATTGTGAGGTAAGTATGAACATTTTTCTTCACTGCTTTTATTTTTTCATCCTTTTGTTCTTCTCATCCTGTCGTCACCTTTTGATGTAGTCACAGGAGATCTCCTTGACTATATGTTGTGTTTGTGAATGTGTTTGTTTGCTGATGAAGGCTAATCGCCGCAATGTCCTGTACGGTCGTAATTCTGTTATGTAAAGCTGCACTACTTTGTGTCATTTTATATTGTTTACATTTTCACAGCTGTACCACAGTTCCACCCAATTTTATTCATAGGATACTCCTAATGTGATCTATCTACTAAGATACTGGGGCATTTGTGAAGTATCCATGTGCCACAAAGGTGGTTCTTTACAAACAAAACAATGCCTGTAACTTATCTACTAGTATTCCTAATCTACCTCTGTAGAAATATTAACACAGGATATAATACTTGAGTGCACAAAGTTGTTGTATTATCTATTATTATATTACATACAGATCGGAATTGTGAGGTAAGTATGAACATTTTTCTTCACTGCTTTTATTTTTTCATCCTTTTGTTCTTCTCATCCTGTCGTCACCTTTTGATGTAGTCACAGGAGATCTCCTTGACTTTATGTTGTGTTTGTGAATGTGTTTGTTTGCTGATGAAGGCTAATCGCCGCAATGTCCTGTACGGTCATAATTCTGTTATGTAAAGCTGCACTACTTTGTGTCATTTTATATTGTTTACATTTTCACAGCTGTACCACAGTTCCACCCAATTTTATTCATAGGATACTCCTAATGTGATCTATCTACTAAGATACTGGGGCATTTGTGAAGTATCCATGTGCCACAAAGGTGGTTCTTTACAAACAAAACAATGCTTGTAACTTATCTACTAGTATTCCTAATCTACCTCTGTAGAAATATTAACACAGGATATAATACTTGAGTGCACAAAGTTGTTGTATTATCTATTATTATATTACATACAGATCGGAATTGTGAGGTAAGTATGAACATTTTTCTTCACTGCTTTTATTTTTTCATCCTTTTGTTCTTCTCATCCTGTCATCACCTTTTGATGTAGTCACAGGAGATCTCCTTGACTATATGTTGTGTTTGTGAATGTGTTTGTTTGCTGATGAAGGCTAATCGCCGCAATGTCCTGTACGGTCATAATTCTGTTATGTAAAGCTGCACTACTTTGTGTCATTTTATATTGTTTACATTTTCACAGCTGTACCACAGTTCCACCCAATTTTATTCATAGGATACTCCTATTGTGATCTATCTACTAAGATACTGGGGCATTTGTGAAGTATCCATGTGCCACAAAGGTGGTTCTTTACAAACAAAACAATGCTTGTAACTTACCTACTAGTATTCCTAATCTACCTCTGTAGAAATATTAACACAGGATATAATACTTGAGTGCACAAAGTTGTTGTATTATCTACCTTCTTATGGGTGATTGATGACCTTTCAAGTACAGTTCATGTGGTCTACATTTGCCATTTAAACAGGTTAAGTAGTTTTCATCTAGAAATAGATTTTGTGCAATGTGTTTAGTTTGTACTGTCAGTATTTACTGTACTACTACTGTACGATTGGTAGATACTATTCTGCCAATTCAACCAATCAATTGGTATTCTACCAATTTTAATACTTTGGAATCTCTATCCATTTGATTCTAAGTTTTCATCTAATTCTACAACTAGATTTGCTTTGGTTTCAGGCAAAAAGCATTGTAGCTGATTACTTGCCAGTAAATCTTCATTCTCCTAAAAAAAGTTGTCCGAACCAAAGCTCTCTGATAACCCTCTTTCTAGTTTCTAGTAAGTAATTGATATTTAGTATATTTTAACTTAATAACTACTAGTTTCGTTGTAATGAGGGCAGAAATGTATTTAATTTATACCTGCAAAGAGATAACAAAAAGTAAGCAAAACTAAATCAAACCGATGTAAATTTGGGAGGTCCAGGTAATAACCCCACAAAGACAACTAAATAATAACATGTGGAATTAGTAACAGATCATCAGAGGAAACACTGTGATTAGAAAAGATACCATGTGAAGTTTAATAGTTTAATTTTTAACTAGTTAGTTAGTTGCATATCCTTTATGGGACATCTAAAGCAGTGGTGGCCAACCTTTTCAGCTGGCGGGCCAAATTTCAGAAATAATATTTTCTGCCGGGCCACGCACCTGTTTTTTTTTTTTTTTAAATTAAAGTAAACAAGCAAGTGTGCTACAGCCTCGACCACATCATCGCTTCCCACTCCGCGGGCCGCATCATGACGTCCGGCAGGCTGTATGCGGCCTGCGGGCCTCGTGTTGGCCACCCCTGATCTAAAGGATATCGCAGTCAATCCTAGCATTGTGTTTTGCCATTTGTGATTTCTTGGCAAGTCTTACGTTCAGTAGTTTAAAACTGCTTTCTGAACAACTGGCACTCATACCATTGTATGAAAACCAATGCACAGTGGTCCAGAAGTTAAAAGCAAACAAAAGATCTAGGTATAAATAAAACCAAATAATACCGATGTAAATTTGGGAGGTCCATAACCCAATCAAGTAAATAACATGGCATTATTAACCGTTCTTAGGGGGAAAATGTAAACAACCGGCACTCATACCACTGTATGAAAAGCAACGCAATGTGGTCTAGAAGCAAACAAACAATATACAATCTACTCTAGTACTCAAACAATCCAAATCATACCGATGTAAATTTGGAAGGTCCAAGAAATAAGCAAGACCATCATGACAAGTAACCAATAACATATGAAAATTACTACCATTCATAGAGGATAACATTGTGAACAACCGGCACTCATACCACTGTATGAAAACCAACGCATGGTGGTCTAGAAGAAGCAACCAAACAGTCTAAATAAAACCAAAATACCAAATCATAACAACCGGCACTCATATACTAACTCATAGTTAGTTAGTCATTCATACTGTAATACTGTCAACTGTCAGTGTCAACTTTCATATATGATTATATGAAAACCAACGAATGGTGGTCTAGAAGAGAGGCAACCAATCTAAATAAAACCAAATTATACCAATACAATTTTGGAAGGTCTAAGCAAGCAATAACCTCATCAAGACAAGTAAACAATAACATGGAATTGAATTAGTCACTGTTCAACTATGAAAACATCGTGAACAGAAAGGAGCCTGTAAAAACAACAAGATGCAACAAAACAAAATGTAACAAAACGAAATGAGAAGTACGACCGTTGGGGCCGGATGTGGGTAGTGCTTTCCTATAGCAGACGATTGACTGGGGCAAGCTGTGTAGTGTCAGATACCGCTGGTTCAGAACTGTTCTCTTGTAGTTATTACATCTAATTGTAGGTCCGTGGTGTAGGCACGTAAAAGTATTATAATAGATCACATCTTAATGGATTCGGGCATCCAACTTTCTGTTTTCAAGCACCCGAAGGATTTTAATTCCCCACCCAAATCGGTCAAGTTCAAGTGTACCTTGATTGAATTGTTGCGCCAGTCCTGTCTCATTTTGTGTAAGTGTGAGACTATTAACTATTAGTATTACTCATTATAGTTGCCACAAAAGTCGAGCTTTTAACTACAAACTGTAAATAATACTACCAGAAAAAAAGCAAATCCATTCAAACTAACGTGTAAATTAAATCAGAACGCTGGTGACTAGTGGAGTTATAAACAGAACACTTACACACTAACACAGCACAGCAAGTGGTGTTTCATCACAGTGAGGCAATGGCAACGGTTGTCAAGCCATGAGAACATACCTCCTCATCTGTTGATGATTTAGGTGTCTTGTCGGTGATGTGGGTCTAGTTCGATGTCATTTACTTACAGGAAAGGAGGTAAACATGGCCTGTATCAAGTTTCTGATTTTAGCACCAGTGTATTGGGAAACAGCTGCTGAGTTGGAAAATCTTACAGCCGAGATCCTCCTGTCACAGGTAAAAGTTAACATGGAAAACTTAAGAATGTGTACAGATAATTTTTGTGTCAGGAGTTTCTCTCTGTCAGAAGATAGAACAAACATGTTGTACTGTGGCAGTTCATTAATTCTTATTTTTTAATGATGTATCTTCTTTATAAACAAATTCACAAGTGTTTATTGGCACTCATAGAAGTAGAAGTAAGTTTATTATTATTATTATTATTGGCACCTTGCCGTCTTGACAGAAGATAGTTTGTTACATTGTGCTTGAAAATGGTAAAATTCGCTATAAACATGGTGGTAGCGAATGTGACTGATCAGACCAATTTGCACTATAAATGTTCATCCACAATGGATGCATGTGAACACATGGTTACCATTAATTATGCATCATCTTATACCTCACGCGCTCAATGTGTGACCTATCTGCAATCATTTTCTCCTTTGTCTTTATTCCATTTCTGATGTTTGCCCTCCATGCAACACGTTCAGCAGCGACTTGCTCCCAATGTCCACTATCGATGACTGTATCAATCATATAATGCCAATTGACAAGGACTCATAACCCATAACTGCTACCTCTCGCTTTGATTCAGAGACCAGTTAAGACCAGGGATGGAGTTATACCTCTCCATAGCACAAAGCCTGGGCTGAAATATAGAGATTATGTTGCCCATGCAGCATGTTCCCTCTCTCGGCCTGCCTAGTTCACTCCAGAGGAAAGGTAACATCAACACATCTGGAACAAGACAAGCTGCAGAAGCTGCTGGATCAGCAAAGCAATGCTCTAACTGTCTGTTGGAGCTTCGATTCTAGACCAGCTGCCAACCCAGGCTTAAGGCCTGGTCTACCCTGTCATGACATTTTGTCTTTAGGTTGCATTTCCTCGCACCATATCCTGTCTTGTACTTGTACCCTCCCAATTGTGCTCCTCCGCCCGAAGCCATTAGCACAATGTGGGGTGTCAGAGTTGGTAAGTGCCACTCAACATTCGGTGCTAACAGAAAGCAGAAGTGGAAGAAAGTAGTAGAGGACAAACTAGATAACATACAAATTTAAAGCTAAAGTTATCAAAACCAGCGCTGTGATTGAGGAAATTGTGAAGCTGTTTCACTATTCTCTGACATACATTGTCGAGGGTTTGAAATTGAGATTTGGACGCAGACCACTTTGTGTTGATTTTGATGGTATGAGGTGTCTGCCACTCACAAAACAATGGCAAACTACTGAATTAAAATTGTCTAGTAAATCACCAACAGCCAACAAATGTTGGGTTTGATTGAAACATATTATGCAGGACATGCACTAGCTAACTTTTATAGTTATCATACTGGGGTAAACTGGCGTCGGATAGATAGACTACAAACATCAGATTTTCAAGAGCATGCATCTTTCTCATTGTAACATACGCCTGTGAGACCTGAACACTTACTAAACAAGCTGAAAAGTACATAAATGTCGTTAAATGTAAGTGTTATAGATGGGTTTTAAGAATATCATGAATACAGAAAAGAACAAATCCATCCATACGACAAGATCTCAAAATTGAAGAAAGTTGGTTACTAAAGATGATAAAATAAAGTTTGGAGAGAACAATAATGGAAGGGCATATGCCTGGGAAGAGAGGAAGAGGAAGGCCAAAGAGAAGATGGTTGCAGGATGTGGCGGATGATCTCCAGATGGGTGTATTTGACATGGGACATCTTGCTTATGACCAAGAAGTTTTCTGGAAGGTTGTTATGAGAGTGAAGTTCTGCAAAGGACATGCTAATGAATGAATACTGAGATTCTAATCTCTTGCCTCAAAATGAAGACACTACCTAAAACTTTTTGTCCCAAAAGTGAGGCGCTGTCTTCATTTGAAGGTCACAGGTTCGAATTACGGTATAGCAACTACAGCTTTCAATTTTTATGTTATTCCGGGTGATCTCTAATCTCTACTTCATTCTTCTACTTCTGTGAGTGCCAGTCAATAATTGTAAATTTGTTTATGTGCTGACTTGGTGACCTCAAGGGTTCCACGATAAATGATATTTCTGAGGTATTTCCTAGCCTGACTTTAGATGATCCAATCAAGATGAAGTAACAAAACAGTGATATCAAGGCACCTCTAAACTCCAGGTATACTAGGGAAGATCATTCATTCACTCTTAAAAAGTGTATAGGTTAAGTATGAGTTTTAGTTTACTGTTAAAGATTATGGTTTGATCAACATCATTTAGTAAGCTGTATTGCACTGTTTCATCAAGCCGGTGGCTCAGTACATTTAATTTTGACAAGCATGTTTTTTTTTGGCGGGAGACGGATTGCTTTTTCTAGCACCCTACCAGTAGCTGCGCTGCCAACAGCATAGCTCTTGGGGTCATTAGAACAAGCAAACCCCACTACCACTACAAGGTGAATTCATAGCAGAGGGATTATTATTATCATCATCATGTGCCTTGGCTTAGGCATTCATGTCACGCCACGGATCTCAGTCTTTGGAGTTCTGGATCAACTCTGCTGAGGATACTCCTTCATGCCACTGTCACAGTCCATCCAGCATCATTTCTCTTGGCAAGCTTCTGTCTCTTTTCTCCTTGATCTTTCCAGTTGTCATGATGTTCTCCAACTCCTTTCTTCTTACCACATGACCAAAGAAAGCTGTTTGTCTCTTTCTTATTGTTGTATATAATGTTCTAGTTTCATTAGCTTCTTTCAGGGAGTCGTTGTTAGTTACTTTGGCAGTCCAAAGAATTCACAACATTCATCTCCAGAACCACATCTTTGTTAGAGGGATTATGGGTTCATTATTTCCATGCAGATCAGCTTGACCAAATAGATAAGAGCGCTCGTTCTTAAACTTCTGGTGTGCTGATGCTGAAGTAGGAGGTTCAGTCCCTACACCGGTCAGTTGGAAGTGATGATTTCTTGTATTTGACTTGAGGATGTAAATTACAAGTACCTCAGAAATCGGAGTGGGTTCACCTCAGGTTGAGGGACACTGGACATTTGGAAAGCTATTAAGCAAAATCTAGTCCAGTGCTACTAGAAGTAGGGTGTAGGGACTATGCTGAAGTTCAAAGACAATTATTTCCATGTCATGGACCTCTAGTTGAGGCTCTAGGCAAACTGGTGTTACCACTGGCTCGTTGCATGAGCTACAAGACACAGATGTTTGTAATAACAACTGAACACCATCTGTCTGTCATATGTCTTGTTTATGACAGTAGAGACCCTATACATTGGGAGATGCCTGGATCATTTCTTCTTCTTCTGTTCTTTATTTCCGAAGCCAAGCCGTACTATCTTTTATTTTTCTTGCAGCTCCCTCTGTGGTCTCCCATTATTATTCATCTCTGTCTGTAATTCTTTTCTCCATGCGATTTTAGAGCGTCTATTTTGTTTGCCTTGTGGATTCAAGACAAAAGAGTGTCTTGTTACATTGTCCTCAGGTTGTCTCAGTGTTCCCTGCATCTTTTTCTCACCTCTTGATTTACTGGGAAATTGTTTCATTGTCATATACCATGGCGTTAAGCATGGGTGGTTTTGTTTCACCATTTTACACGATCACTAGAGTTGTGGATTAGCTTGTGTGTTCTTGTCTCGATCAGGCTTTATTTGGTTTTTAGTTTAGCTCTCTCCAAAAGCTCTACATCTGGATTGCACCAACGAAACCTTAATGTAGCTTATAGGTTGTGATGTTCATTCCTGTGCAGCTGCACCAGGCTCTTGTCTACCCTTTGAATTCTTCTTCTTCTTCTTCTTCTTCTTCTTTTGCGTTCATCTGGAGTTTTTTTTTTCAGATATAATTGCGGTGCCGAGACCCTTAGGCCAATACATCCGACTTTAGCGTGCGTTTTTTCACCAGGTTAGCATTCCTGTGGGGCTCTTGCTTTTGTGGTGCCGTCCACAGCCCAGCTGGTCAAGTTAGATCGGTCGAAGCTTCAAGGGAAGGCAGGGGCAGTCCATGGTATTTTCCACCATCCAGGGAGGCTTCCATAATTACAGAGCCGAAACGTAGCTCTCTGGTGCTGGGCTCACCCTAGGAATCACCGCGTCCTGCACATGGCTGATTTAATTCCTTACTTCCTTGTATTGGGCATTTCATTCGCCACAGGCTCCTCCTGCACATACTAGGAATGGTCAGTCTGCAGACAACTTCCACTCAGCGAGCTTTCAATTTGGACGTATACGGACGCTGTGTCAGGAAAACTAGATCATCAGATCTGTTCCGCCCTGAAAACAAAGTAGTCAGAGCTGTTCCAGACATGAAGGACATTTAACTCGGACGTTTTTGCGTTGTGCAAGTTTTTATTTGCCACCCTTAGGCCTGCACATCTGACTTCGGCGGACGGTTTTTAATCAATTAAGGACTTTACGGTCAGTCCTCAATGGAAGGCAGGGACAGTCTATGGGCATTCCTTGCTATCCAGGGAGGCTTCCATAATTTCAGAGCCAGCACACAGTGCTCTGAGATTGTCTCACCCGAGGAATCACCATGTCCTGCTCATGGCTGCTTTAATTCCTCACTTCCATGTACTTCCTCGTGCTCTAAAGGTTGGGGGTTTGATTCCGGGCTTCAACATTTGGTTCACGAGTGCAGTATACTGTGAGACACCTGGGGGTCATCACTGGAGCTAAGGAATTCATGCTCGGAATTCATGCAGGTCTCCCTGCAAAAAAGAGACAAAGCCACATGGGATAAAACCCAGTGCAATGAAATTGATCCTTTTGGCTTTTACAACCTTTTTATGCCAGCATTACAGCTGAGTTCCCCTTGTGAAAGTCGTTTCCTTGATGAAGTTACCAATTTCACTGATTAGATGGTTGTAAATAAATCAATCCTTGATGAAGTTACCAATTTCACTGATTAGATGGTTGTAAATAAATCAATCCTTGATGAAGTTACCAATTTCACTGATTAGATGGTTGTAAATAAATCAATCCTTGATGAAGTTACCAATTTCACTGATTAGATGGTTGTAAATAAATCAATCCTTGATGAAGTTACCAATTTCACTGATTAGATGGTTGTAAATAAATCAATCCTTGATGAAGTTACCAATTTCACTGATTAGATGGTTGTAAATAAATCAATCCTTGATGAAGTTACCAATTTCACTGATTAGATGGTTGTAAATAAATCAATCCTTGATGAAGTTACCAATTTCACTGATTAGATGGTTGTAAATAAATCAATCCTTGATGAAGTTACCAATTTCACTGATTAGATGGTTGTAAATAAATCAATCCTTGATGAAGTTACCAATTTCACTGATTAGATGGTTGTAAATAAATCAATCCTTGATGAAGTTACCAATTTCACTGATTAGATGGTTGTAAATAAATCAATCCTTGATGAAGTTACCAATTTCACTGATTAGATGGTTGTAAATAAATCAATCCTTGTTTTGTCCACAGACTAGTTCAGACTTCATGCGAATCCATGAGGTTAAATTAGAATCATCAACTTCTACAAAAGAAAACCAGCCTCCATCACGTACATCAGTCATTCCAAATGACACTCGTACTTCAGCAATTCCAAATGCATCTCGTAATTTAGAAATTCCAAACAGCACTCGTGCTTCGGGAATTCCAAATGACACACGTATTTCAGGAATTCCAAAATCAGATCTACTATCATCATTGCCATCGAACTTAGACAGAAACTATCTGAACTTTCCATTCTTAACAGACATAAAAACATATGAATACCTCAACAAGAAGTACACAAAGGTTATGTTTGTAATGAGAGGTCTCTCTGGGTCGGGAAAATCGTCCATCGTCAGCATGATAAAGTCAGCATTTAAACATGTTGTTGTTTGTTCAGCCGATGATTATTTTTATAAACAAGATGGGAGATATGTGTTCGATGAATCATTGCTTAGTGCTGCCCATGAAACCTGTCAGATAAAAGCTAAGAAGGCATGCAATGGCCAGGTGCCCATAGTCATTATTGACAACACTAATGTGAGAAGATGGGAGCTCCGATTCTACACGATGCTGGCCAACAGCAGTGGCTATGTGGCCATTGTGGTGCAGCCCAAGACACCATGGAGGTGGAATGCTGAAGAACTGGCAACTAGAAGTTCGCATGGATTGTCCGCTCAAATCTTAAAGAAAAAAATTGAAATGTTTGATGATGTTATACCTCTCTACTATGGCTGGTTTCCAAATAAGAAGCATTCAGAGGTTCTCGTCCGGTTGTGTTTGAAATCCTTTAGAGAGTGTTTGTCAAAGTTCCCCCTTTTCAAGAGAGATTTGGTGCAGCAGTTTAGAATACCAGAGAATACTGATGAAGGTAAGAAGTTAAACTATGAGGAAATATTTTAGTGTAAATTGGTTATTGGTTCTTCTTCTGTTTGGTGTTTGTGTTTTTGAGTGGGGATATATGCATGTAAGTAAGGAAGTGTGTGTGGGTGTGTGACTGCATGGAAACATGACTGTGTGAGTATTTATGTATTTGCATGTGTGAAAGTATGTATGTCAACTATGTGAGTATGGGAAAGAGTGTATGTATGTACCTTGATGTATGTATCAATGAGGATATATGGGTGAGAGAGAGAAAGGGAGAGTATGTATGTATGTATGTGTGTCTGTCTGTCTGTCTGTCTGTATACTGTTGTTAGTGAGTTTGTGATTGCGAGTGAATATGAGTATGCGAGGGATTGAGTGTTATTGAGTGGGTGCATAACTGTGAGAGTTTGTGTAAATGATGTCAGTATGAATGCAGGTATGTATGTGTTTATGCGTGTGTATATGTGTCTGGCTGCCTGCCTGCCTCATAACATGACAATATGCTTTGTTAATGTTCACAACTTCCATTTTACAATGTTTTTTCCCTATGTGAATGCAAAATAGTTAATTGATGTACAAAAGATGATTGATTAGAAGAGTTGAATGTAAGATAGGCCTGTATGCCAATTTGAGATCCTTTTAAAATAAAATTTGTCTGTTTGTTCATTCACTTGAAATTTATTGTTTATATTGGCAGTTTTGTCTCCAGTATAAACTTTGTGATCTTTTTAGTTCACCCTGTGGGCCATAGAGTTTATCTTCCACTGTTGTTTCTCTAGCTGTGGAGGTTTGCCTTATATGTCGCATTCGGGACAGTCTTGGAGTATGCGATCTATTGTCTGTGGTTCCAATCCAGATGTGAAACATGGCTGATTCGCCCATATTGTATTTTATATACATGTGATTATGTAATAAAATTAGCATCAGTAAAACAGAGGTAATGACTATAACCAAATAAGTAAAAACAACAATGATTCATCTAAAAGAACACGCCCTGAAACAAGCAAAGAGCTTCAAGTATTTAGGAAGTATAATATCATCAAACGGCAAATCAGAAGACAAGATCGAAAATAGTTGCAATAAGTCAAACCACCTCATTGGACAAATGGCACCAGTACTAAAAGAACAAACATGTGTCAATAGGTACTAAAAAGTACTCTGCAACACAATCTTCCTACCAACTCTATGCTACCAATGCCAAACCTGGACAATAACAGGGAAAGAAAAAAGAAAAATTACACAACAGAAATTAGATTCCCAAGAAGAAAACAAATTGTATAAAGAAGAGAGAAATTCAGAAATAAAGAAATCAGGACTAAGATGGGGGTTATAGCAGCTCTAGATTTCATCAGAAATCAGCAAGTTGAATGGTTCAGCTATATAACTATGTTACCAACTAACAATATACCACAATAAGCAATGATGCACATACTAAATGGAAGCAGAAGAAGAGGCCAACCATGTAAACGATGGGCAGCGGGAATAACAGTCGAAGGAAATCTCGATACATGAAGCCCATAAAATGGGCACTCTCTCGCTGTTTATGCTTCACCTCGACGCCGCAAGGTACAAAGAGAACAAGATAATATGAGAGGAAATATTGTTAAGGTATGGGGATAAAACCTACAAAATGTGTTAACTGATGCTGTCCTATATTGACAACATGTGAAAGGTGTATTGTGTTCAACATTTGATCACATTTGAAGGATGCATTCACCAATAATTGTCTCATTCTTGATTTCAGAAATTATCAGCGGGATTCTATCAGCTTACAGTGAAGGCACCAGCTGTCTTCTTCTTCACTGCACTTCAAAATTCTGTGCACGAGGAAAGGTGCCAGAAGCCCAAGGCTATCACAAGAGGTTGAATGTCCAGCAGGCATGCGGCAGAATGTTTGTTCTTCAAGTTGCAGGATTGGTATTAACACATAAATCTATAGGGGCCAGAGTGAGTTTAGCACCTTCAGATTCGGTGTTGTTCTCTCACCCTGAAGAAATAGAATGGGACTTAAATAAGGTTTCAGGTTCTCATAAAGGACGGGAAGCTTCTGGGAAAAACCCTGTAACTGATTCATCTGAAGAGTTTTATGAAGTGCTTAAAAATGGTAACAGAAAAGCCAAGAAGAACCCGGCTAGGTTTCTGAAAAAACAGCAGAGAAAACAGAAAAATGCCCGTAAAACTGGGAACCAGGTTGATAGTGATTCTGTGACAGAGGAAAATGAGATGACCCATGTGCCGGAATTACAGGTTAGTCAGCTTGGAGATGCAGTAGGTCAGTCGGGGATTAACGAAGTGAATGATGAAAGTGTGTCTTTAGCGGACATGTTTCCCAGCCTGAACTTTTACAGAAGGACGCGAAGTGCGCACTTCACCATTAAAACCGCCAGGGGTGTAGAGTCACGAGGTGTGAACTTTGACCTCCTTCGTGCATGTGATGTGGAGGCAGCCACTAGTTATACAAAATCTAGTTTTGTCCCAGTTTCACATGGCCATGCGTGTTACTATGGCGATAGTTTGTGCTGTGTGTACTTTGATAAGCCTCTGCATGTGCAGACGTTATTTTCTGGTTATTACTAAATCTTCCAGTTATGTTATTTAGACTGTGAAGAGCCCTATGGTGACCTTAGATTTTTTAACTCATTAACTGCCACAAGCCACCCAAAATTCCAAATTTCAGGTGGTTGGGTAGAAAACTATTCTCTGGCCAGCTTGAATCAAGCAGAGAAGCTTGTAATGGATTATTGGAAAACATGATACAAAGACAGCCTGAAAGGCTCATTAAAGAGCAATTGCAAGGAGCAGAACTTGCAAGCTATTAGTGGAATCCCGGGGGAAGCCAACACGGAATTGTACACAGCCCAACCAAAGATCATGTCCATGAAGGTCTTCCTAATCTGAAGCTAAAATTTAACTGAAGAAGTGGATAAAGACAGACGTACACATGTGATAAAATGTACACAACTTTTATTGTTTCACATAGTGTACTTAGTTTTAAAACATTAGTTGCATATCCTTTACAGTCAACCACAGCATTTTTTTTACTGTTATTTCTTGGCAAGTTTACACTCAGTAGTTTGCCATTGCTTTCTGAATGACCAGCACTCATACCTGTATGAAACTAGCGCAAGGTGATCTGCTTCCAAATCACCCAATGCAGCTGTGTTTCAATTGCGGGATTGCAAAATTGCGCCTGTAACACCTTTGCCACAGCGCCGGCCGTGTATTAGTTATAGTTAGTTGTATATCCTTTACAGGATGTAGCATCCGCATCATTTTTTGGCTGATCGTGATTCCTGGGAAAGTTTACTTTCAGTAGTTTGCCATTACTTTCTGAACGGTGTACTTAGTGAAGAAGAGAAACTTAAGAAAGGGAGATGAAAAACTTCTGAAGCGGGAATCTGCTATAGATCTGTGATGTGCTAAAACCAACACATTTTATAGGCCTGGATGCAGATTCTTCTTCTTCCTCTCCCTCCAATATTATGTCGTTTATTTCGGACGGAATTGTGTCGTGTCACTTTACAGCAGAGCTGCTATATTTTTTCCTCTTTCGGCCAACACATCCAACTTCTGCAGGCATTTGTTGACCAGGTTAGCCTTCCTGGTTTTTCAAAGAACTTTGTATGGTCAAGATGTGTTAACATCATCTTTGTCCATCTATCCACTGTTGAATTACAAACAAGTAGATATGTGTAGCTCCTGTGAAAAGATGAGACATACTGAACTCAGACACAGTGTATATACCTTACAGTGGACTCCATACAGGCAGTAATCTTTGGCAGCTGAACTGTACTCATCCTTTGTAGTGTAAGAGCACTTTCCAAAACCATGCCGAATCCAACTTTTGTGCCTTCCTGACAACAGAGGAGTTGTGTTTATTTTATCATTTTATGTGTTTTTTTCTTTATATATGTTTGTGTTGTCCTGTCCTTGAAAAAGATTCTTAGAATCAAAACATTGGTTGTATACTGGGTCCTATAATACTTATCTTTTTTATTGTATTTCTTCATTATTAATTATTTGTTGACTGTGTTTTGGATAATTTCCACTGTTTTCACCTGTATGGAGTTCATTGTAAGATATTTACACTGTTTCTGTGTTTAGTATGTCTCATCTTTTCGCAGGAGCTAAATATATCTAATTGTAATTAATATTGTTATATCCTGCTGCAGCCACTGCTTCTTTTATCCACTGTTGACACACTGCTGGCCCGTTGGGATCAGCCATATGCATGCCACTTGACCTTCAAGGGAAGGCAGGGGCAGAGAAGAAATTCTGTAAAACCAGCGCAGAGGTTGCTGGCGCCTGAAGTGTGGTAAGGGTATCCCTTTATACGAATCATCAAGGCCATCACTTTTCCCCATGCCTGTGACCGAAGTCACCACACCACAAATGCAGACTCTGTGGCTTATAGTCATACCATCGATGGCAGTTGCTAAGTTCCAGCCTGCAACAGATATTCAGAGAAGGGTTTCCTTTTCAGATTGATAAGTGTGTGTCTCTTTCAGTCCTTATGCTGTCTCCTATTTAGTTACTTTGTTAACATCAAAACCAATCTGTCTCTTAATTTTCTAGATGACAGGTGCTCTGAAAACTCTGGGGTGTCACATGAATTAAACCAATGAATATTTGCAGGTCTGTCAGTTCATAACGAATGTGGATCTTTGCCAGTGCTACAGAATTGGTGCACTGTGAGAAGATTCTCCTTGTGTGATCTGTGGGAGGAAACTGAAACATTTATGAAGATATCCAAATGTGAAGAAAGTGATGATATCCAGAATCAGGTGCCTTTCTACATGGTGTAGGCATCCATGTATCTCCACACATCTCATTTCTTGGTGTTCTAGATCTGTTTTATGGATGATATTCCTACATGCCACCAGCTTCAGCCATCCAACATCATTTCTCTCAGTCTGCCTTATCTACCGCTGATTTTTTCACGTTCTTCATTGCTTCTCTTCTCATGATATGACCAAAGAACACTTTGTTTCCGTCTTATTGTTGTGTATAATGTTCTTCTTTCATTAACAGTGACAGTATTTCTTTAGCAAAACCAGATTTTGGTTGCCCTAGAATAATTATTTTTGAAAGAAATATCTTTCTGTGCCAACCATTTATTACATTCCCCCACAATACCTCTGAAGTCGGAGAGGGTTCACCTGATGGCGAGGGACACTAGAAATTGGGAAAGCTAATCCACACACAAAAATCAGTCCAGTGCACTAGTGCATGTTTGGACTACATTTAACTTCACAGTGAGAAAGTGCCCCAAAAGAAGACATTCCCCCATTCCAGTTATTACTTCAACTCTTTCTGTGTCATTTAATTACCACTCCCTGACCTAGATAGTTTCTGTTTCTTCATTTTAACACATCCTCATCATGTACCTTGCCAATAAGCTTGGGCTGTCATGGCCATCTCTCGTGATCACCAGTCGTGTATCAGGTCTGTGTTCTCGTCATGATTACACCATGTGACCAAGCCATCCAGCTATTTATATCACTGACTTACCCTTTCTCCTATCTCAAGAATTGTTTTCACTAAGTTTTCTGGTTTATTTCTCCTCAAAATGTGCCCACAAAATCTTTACTTTGTGCACCAAATTTCTCTAATCAATTCATAGTCTTCATTTTTTTTCTTGTAAAACTGTTCCTTTTGGATTTTTTTTTTTGGTCTGTCCACTATTCTTTACATTTCCCTCACAAACCACATTTCCACTGCCATTACATGTTTCTCAGCTAGTCTGCTTTTTGTCCATGTTTCACAGACATGTAACAATATAGGTTTTATATAACTCTTCAACATGCTTTTTCTCACTGCAGTTGACAGTTTTTTTATTGGTAAGAATGTTTTCCATCTTGAAAAAGGCTACCATTTCCTTAGCGACACTTATTCTAATCTCAACAAGACACCTTCTGTCAGATGTTAGACTTTTCCAAGATAGTTGTATTGATTCATTTTTTAAAGAATATTCCCATTTACTTGGCCGTTACATGCATTTCAACTGCCTTGGGCAGAAAGACTTAAAGAATAGTGTAATAAATGAGTTCATGCTCACCTTAACTTGTAATGATGACACGTCTTTTATTCACTCTGTAACGGTCTAAGCCTTTTTGTAACCCTCACTTTGAACTCAAACGTAGTCCATGCATACTACTTCAAGTAGAACTGAATTGAATGTTGGGTGTGGATTAGCTTCCCCTATTAACAGTGTTCATTGCTATCAGGCAGACCAACTCCGACTTCAGAGGTACTTGTAATTTACACCCCCAAGTCAAGGGCAAGAAGTCAACCTTTGAGTCCAACTGACTAGTGTTGGGGGGTGAACCCCCTACCTCAGCATCAGCACACTGGATGTTTAAGAATGAGCTCTCTTATCCATTCGGCCATGCTAACCTCTGTGTAAGCTATTTGAAGTCTGTGTTTTGTTTCTTAAAATATTCACGTGCAGCTGTATCTAAGAATTCATAGCATGTGATTTGTTTTATTATTGATGTAGATGCAATATACTTTTTCTGTGATATTGTATTCTTTTTTTTAAATACATTTTTATTGTTGTTTACTTTACACAGACTTCATTTTAAAACATGAAGTCTTATTTTTATGTACATATTTGTCTTTTTATATCTTGCCAGTGATGAATTTGGTTAGGGTTGTATATGTTTTTATAACTTGTCAGTGAAGGAATTGGGTCAAGGTTATATATCATTTTTATAACTTGTCATTGAAGGAATTAGGTCAAGGTTATATATCATTTTTATAACTTGCCATTGAAGGAATTAGGTCAAGGTTATATATCATTTTTATAACTTGCCATTGAAGGAATTAGGTCAAGGTTATATATCATTTTTATAACTTGCCATTGAAGGAATTAGGTCATGGTTATATATCGTTTTTATAACTTGTCAATGAAGGAATTTGGTGAGAGTTGTATATCATTGTTATAACTTGTCAATGAAGGAATTGGGTCAAGGTTGTATATCATTTTTGTAACTTGTGGTGAAGAAATTGGGTCAAGGTTATATATCATTTTTATAACTTGTCAGTAAAGGAATTTGGTCCGAGTTGTATATAGTTTTTATAACTTGTCAGTGAAGGAACTGGGTCAAGGTTGAATATCATTTTATAACTTGTCAATGAAGGATTTGGGTTAGGTTTGTATATCATTTTTATAACTTGTCAGTGTAGGAATTGGGTCAAGGTTATATATCGTTTTTATAACTTGTCAGTGTTGGGATTGAGTCAGACATGTACTTTGTTTTACAACCCATCTTTGAAGGAATTTTGTAGTTTACGTTGTTTCTACAACTTGTTCATGAAGGAATTAAGTCAGAGTTGTACATTGCTTTAAAACAATGTATTCCTTTAGTGAATTTAAGACAAAAGCCACAAACAATATGTTGCATGATTTATTGCCTGGCATATTTTGCTGCATCTCGTCAGGTGTATACTGCAGAGTTACATATCATATGAAGTGAGTAAATGAATAAAACGTTCGCTGAAAATATTAGGGGCATAAGGTAAAGAAAGAAAACAGCGTTTTGTATACTGTAATGTATACTGTGTACTCTGTGAAGGATTTTGACAAAAAATAATAAACAATTACTTAAATATAGTGAGGTGTTAGCAATTAGGCGGTTTCAGTCGGTTCTGTGCAAAAAGAAAGAGTTCTGTGTTAAATTTTAAATTACTGTATGGATAACAGATGTTCCACATTCAAACAATACCTGTGAATATGTGTTTTAATTGTTTAAGCTTATGTATTATTCATTTGTTCACTTCATGTCATACATAACTGCAGTATGTACCTGACGAGATCCAGTGAAATATGCCAGGCAATAAATCATGCAACATATTGTTTGTGGCTTCTGTGTTTGAGTACATTGCTTTATCAATTTGCCAGGGAAGGATTACATTCAGAGTTGTATACTGTTTTATCATCTTGTCTGTGAAGGAAATGTTTCAGAGTTGTACACTGTTTTATCATCTTGTCTGTGAAGGAAATGTTTCAGAGTTGTACACTGTTTTATCATCTTGTCTGTGAAGGAAATGTTTCAGAGTTGTACACTGTTTTATCATCTTGTCTGTGAAGGACATGTTTCAGAGTTGTACATTGTGTTAACAGCTTGTTAGTAAAGGAATTTAATAGAGTCGCACATGTGTTTACATCTTATTAGTAAAGCAATTGAGTGGAGTTGAACATTGTGTTTACAACTTGTTCATGAAGGAATTGAGTCAGAGTTGTACATTGTTTTACAACTTGCCTGTGAAAGAACTGAGTCAGAATTGTACATTATTTTATAACTTGTCCGTGGAGGAATTGAGTCAGAGTTGTACATTGTTATTCAGCTTGTCTGTAAAAGCTTTGAGTCAGAGTTGTACATTATTTTATAATTTGTCCATGGAGGAATTGAGTCGGAGTTGCACATTGTTATACAACTAGTGTATGAAGGAATTGAGTAATTGTAGCTTGTTTTAACAACTTGTCAGTGAAGACTTTGAGCCAGAGATGTACATTATTGTTGTTGTCAGGCTTAGTGTTTAGATGTGCTAACTAATGGGGAGGGGGGCACTGTGACAAAGTGTTCAAGTCACCTGCCTTGTACTCTGAAGGCTGTGGGTTTGTTTTCAGACTGCTGTGTTAGACCATGTGTACAATTTTACCGTGTGGGTCTTCCCTGGAGCTACGGAATTAATGTGCCATGCCCTTGGCAGGCGGCTGGTTTTTCTATGGAGAGAGATTGAGTAAAATATGGTGCAGTGAATCCGATCCTCTGGCCTTGAACTTGTATGTTGGCATTAAAGGCACACTTAGATAGGAGATGACTGAGCATTGGCCCAAAGAGACAACATACAGCTAAATGACAGTTTCAACGAGCTCTCACATAAGCAACATACGTCCAAACTACTTGTGGACTTTTAGTGTAGAACTTACTAAAACAACAGTGAATCAAACAGTGAAGGAGATAGGAAATTCAGATACATGTCACTTTGTTGCTGTATGGCCTTACACCCTGTGTTTTTGCCAGGTGCTAATGTATGTGTAGTTTTCTGGACTTTTTGTGTGTATATGTATTATAGTTGCTGATGCCCTTTGATAAAGATTTCATTGTCAAAATGTTTTTGTGCCTGTTGATTTCATATATTATTTTATATACCTCCTTTTACCTGCTGTCCTTTAGCTTTGTTTTGATTATTGCTGGTATATATTTAATTATTCTGTATGCTTGTACCAGGGGGCTTCAAAGAAAACTTTAAAAGTGTTGAACAAGGGAGCAGAGCGTGTATGGGAATGTCCTGAGTGCAATGATGTCACTTCTTAACTCAACTCAAGCCAATCTTAAAAGTGTGATAGAAATTACATTAACCATGCCATTGTCCTTTAACCTATCAATATTGTTGTTACTGATGTCAAGAGTGTTAATCGTGTGCATCATGGTGCAGATGAACACACTGACGCCATACAGACAGTTTAAAGATGGCCGCCCCACTTTTGACATGAACGAAGAGGAGCAGCATTCTGTTATTAGTATTTTATTTTATCAGTGAAGGGGTGAAACCTATAGAAATTCATTGACAAATGAAGGTCCAGTATGGTGATGTATGCCTGTCAGTCCAGCAAGTGTATGAGTGAAGTAGGAAGTTTCAAATTGAGCATGACTTCTGTGACAAACTGTTCATGGCTGGGTCAGGCCCACCAAGTAGTGACCCCAGAGTGGTTACATACGTGATTAAGATAACATTTTTCTTCAGAAATCCAAGCACTTTATCAGCGCTGGAGGACTTGCATTGAACACAGTGGTGACAACATCGAAAAATGATATATTCTTTACTTTTTTAAGAATATATTTACGTGTAAAAAAAAAAATTTAAGGTTTTCATTTAAAGCCCCTTAGTATGTTTCTGTAATGTTCACCTATTTTAACTCATGAGTTCATCATTGCCAAGTCTCGGTGGCATCATGGTTACATTGATTGTTTACCAAGGCGACTGTCTGGGTTCAGTTCTCAGCTGGACGTTCCTCTTTTCTGACCTGCATAACTCATGGGTCGATTCAGCCTGGTAAAATGAGTACAGGATCATTTTCAGAATTGCCTGGGGAAAGAAAGGAGATGAGGGAGTTGTCTGGAAAAGAAAGAAGATGATGGAGTTGTCTGGGAAAGAAAGGAGATGAGGGAGTTGTCTGGGAAAGAAAGAAGATGAGGGAGTTGTCTGGGGAAGAAAGAAGATGAAGGAGTTGTTGGGAAAGAAAGAAGATGAGGGAGTTGTCTGGGGAAGAAAGAAGATGAGGGAGTTGTCTGGGAAAGAAAGAAGATGAGGGAGTTGTTGGGAAAGAAAGGAGATGAGGCAGTTGTCTGGGGAAGAAAGGAGATGAGGGAATTGTCTGGGAAAGAAAGGAGGTGAGGGAATTGTCTGCAGAAAGAAAGAAGATGAGGGAGTTGTCTGGGAAAGAAAGGAGATGGGGGAATTGTCTGCAGAAAGAAAGAAGATGAGGGAGTTGTCTGGGGAAGAAAGAAGATGAGGGAGTTGTCTGGGAAAGAAAGAAGATGAGGGAGTTGTTGGGAAAGAAAGGAGATGAGGCAGTTGTCTGGGAAAGAAAGGAGATGAGGGAATTGTCTGGGAAAGAAAGGAGATGAGGGAATAGTCTGCGGAAAGAAAGAAGATGAGGGAGTTGTCTGGGAAAGAAAGGAGATGAGGGAATTGTCTGGGAAAGAAAGGAGATGAGGGAATTGTCTGGGGAAGAAAGGAGATGAGGAAATTGTCTGAGAAAGAAAGAAGATGAGGGAATTGTCTGGGAAAGAAAGGAGATGAGGGAGTTGTCTGGGAAAGAAAGAAGATGAGGGAATTGTCTGGGGAAGAAAGGAGATGAGGAAATTGTCTGAGAAAGAAAGAAGATGAGGGAGTTGTCTGGGAAAGAAAGGAGATGAGGAAGTTGTCTGGGAAAGAAAGGAGATGAGGAAATTGTCTGAGAAAGAAAGGAGATGAGGAAATTGTCTGAGAAAGAAAAGAGATGAGGAAATTGTCCGGGAAAGAAAGAAGATGAGGAAATTGTCTGGGAAAGAAAGAAGATGAGGGAGTTGTCTGGGAAAGAAAGAAGATGAGGAAATTGTTGGGAAAGAAAGGAGATGAGGGAGTTGTCTGGGAAAGAAAGAAGATGAGGGAATTGTCTGGGAAAGAAAGGAGATGAGGGAATTGTCTGGGAAAGAAAGAAGATGAGGGAGTTGTCTGGGAAAGAAAGAAGATGAGGGAATTGTCTGCGGAAAGAAAGAAGATGAGGGAATTGTCTGGGAAAGAAAGAAGATGAGGAAATTGTCTGGGAAAGAAAGAAGATGAGGAAATTATTATGCTGTAATCTAGAAAATGTAAATGCCTAAAACTTATATACCCTGGGACTACCTTGACATATTTGAAAGTTGAAAGATATCTCTTTTGGTGCCAACCACTTATTTCATCCGCCATCCCCCCTACTCTACTCCTGTTAATACTTTAACTCTTTCTGTGTCATTTAATTAACACTCCTGACCTAGACAGTTTCAGCTTCTGCATTTTAACTCATCATCATCATCATGTGCCTTGCCGATAAGCTTGGGTGCCACCCAGCCGAAAGTAATTGTATCTACACATATCCACACCTGAATATTCATCAAAATGATTATCTTCTTTGCATCCAGTGTGACCCCAATCATGTGTGTGTGTGAAATTAAACAAGCAGCATTTTAAAACTGGGTGTCATGGTAGCGCATTGGCCAGCTGACCTATTGATCTTGTGTTCAAATTCTCAATGAGGCTGGGTTTTTTTTTTTTAAAAGGGCTTACAGGTCGCAACAGATAAGAGGCAACCCCAGCAGTAGATTGTGTACCGGGAAGTGTCCTGGGGAAGCCAAGGCAACCAGTTGGATGTTGACCACATCAGCCACCCAGTGCTGATTGGTCTATAAAAATATGGCGCTAGCACCATATAACCAATAATCCCAAGCTGTGAATCATAATCATCATGTGCCATGCCGATAAGCTTGATCACCACAGTCGTGGATCAGCTCCATGTTCTTGTCTCGACCATGCCATATGGCCAAGCCATCCAGGTATTTACTTCTCTGCCTGACCCTTGTTCTCTTCCCTTCAGTTTAGAATGAATAATACTTACAGCCTCTCCTCTCCTACCTTGTGGTGTAGAGACACTGACAGCAATGTACCTTCTAAACTAACTGTTGTGGGTAGTCATAAATTCCACTTCATGCGCTGCCAACATTAATATTGTGAGCAGGCCAGCATGTGACTATCACTATCGTGTAGTTGTATCATTTCATGTCTGCTCGTGCACTGGGACATATTTTCTGCACTAAGGGATACAAATATATGTGCTGCCGCACACTAGTATATTTTAGAGGTAGCATTGTTTTACTATCTTATTATTGCTTTGGTATAAGTGTGTGCGTGTGCGCGCACTCTCTCTCTCTCTCTCCATAAAGTCTGAGATAGTTGTACATGATCTTCCATTGTGGTGGGCAGTCTGCTGTGGACCAATAATTGACCTACCTACCACTAAACAAAAAAAACACAACATAAAAACAATATAATTTCACATTGGTTGTCCTTCAAATATTTCATGACTTGGGTTAACCTGCAGTAAAGAATGTACAAATACAATGAGTAAAACTACAAAATTGGGAAGTGGAATTGGGCAGCTGTACAAGAACACGGTCACAAGTGACAAAATGGATGTTGTGGTTAGAGAACCTTCATCAGCACACAAAAAAGACACTGATACAAGCCCATTACAAGACTATTTAAAACATCACTTAACTGTGGTTCTGGAGACATCTAAATCCTCGGGCACACAGATAAAACATCAGACACATTTGGACAGCTGAACTGTTCCACTTTCTGTGTTTGTTGAATTGTTTTTTTCCTTTACAGGACATCGCTGTCAACAGCAGCATCTTTCAGCTGTCTGTTGATTTCTTGGCAAGATTACGCTCAGTAGTTTGCCACTGCTTTCTGAGCGGCCGGCTCAGTTATCCCGCAAGTCACCAGCGGGGGTAGAACCGCTCCCAGTTCTCGCTCGCTACGAGACTCTGCGTGATAAACGGGATTACGGAGAAATTTGTTGAATTACTCATTACAATATGTCAGAAATGTAGTCTGTGATGTTTTAACCTGATTTTGTTCTTATCTTGATTTTATTATCTTTACTTCATTATTTAATGAGGTTTGTTGTTGTTGTTTTTTTTAAAAAAACTTTGTATACGGTGAAGCATGTATTAATGGAACCCTACAGACGCAGTTCATAATCCCGCATACCACGTTCGAAACACAGCTGCGGATGATTTGGCAGCATTATAAAATGGTATGGGTGACGGTGGTTCAGAAAGCAATGGCAAACTACTGAATGTAAACTTGCCAAGAGATCACAAACAGCCAAAAACTGTCGGTGTTGACTGTGATGTCCTGTAAAAGATATGCCACTAACTTTGTTCAACTAGAGTAGTGGCTAGACACTCACCTGCCGGCACAGTGCTCATGGGTTCGAGTCCCACAGGGGCAGATTGAGATTTGTCAACCCAGCCTGAAAATGGGTGCCAGGAAATGTCTAGGGAAGTAGAGGCAGCCTGCGGGATGCTGACCACATCCCCCAGAGAGAGCTGATTGACCACATGACCCACAGAGAGCTGATTGACCACATCCCCCACAGAGAGCTGATTGACCACATGACCCACAGCTGATTGACCACATGACCCACAGAGAGCTGATTGACCACATGACCCACAGAGAGCTGATTGACCACATCCCCCACAGAGAGCTGATTGACCACATGACCCACAGAGAGCTGATTGACCACATGACCCACAGAGAGCTGATTGACCACATCCCCCACAGAGAGCTGATTGACCACATCCCCCACAGAGAGCTGATTGACCACATCCCCCACAGAGAGCTGATTGACCACATCCCCCACAGAGAGCTGATTGACCACATCCCCCACAGAGAGCTGATTGACCACATGACCCACAGAGAGCTGATTGACCACATCCCCCACAGAGAGCTGATTGACCACATGACCCACAGAGAGCTGATTGACCACATGACCCACAGAGAGCTGATTGACCACATCCCCCACAGAGAGCTGATTGACCACATCCCCCACAGAGAGCTGATTGACCACATCCCCCACAGAGAGCTGATTGACCACATGACCCACAGAGAGCTGATTGACCACATGATCCACAGAGAGCTGATTGACCACATCCCCCACAGAGAGCTGATTGACCACATGACCCACAGAGAGCTGATTGACCACATCCCCCACAGAGAGCTGATTGACCACATGACCCACAGAGAGCTGATTGACCACATGACCCACAGAGAGCTGATTGACCACATGACCCACAGAGAGCTGATTGACCACATCCCCCACAGAGAGCTGATTGACCACATCCCCCACAGAGAGCTGATTGACCACATGACCCACAGAGAGCTGATTGACCACATCCCCCACAGAAAGCTGATTGACCACATCCCCCAAAGAGAGCTGATTGACCACATCCCCCACAGAGAGCTGATTGACCACATCCCCCACAGAGAGCTGATTGACCACATCCCCCACAGAGAGCTGATTGACCACATCCCCCACAGAGAGCTGATTGACCACATCCCCCACAGAGAGCTGATTGACCACATCCCCCACAGAGAGCTGATTGACCACATCCCCCACAGACAGCTGATTGACCACATCCCCCACAGAGAGCTGATTGACCACATGACCCACAGAGAGCTGATTGACCACATGACCCACAGAGAGCTGATTGACCACATCCCCCACAGAGAGCTGATTGACCACATCCCCCACAGAGAGCTGATTGACCACATCCCCCACAGAGAGCTGATTGACCACATCCCCCACAGAGAGCTGATTGACCACATCCCCCACAGAGAGCTGATTGACCACATGACCCACAGAGAGCTGATTGACCACATCCCCCACAGAGAGCTGATTGACCACATCCCCCACAGAGAGCTGATTGACCACATCCCCCACAGAGAGCTGATTGACCACATGACCCACAGAGAGCTGATTGACCACATCCCCCACAGAGAGCTGATTGACCACATCCCCCACAGAGAGCTGATTGACCACATCCCCCACAGAGAGCTGATTGACCACAACCCCCACAGAGAGCTGATTGACCACATCCCCACAGAGAGCTGATTGACCACATCCCCCACAGAGAGCTGATTGACCACATGACCCACAGAGGGCTGATTGACCACATGACCCACAGAGAGCTGATTGACCACATCCCCCACAGCGAGCTGATTGACCACATCCCCCACAGAGAGCTGATTGACCACATCCCCCACAGAGAGCTGATTGACCACATCCCCCACAGAGAGCTGATTGACCACATGACCCACAGAGAGCTGATTGACCACATGACCCACAGAGAGCTGATTGACCACATGACCCACAGAGAGCTGATTGACCACATCCCCCACAGAGAGCTGATTGACCACATGACCCACAGAGAGCTGATTGACCACATGACCCACAGAGAGCTGATTGACCACATGACCCACAGAGAGCTGATTGACCACATGACCCACAGAGAGCTGATTGACCACATGACCCACAGAGAGCTGATTGACCACATGACCCACAGAGAGCTGATTGACCACATCCCCCACAGAGAGCTGATTGACCACATCTCCCACAGAGAGCTGATTGACCACATGACCCACAGAGAGCTGATTGACCACATGACCCACAGAGAGCTGATTGACCACATCCCCCACAGAGAGCTGATTGACCACATCCCCCACAGAGAGCTGATTGACCACATGACCCACAGAGAGCTGATTGACCACATCCCCCACAGAGAGCTGATTGACCACATGACCCACAGAGAGCTGATTGACCACATCCCCCACAGAGAGCTGATTGACCACATCCCCCACAGAGAGCTGATTGACCACATCCCCCACAGAGAGCTGATTGACCACATGACCCACAGAGAGCTGATTGACCACATGACCCACAGAGAGCTGATTGACCACATGACCCACAGAGAGCTGATTGACCACATGACCCACAGAGAGCTGATTGACCACATGACCCACAGAGAGCTGATTGACCACATCCCCCACAGAGAGCTGATTGACCACATGACCCACAGAGAGCTGATTGACCACATGACCCACAGAGAGCTGATTGACCACATGACCCACAGAGAGCTGATTGACCACATGACCCACAGAGAGCTGATTGACCACATCCCCCCACAGAGAGCTGATTGACCACATGACCCACAGAGAGCTGATTGACCACATCCCCCACAGAGAGCTGATTGACCACATGACCCACAGAGAGCTGATTGACCACATGACCCACAGAGAGCTGATTGACCACATGACCCACAGAGAGCTGATTGACCACATCCCCCACAGAGAGCTGATTGACCACATGACCCACAGAGAGCTGATTGACCACATGACCCACAGAGAGCTGATTGACCACATGACCCACAGAGAGCTGATTGACCACATGACCCACAGAGAGCTGATTGACCACATGACCCACAGAGATCCGCAGATTGATCTGTGCAAATTTGAGCCCAGCAGCTTATGCTCAGTCAGCCTTCAGTTGTGTAACAAGGTCTTTTACTTACTTGTACTTGTTGATGCATTGATTCAATCAACAGTTTACTTTGCTTCTGCCGGCAGCTGTTATGTATTTCATCATCATCATCTTTCTTACTCGGACAGATCAGTTGGCAGCTCTTCTCAAGCATCTCATCTCGCAGGTGTTGGATTTGTGTAAGTGTGATGTGGATAAAGTCCATGTCTGCCATTGATAGCATGGGGTTGGTGTGGGTATATTTATTCTCTGTTGTTTTGCGGACATGGGTATATTTGGATGTTTCTTTATGGGTGATAGTTGATATATACGCACACTTGCTTTTTGTTTGACATCTGATTTCAGCGATTTCTATTCTGCCATCTTATGCGATCACACGTCCTAGATATTTTGATTTCTTAACTTGTTTCAGAAGTGTAATATTTATCATTATATTTAGTGGAGCAGGAGATCTGTGAATATAATCAGTAATCAAAATCAGTTTTTATATATCAGTTTGGCTGAGTTATTTTTCCTCATTCACATTTTGGGTAGAATATACATTTAACTCTCATTTTGGGTAGAATATATATTTAACTCACATTTTGGATAGAATATATATAAAATTTAACTCACATTTTGGGTAGAGTATATATTTAACTCACATTTTGGACAGAATATAGAGACGACTCACATTTTGGACAGAATATACATTTTGGACAGAGTATACAATTGACTCATACCTTGAGCAGAAGGTATACAAATGCTGGAATGTTCCAAGGCTGGGTTGAATGTAATGATTGCCAAACTATGATTTCCCAGCTTCTTCCCAGTCTACCTTGTTACTGCTGGTGTCGGGAGTGCGGTATTTGATCGATTCTGACAGTTTTTAAATCAAATAAAATCTTTTTTTACATCTGCTCGATGTACGTATTTTTGCTGGTCTGCTTGGAGTTAAAATGCACTTTTGAAAAGGTAACAGATGGTTGGTTGAGTGGTTAGACTGCTGCTGTGTGAAATCATGAGTCCACTGTTGGAAACCATCATAAATAAGAGCTTTTATTTTTACAAATAATATGTTCTTCTTCTTTGTCTTTCGTTCATTTGAAATTTCTCTATATCTGCAATGTTGTCTCTTATATAAACTGTACTGTCTCTTTTAGTTCACTTATTTGAAAAGAAGCAGTTTTATCCACCAGGCCAAATGACTGCAGAAAAACCATTGATCTGCCCACAGTTGGTATTCTCCTGAAAACTATTCCAGAACGATCTCCATGGAAAGATGAACATAGACTATCTCTACAAATCCAGACAAAAGTGAGAGGAATATTGACAAGGAAGAACAGAACAGTGTACAATGCAGAGCAACCACTTTCATTTTTCTTTATTTTGAATACCCACATGACCTCTGGATCCGAGTTTACACAGATGGGTCAGCAAAAAATTCTGTTCAAAATGGAAGAACGGGAGTTTACATAGAATACCCAAATAAACCTAGGGACATGGCCAGAGTACCAACAGGAAAGTACTGCCATAACTATGATGCTGAAATTGAGGCAATCAAGATAGCAACAGAGAAATTACAAAATACCAGCCACTGCCATAAAAATGATGCTGAAATTGAGGCAATCAAGGTTTAGTTAGTCTTTCCTCTTGAGCCTAAGGCGGCGCATAGGGCAGAAGTCCTGTCTCTCCATGCCTGGCGGTTCGCTGCTACCTGTTGTAGATCTTGGATATTTACTTGGCCATTGAATGAGCCTTCTCTAATGATGGTTCTACGCAGGGTCTCTCTTGGTCTTCCCCGTTTTCTTTTCCCTACTGGTGACCATATGAGGGCTTGATAGGGGAGTCTTGACTTGTCCATTCTGAGTACATGGCCGATGTAGTTCCAACGGCGTCTTCTTATGAAATTGGATACTGTATCTTGCTTAGTCTCTTGTCTTATTTGCGAATTGGTTCTGAAGTCTGTCCAGTGGATGTTTAGAAGTCTTCTAAGACATTTGTTCTCAAAATTGTCTAATTTTTTATCTAAAGCTACCGTTGATTTCCAACTTTCACATCCATACGTTAACACTGGAATCACACAAGAGTTGAAGATTTTAAGTTTTGTGTGTTTGCTGAGTGTCTTTGACTTCCAGATGTTTGACAGTTTATTGAAGGCACTAGATGCCAGTGCGATTCTAGATGATATTTCTGGTGTTGAGTCCCCTGTAGATGTCATTTTGCTTCCTAAGTATGTAAAGCTGTTGACTTTTTCAAGAACGTAGCTGTTCAATTTGGTGTCATCTGAACTGTTGGTAAGATCAATAGTCTTTGTTTTTGTGGTGTTAATTTGGAGACCAATTTGCCCTGAAACATTTTGGAGGTGGTTTATTTTCTCTTGGGCATCCGGGTGTGTTGAACTCAAAAGCACTATGTCGTCGGCAAAGTCCAGGTCTTCTAGAATTTTGTCAACCCAATGGATACCCATATTTGTGTTGTTTGTGCATTTGCGCATGACCCAGTCGATAGCTATTCCAAAAAGCATCGGTGATAAGACACAACCCTGTTTCACTCCTGTTTCGACTGAGAACCAGTCAGAGTTGCCTGTTTCTGTTCTTACGCAGCAACGTGTTTCTTTGTAGAAAGATTTTATGACGTTGGTATATTTGGTAGGAAAACCATAGATGTTAAGTAGATTCCAAAGTGAAGGACGGTGGATACTGTCGAAGGCTTTTTGAAAGTCGACAAAGTTGGTGATTAATTTCGACTGGAATTCTACGAAGTCTTCAATGATTATTCTGAGGGTGAAAATGTGGTCTATGCATGACCGTTTTGGTCTGAAGCCTGCTTGTTCTTCTCTGAGCCTTTCATCTATCGCCTTTTTCAATCTCTCAAGTAACATGCTACAAACAAGTTTTCCTGGTACTGACAATAGAGTGATACCACGCCAATTATTGCAATCAGACATATCGCCCTTTTTAGGCAGTTTGAAAATTACACCATCTATCCACTGTTGTGGTGGGGATTCGCTTTGCCAGATTTCATTGATCAGCTGTAACAAACGTTGTAAGGTGTTCTCATCTGCTGCTTTGAGCATTTCTCCTGAGATTTCATCTTCACCAACAGCTTTGTTGTTCTTCAATTTTTTATCAAGGTCAAGGTAGCAACAGAGAAATTACAAAATACCAGCCATGATACACAACCTGTGGTGTTATTGATCACTGAGTGAACTAAAAATGACAGTGATATTCATACAAGAGACAACATTGCAGTTATAGACACATTTCAAGCATTGAAAGAAGTAGAAGTTCACTCTAGGCCATAAGTTTTGCCAAGTTATGTCGTATTTTAAGCACTTTTGGAGTATGTGATTTGCTGTTTGCAGCACCAGTCCACGTTTTAAATGGCTGATACGCCAATAATATTTGTTCATAGTAGATTGTGAGGAATGTGTGAGACCAGATGAAAAAGGGATAACAATGATAAAAGTATCAATTCTGGGTGAGAGAATCACCAGATTTGTTGCCAATATTAAAACACAAATGAGACAGTCATTAAATAAACAAATGAAAACCATCAATTAAAGAAATTAGACATAATCAAGTTTTCTGGCACATTATAAGGAGAATTAAGAAAACAGCAAACTACAGAACGTAATATTGTCTAGGAAAGCAACCTAAGATTGGGGTCGACCGCAGCGTCCTGCAAAGAACATTCAATATTTATTTATGAGGAGAATTAAATTAAAAACTTGATAGAGACAGAGCAAAAAAGATTAAAACACTGGATGGCTTCGTCATAAGGTATAATCAAGATAAGACCATAGACCTGATCTACGACTGGTGATCGTGTCAGGGGATGAACTATGACTACCCACGCCTGTAGGCATAGCACATGGTCATGGCGATGACGAGTAGAGGTTCTGGTGTTGGAATTAATAAATTTCATTGCATGAGTACTTCCTTAAGAGCTGAAGTCTCCTCTCATAGATCACACAAGGAGAATCCGGCACAGTTCACAAACTCCATAGCTAAGATGAGGGCGTACATGTGTGTACATAGTGAGTCTCTGTGGCAATTTGGTAGCACCACCAGCCTTGCGCTCCAAAGGTTGTGGGGTCGATTCACGAGTGCAGTTTTCTCAGAGACTCCTGGGGGTCATCGCTGGAGCTATGGAGTTTGTGCTTTGTGCCATGCTTTTGACAGGAAGCCCTGCGGGAAGTGACCAAGCTATATGGGATAAAACTCGGTGCAATGATGTCGTTATTCTTGCCTGTTAAAACCCCCTTTTTTATATGTAATACCAACCTGCTCTGTGGCAAAGGGATTATGGTGATATTCCTACATACCGCATTCGAAACACAGCTGTGCCAATTTGGAAGCAGACTGCCATGTGCTGGTTTTCATAAAATTGTATGAGTCCTGGTTCAGAAAGCAATGGCTAACTACTGAACATAAACATGCCAAGAAATCATAAACCGCCAAAAAATGCTGGGGTTGACTGCGATGTCCTGTAAAGGATATGCAACTAACTAAGCATACTAGACTCATGCATGCTATAAATATTTGTGTGGTAAGGTTCTCTATTGTGAAATTTAGCATGGGCAGCTGATGGGAGGTGCCTTGAAGAGAGAACAAGAATTGCCATGGCGAAGGTAGCCTTTTGTAAGATGGAAAACATACTGACCAATAAAAAGATGGCATTGGCAATGAGACAACGAGTGTTTAAGTGCTACATAGAACCTGTGCTTTTGTATTGATGTGAAGAGTGGACAATCAGCAGACAAGCTGAAAACCATCTGAAGGCTGTGGAAATGTGGTTTCTGAGGGAAATGCAAAGAATACCACGGACAGGCAGAACCAATGAGCATGTCCTACAAGACACAAATGAAATGGACTGGAACTGCATAGTTCCGTCGCTCTGCTACTGAGTTGAGTGTGTGGAGCGACACTGGGAGCTGTGAATTTTGCGTGGAGTGGTTTTACATCTATACACGGTAGAATGTAGCGTGAACTGCATGTTCAGAAAAATGGCAGCCGGCGCTCGCTGAACTAACTGCGTTGCCTTATGCAGTAATGTGTGGCTGCTGGTTTGCTAGTAACTGTCGCTACCATTGATGATAAATTGCATGTTTTGTGGCGGACTTTTGTGTTGGCATTCTGGCAGCGGCATAGTATACCCGTGCAGGCAGTTGGTTTGTTGACACTCCTTTCTGTTCCACTTTTCACAAGGGCCAATGAGAAGCATTTTGTGTGATATTCACTGGCACAGGAACAGAGCATAATGGGGCAACTCAATCAGTAGCAGGGCAACGGAACCATGTACTACCAGTCCAACAAGAGGAAAATGTGTAAGCAAACCGTAGCCAGAAGCATAAATAATCCAGAGGCCATAACAGCTCAACCGCCTATCCTCCATGTTGGGGACCAGAGTGTGATACATAACTAAGTGTGCCATACTTCCCTCAAAAGAGGAAAGAAGAAGAAATAATAATTTTACAAATATGATATATTGATCAGTGTCTTATATCTTTAGTTATGAACAAGTGTTTGGAATCATACTTTGCTTATCATTGCCCCATTAGGAGCCCCTTGGACACTGCATGATGCCAGTGTCACAACAAATGAGATAAATGCAGTTAGTAACACATGCCTTGACTGCTTGAATCAGGGTAGGTGAACCTGAGCTGGCCAAGACCTTTCACCTTCAAGTGGTGGTCCTGGAAACAGGCTGCATCACTGCAGTCTGATCAAGAGAGTAGGGTTATGTGGGTTCAGGGTCACCGTCACTGCAATCTGGTCAAGAGAGAAGGGTCATGTGGGTTCAGGGTCACCATCACTGCAATCTGGTCAAGAGATAACAACAGTGATGGTTGTGATAACAACAGTGATTATTGTGATAATAAGAATGATAATGAGGACATTTTATTTTTAGAAAACTTTCGATTCCAACATTCTATCCAACTATTTCAAGAAGATCAGTGTTGAAAATGGAATTTATTTTACAATTTCATAGCATGTATGCTTAACAAACAAACAAAATCACATAAATATGACATTGAAAACAACTTAATAGCTATTTCACTTTAAAGATAGTGTATAGAGTGGCCAGGACTCAATTCTCAGCACTGAACAGTTTAGCTCTGGGGCTAAACCAGTGATCTGACATGGTTACTAGGTCACTTGCATAATTTTCTGAGAAGGATATGCTTTCTGAGTACTGGAGATGGTCACTTCATCTCATTATGCTGTGACCTGATATATGTAAAGACCTAACACATCACACTCTTACAGTAGTGTTTATCATGAGATGACCTTTTAATGTATGAAAATTCCAATTAAGGCTGACATAACATGGGATGATTAATTGTCTTAAGCGACTTCCCATATTTGCCATGGGTTTATACATTGCTGAAATGTTGTCACTGTGTTATACTACAACACATCTGCTACCATGTTAACAACTTTGAAGCTTTAACTGTGACACACCCCTACTTCCTATCTCTCATTTTTATTTGGTCCAAACCTCGTTTGGCGTTGAATGTGTTAAACATCTCAGAGCAAATAACTGAGTCCATGGGAATATATGAAGTCCATGGGAATATATGAAGCCTATAAATGGACACTCTCCCGCTGTTTATGCTCATCTTGACATTGCAAGCCTATAAATGGACACTCTCCCGCTGTTTATGCTCATCTTGACACTGCAAGGTACAAGAGGAACAAGATGAGATGAAATTATATATATTTTTAAAAGGGTAAAAGTCAGTTGTATATCCTTTACAGGATGTTACAATCAACCCCAGCACTCTTTGTGATTTCTTGGCAAATTTACGTTCAATAGTTTACCATTGCTTTCTGAACAACAATACCAAGACGGTCTACTGCTAAATCACCCGCAGCTGTATTTAAAACACAGTGTGCGGTGTTACAAACTGCGTCCGTAACTCCTTCGCCATATATTTATATGGAGAGAGAAAGATATCAGCGCGGCAGAGGTCTTCATCGAGCTTGCGCTTAATCTTGCTGTGCACTGGCGGCGGGGTAGTCAACACGTTTCACAATTCCCCGACACACCGAGTCCAGGGTTCGACATTGGCTGTGGGTGATTTGGCAGCAGACCACACGACAGTCAATCAGTAAGCAACGGCAAACTACTGAAAATAACAACTGTCTATAAATGCTGAGGTTGATTGTGATGTCCTTTAAGGGACATGAAAATAACTTTTATGTATATACACATCACATTTATAGCATAACTGCCAAATTGTAGCATCTAGCATTATTTTGTAACATTTTCACCAATACAAGCTCACATATTCTGTTTATAAGGAATTTTGTTTTAATACAAATATTTATTATTTTCAGTAAAAAAGATATTTAGCACAAGATTTTTCCATTCTTTCTGGAAAATAAGAACCAATCAGTTCCACTGGCATTCAATTTTATATGCAGCAGTTTTATTGCACATGTCCATTCACAATCCTGATCTTGGATAAACCTGCAAGGTTTCATACTTTCTAGCCAACAAAAAATATTCACAAATATTGTGTAAAAGCAGTAAGTTCTACTAAGCTGCAAGCATTTTTGTAGTGTGCAGAAAGGGTGATGCTGCGTACATTTTAAGCCATTTAGTGAGATTAGAAATGACACAAGGTGTATGTGTTTCACATATCGGTGATACAATACATGCAAAAATTAACGGATGAAATTAAGGGTTGTTTCCCTATTCTATTCTTTGTTCATTATCCCTATCCTGTTCAACCTCATAAGAGAAGTTATAATTAGGGCCCATCCCAGCCTCAGATTAATAATCCTGCGACCGAATCAGTCACATTTCTGATATTAATTTGAAAGGGACTGTTGTCTATCACGGGTAAGTAATGTTTCCCATTTATAAAATTGTTAAACAATATACAACTATGAAGTATAGAGTAGCTTTACAAAACACAATTACGGACAACAAAGGATGTTGCCGTGACAAGCCTTTATCAGCAAACAAATACAAGAAAACACATCATGTGCCTTGCCAGCTGGCATAGGCTTTCATGTCTCTACACAGATCTCCGTCTTCAAACACATCATGTGCCTTGCCAGCTGGCATAGGCTTTCATGTCTCTACACAGATCGTCTTCAAACACATCATGTGCCTTGCCAGCTGGCATAGGCTTTCATGTCTCTACACAGATCTCCGTCTTCAAACACATCATGTGCCTTGCCAGCTGGCATAGGCTTTCATGTCTCTACACAGATCTCGGTCTTCAAACACATCATGTGCCTTGCCAGCTGGCATAGGCTTTCATGTCTCTACACAGATCTCCGTCTTCAAACACATCATGTGCCTTGCCAGCTGGCATAGGCTTTCATGTCTCTACACAGATCTCGGTCTTCAAACACATCATGTGCCTTGCCAGCTGGCTTAGGCTTTCATGTCTCTACACAGATCTCGGTCTTCAAACACATCATGTACCTTGCCAGCTGGCATAGGCTTTCATGTCTCTACACAGATCTCGGTCTTCAAACACATCATGTGCCTTGCCAGCTGGCTTAGGCTTTCATGTCTCTACACAGATCTCGGTCTTCAAACACATCATGTGCCTTGCCAGCTGGCTTAGGCTTTCATGTCTCTACACAGATCTCGGTCTTCAAACACATCATGTCCTTTGCCAGCTGGCTTAGGCTTTCATGTCTCTACACAGATCTCGGTCTTCAGTGTTCTGAATCAACTTTGCTGATGATATTCCTCCAAGCCACCGTCTCAGTCCCTCAAGCATTATTCTCTTGGTCTGCCTCTTTTCCCCTTGATCTTTCCAGTTGTCACAGTGTTCATTAATGCCTCTCTTCTCATCACATGACCAAAGAAAGCTGCTTGTCTCTTTCTTATTGTTGTATAAAATGTTATAATTTTATTAGCCTCTTTCAGGCAATCGTTGTTAGTTACTCTGGCAGCCCAAGGAATTCGCAACATTCGTCTTAGGATTCACATCTCTGTTGCTTCCAATTTCTTCCTAATTTGTTCATTTACATTCCAAGAATTATTACCATACAGCAAAATAGGTTCTATATAGCATCTCAGCACTCTCTTTCTTACATTATTCTTCTTCTTCTGTGTTCATCTGGAGTTGTTTTTTTTCCAGACGTAATAGCGGTGTGCCTCGTTATGAACCCTTGAGTCAAAGCCCTTAGGCCAACACATCCGACTTTAGTGGACGTTTTTTAATCAGGCCAGCAGTCCTGGGTTTCTTACATTCAATGATAGTGACTTATTTTTTCATCTTCATCCAAGACAAAACAACATATAAACCACAAAGATGACACTACATTGATTCCAGGCAGTAACTGGACCGCTCTCGTCTCCTTTCCCTACATGACTGAGCCTCACACTGCCGGCTATTATATAGCTGATGACCGTTATCATCTGCCATTGATTCACATTCTGGGAATCTGAGATAAGTAGAATATTTCTGTCATTCTCCCCATTCTTCGAATCTGAGATAAGTAGAACTTTTCTTTCATTTTCCTCATTCTTCATATTCTGGGAATCTGAGATAAGTAGAACTTTTCTTTCATTTTCCTCATTCTTTTCATTGTTAGTTTGCCTTAATGTAGTCACTGTATAGTCATATCCATGGTTTATATGTTGTTGTATTTTCTTGCGTTTGTTTCCTGATGAAGACTTGTTGCCGGAGCGTCCTTTGTTTTCTGTAACTATGTTTTGTAAAGTTACTCTGTAGCTCAAGTTCTTATACTGTTTACATTTTCACAGCTTTACCATGGTTTAACCAATTTTTCAACCACAATCAATGTTCAACATTTTGACATTTGAACATTACCTGTGACTGTATGTTTGTTAAAAGTACCTGAGAAGTCAGAGTGGGTTCCTCTGATGGCGAGGGATATCGTTTATAGGGAAAGCTAATCCAGACGCAAATATCAGTCCACCGAGGACTAAGTGAGTAGATAAAAAGAAATCAAAAGACACCAAAACTGAGCTCTTATAAACACAAATATTTCAATTATCCCGCAAGGTCTAAGAATAGAAATCTAGGGCACATGCAGCGACAGTCAGACATAAACCTGGCATGTGACCCACATTTTAAACAATGATGAACACACCAATTATATCTTTTAAACATATCTTCAAGCTTTTGTTCAATGACAATTTAAAAAAGAAAAACAATATTTTAAAAAAAACATTAAAAATACAGAAAACAGTCGTTGTATGCTTCAAGTGTAGGCCAAATAATTACGTGCCCATAAATAAAATAAATTTGGAAGAGCATGATGATATTATATAGCTATGTACAGCAGGGGACATGAACATTGCAAATAATATTACACAGGTGTTCAATTTGGTTGAATGGAACAGAAGTGTTACCAGCTATGCATTGCTCAATATTCATATGTTCTGTGGGAAAGGATGTTGTGTGAGAGGTTGTGTGGGAGAAGATGTCGAGTGGGAGAAGATGTCGAGTGGGAGAAGATGTGTGAGAGGTTGTGTAGGAGAGGATGTTGTGTGAGAGATGATGTTGTGTGAGAGAGGATGTTGTGTGGGAGAAGTGTTAGAGAGGATGTTCTGCGAGAGAGGATGTTCTGCGAGAGAGGATGTTCTGTGAGAGAGGATGTTCTGTGGGTGAGAGGATGTTGTATGAGAGAGGATGTTGTGTGATTTGGGCTTTCAATAATGTACACTTAGTGTCTTATCTATCGGATACTAAAGCATACACCTGCTGACCACTGGCTACCATTTGAAACACACCCTAGTTTCCTTCTGGGCAAAGAGGTTGGAGCCCGTTTCTTCAACCTGTGGAGGAAGCATCACCATCCCAGTGCTAACCCCAGCATCTGTATGTCCTGTGCTGCACCACGACCAGGCTACAGTCTAATTTCCGCAGACGTGAAGTTTCAGTATCTATCTCACACACACTGCTCGTTTCTGGGCTTGTAGAGGTGAAGGGAAGCTATGCAACAGACCCACGGAGATGGTTACCAGCACAAGGTCAGGAGAAGTCTCTATAACAACCTCAATTGGATATACACAAGCCCTTTTCAGAGCTTGGGCGAACTTAACACCAATGTATGGGACTTCAGAGTTAAAACTTGGTTTTCTGGAGGATTCACAACAAACCATTCATCATCATCATCCACTTCTGCCGTCAAGCGTCGTGGGGAGGAATAATTTGCGTTCCAGCGCCCAGTAAACCATTTACGCAGCAAACTTTGTTTATAAGTTGGGAAACTTCATGCTAAAATGATGATAGAAAGTACTGCTACTGGGAACTTGTCTTGACAGATGAAAATTTGTTACATTGTTCTTCAAAAAAGGCATAACTACAACTCAAGGCGGGAACCAGAGATGGAGTTATACCTCTTCATAGCACAAAACCTGAGCTGAATTGTAGAGACCATGTGTTGCCCATGCAGCATGATCCCTCTCTCGGCCTGCCTAGTTTACTCCAGAGGAAAGGTAACAATACATCTGAAACAAAACAAGCTGCAGAAGCTGTCGGATCAGCAAAGCAATGCTCTGTCTGCCTGTCGGAGCTTCGATCCTAGACCAGTTGCCAACCAAGACTTAGGGCTGGTCTGCCCTGCCATGACATTTAGTCTTTAGGCTGCATTTCATTGCACTAGGATAATTATTGTATGAAAGTACAGCACTATGCATATATATATATAGGCAAGTGTAACAAATACAGGGTGTCCAATCAAACCTTAATTATCTTAACTATCTCTGCAATGACCAAGAGTTGTAGATCTTTTGCATGGAGGCATAACATCCAGTTGAGTTAGCTCCTCTGCTCTCATTGTAACAGACAGGTTGTATTTGATCTAATTTCTCACCTAATGACCCGCTACAGGGCAAACAGTTAATGGTAAGGTCCTCTTCAGGACCGAAGGACAAACAACACACTAGGCCAAGAACTAAACTCGGCCTGGAAAATTTCACCTGGCACCTTAAATATCTTAGCTTGATTCATGGTTTTCTTGGCACATATTTGCAAATTAAATAAAAATATGCTGGCTTTTAAGAAAAAGGGACTGGCTCTTAAGGAAAACGGGGCTGACCCTTATGAAAAAAGGGAATGGCTCCTGAATATTTCTAGTTTTATCTACCCTTGTACGTCGGCTAGGAAAATAAGCATTGATTATAAGGCTGGGTCAACCAGAGAGCAAATATACTCATAAAAACCTCCCAGCTGGAGGAGTTGAACCCAGGAGCCCCAAGCATGGGCACCTGCCACCATGCAAGGCAGCTCTTAAACTACATGTAAATAGCATACATTTTCACATAAATAACATATAAAGGTTATTAGTTCATAGAATACAAATGAAACATACAAGCATACACTCACTGATAACAAAACAATTCAAGAATCTGGTGTTTTTATGACGGTAAAAATAATTTGACAGTAGAAACTTGGCAGCTGTGGATGCATAGCAATTAGCTTGCTTGCTTACCGCCATAGTGGCCTGATTCAAAACCTGACAATGGTACACTAAGAGTTAACGGCAAATTCACTGACGTGTCACCTTATTGGGAACTAGAACCTCTGTGCTCTAAATGAGAGGCTGGTTTCTTAACCACGAGAGACTAGTTTCTTAACCACAAGACACTGGTTTATTAACCATGAGAGATGTTTCTTAACCATAAGAGCCTAGTTTCTTAACCATGAGAAACTGGTTTCTTAACCATGAGAGGTGTTTCTTAACCATAAGAGACTAGTTTTTTAACCATGAGAAACTGGTTTCTTAACCATGAGAGGCTGGTGTCTTAACCACACAAGACTACTTTCTTAACCACATGAAACTAGTTTCTTAACCATGAGCAGTTTCTTAACCAATCAACCACCTGCTTCTTCCCTTTATCCTCCACTGAAGCAGTCTCTCAAACATTTCATTTTTTTTTGTTTGGTTGATGGCTGTGAACTCAAGTGTAGTCCATACACACATTACTACAGCACTGGACTGATTTTTGCGAGTGGATTAGCTTTCATTACTACCAGTGTCCATCGCCATCAGGCAAACCCACTCCGACTTCAGAGGTCCTTGTAATTTGCGTCCCCAAGTCAAGGACGAGAAGTCAACATTTTAGTCCAACTGTCCAGTATAGGGGGTGAACCCTGCTACCTCATCATCAGCACACTGGATGTTTAAGAACAAGTGCTCTTATCTATTCAGGCATGCTGACTCCAACCAATGCATGACTTTATTTCAGTGCACACACACAAAAATATACCCAAGTGTCCCAGTTTCAGACCGCTCTATAATCACACAAGGAAAACCTCAGTTCATAAATAAACACACAAATATTGTTTAGCACTCACAGAATTAGAAGAAAGAAGAGAATAAAGAATGTACTAGACAATACCAAAATTGAAAGCTATGATTACCAACCGGGATTCGAACTTGTCACCTACAAATGTAAGGAAATCTCAGTACAGCGCACAAACCCACCAGAACCTTCAAGATTCCACACGTGTGCATACCAAAATCACACATGCCATAAACATTCTTTTGTGGGTAAGTTTTCTCATTGAAATATAGCCGGGGAAACCATATTCAGCCTGCTCTTTTTTATTGCAGACTATAAAGGATTTTCAACAAGTGCAATGCGAAAGAATAACTGCCTAGTATTCCATCCTTATCCTGTAGAAGTATCCAGGATTCCCTTTACAAGGAATCAAATGCCTAGTCGCTAGTGAATGACGTGATACAAATTAAAACGAACATTGGAAGCAACATCAAACTTCTCACACACACAGATCACATGACTAGTTTTATGTTTAAAGCTATACGACATGCTCATATCAATCACAGGTCAAATGATAATGTCTCCATCTTTGTACATGATCAGGTGTCAACCTGAATATATATAAGCTAAGCCGTAGTCAGCCGGTCTCCACGGCTAAGGGCTTGAGGACGTGATTCGTGAGGCCGCTTAACTGCGTTTGAAACACAGCTGCGAACGATTTGGCAGCAGACCGTACTGTGCTGTGTTTTAATGTGTCGGTATGGGAGCCAGTCGTTCAGAAAGCAATGGCAAACTACTGAACATAAACTTGCCAAGACAACAACAGCAGTAAAATGCTGGTGTTGACAGTGATGTCCTGTAAATAGGATATGCACCCAAAAACAACAAAAAAATTGACGTAGTCAACTTGAAATTTCCTCTGCGACACCAGGCTGGAGTTTGCAAATGTTGACATATCTCAAATCCACAGAGGAAACATTACTACCCGAGACATAACCTCAGCTAGTCTGTATGGAATGTACTGAAATGTTAACAAATGTTGCATGTCCTTTGCAGGACGCTGTGACCAGCCCCAACTCCTATTATACGATCAGTAGTTAGCCACCGATTTCTGAATGAGATGTCAACGTTGAAGATTAACTGCCTGGTGTATGAGTTAAACCCCTTAAAGGAAGTTTAACTGGCTGATGTATGGGTTAAACCCCTTACAGGAAGTTTAACTGGCTGGTGTATGGGTTAAAACCTTCACAGGAAGAAACTGGCCGGTGTAGGGGTTAAACCCCTTACTGGAAGTTTAAGCATGTTCAGCCCCACAGTCGCATAGACCTCTACTGAATCGTTATCTGGTTACTAATATACCTCTCTGCAAATGTGACATTTCTGTACCTCTCTCCATCTCACTATTTGTATGTCATCATCTTCCTGTCTGTCTCCATCTCCCTTCCTGACTGCCTCTCTCCATCTCACTATTTGTATGTCATCATCTTCCTGTCTGTCTCCATCTCCCTTCCTGACTGCCTCTCTCCATCTCACTATTTGTATGTCATCATCTTCCTGTCTGTCTCCATCTCCCTTCCTGACTGCCTCTCTCCATCTCACTATTTGTATGTCATCATCTTCCTGTCTGTCTCCATCTCCCTTCCTGACTGCCTCTCTCCATCTCACTATTTGTATGTCATCATCTTCCTGTCTGTCTCCATCTCCCTTCCTGACTGCCTCTCTCCATCTCACTATTTGTATGTCATCATCTTCCTGTCTGTCTCCATCTCCCTTCCTGACTGCCTCTCTCCATCTCACTATTTGTATGTCATCATCTTCCTGTCTGTCTCCATCTCCCTTCCTGACTGCCTCTCTCCATCTCACTATTTGTATGTCATCATCTTCCTGTCTGTCTCCATCTCCCTTCCTGACTGCCTCTCTCCATCTCACTATTTGTATGTCATCATCTTCCTGTCTGTCTCCATCTCCCTTCCTGACTGCCTCTCTCCATCTCACTATTTGTATGTCATCATCTTCCTGTCTGTCTCCATCTCCCTTCCTGACTGCCTCTCTTCATCTCCTCGTGTGTCTGCCTTCATCTCCTTGTCTGTTACCATCCATTTGTCTATCAGTAGCGGTCCCTATCCCTATCTAGTAACAACCATGAAACTATCCTTAACTCATAGAATTCAGAACAACAAAATTTGTGTATGTACATTTGATGTGCTCTCCACCCAATCCAAAACAAGGACAATTTAATCAATGCAATCACACTCTGACCTCTCCAGCCAGCAGTAATAAATAAAGCTGCATCAACACACCACAAATATACAACACACACAAACACATCATTGGCACGTTTCACTTCCCATTTCAAATGATTATGCTAAGAATTACTACGTACACACACCTAGGATATCTGGTATTGCTGATCATGTGTTTTTTTAAATATTGATAGACCTGATGTTTTGATCAAATTTATATCCTCCTGGTCAGGGTATCAAAACAGTAACCATAAAAAAGCATCTATTCTTCTGCACTTCCACATTTCTGGGTCCCCAAATTAAATCTCTAATTGCCCATTTATTGTCCATACTCTGGCACTGTAAGTAATGTTTCCTACTTCAGCATTTTACAGTAGTGGCCAGATATAAAGAGTCTTGTCTGTGCATTGTGATAAGATGATGTTCTAAAAGTACCTGCTACTTGATGTATATATCTCAATCTCACTCACTCACTGGCGCCAGGCCGTCTTCACAGACGACAGTTTGTCACATTGTGCTATAAAAAGGTGTAATAACTACAACCCATGGCGGTAAGGCCAGAGATGGAATTATATCTCTCCATAGCACAAACCTGGGCTGAGTTGTAGAGACCATGTGTTTGCCCATGCAGCATGATCCCTCTCTCTGCCTGCCTACTTTACTCCAGAGGAAAGGTAACACCAATATATATAGGTCGTATTTGACTGCCCTAATGTTTCATTACTTCATAAGACTGGAGAAGATCAGTTTCTATATATTTTCTATTCTTTTCACACACACAAATCAAATGTACATGAAAATGTATTTTGTAACCTTTTCGTGCGTCCCCCTTTGACCCTCACAAGCCCTGTCGAAGAGCCCCTTATGGGAAAAAGTTATAACCTGGCATTATTCTAACAACACCATGTTCGTGGTTGCTGGGAGAAGAAGCAGGGGCTGATCAGTAGAAGATGGCCACTGGACATTAGACTCCTTTGGCCAGAGAGTGTATCAGGCAGAAAAGATGGCCAGAGAGTGTATCAGGCGGGAGAGATGGCCAGAGAGTGTATCAGGTGGGAGAGATGGCCAGAGAGTGTATCAGGCGGGAGATATGGCCAGAGAGTGTATCAGGCAGAAAAGATGGCCAGAGAGTGTATCAGGCGGGAGATATGGCCAGAGAGTGTATCAGGCAGAAAAGATGGCCAGAGAGTGTATCAGGCGGGAGAGATGGCCACTGGACATTAGACTCCTTGGGCCAGAGAATATCAGGTGGGAGAGATGGCCAGAGAGTGTATCGGGCGGGAGAGATGGCCAGAGAGTGTATCAGGCAGAAAAGATGGCCAGAGAGTGTATCAGGCGGGAGAGATGTCCACCGGACATTAGACTCCTTGGGCCAGAGAGTGTATCAGGCGGGAGATATGGCCAGAGAGTGTATCAGGCGGGAGATATGGCCAGAGAGTGTATCAGGCGGGAGATATGGCCAGAGAGTGTATCAGGCAGAAAAGATGGCCAGAGAGTGTATCAGGCGGGAGAGATGGCCACCGGACATTAGACTCCTTGGGCCAGAGAGTGTATCAGGTGGGAGAGATGGCCAGAGAGTGTATCAGGCGGGAGAGATGGCCACTGGACATTAGACTCCTTGGGCCAGAGAATATCAGGTGGGAGAGATGGCCAGAGAGTGTATCAGATGGGAGAGATGGCCAGACAGTGTATCAGGTGGGAGAGATGGCCACTGGACATTAGACTCCTTGGGCCAGACAGTGTATCAGGTGGGAGAGATGGCCAGACAGTGTATCAGGTGGGAGAGATGGCCAGACAGTGTATCAGGTGGGAGAGATGGCCAGACAGTGTATCAGGTGGGAGAGATGGCCAGACAGTGTATCAGGTGGGAGAGATGGCCAGACAGTGTATCAGGTGGGAGAGATGGCCAGACAGTGTATCAGGTGGGAGAGATGGCCACTGGACATTAGACTCCTTGGGCCAGACAGTGTATCAGATGGGATAGATGGCCAGATAGTGTATCAGGTGGGAGAGATGGCCAGACAGTGTATCAGGTGGGAGAGATGGCCAGACAGTGTATCAGGTGGGAGAGATGGCCAGATAGTGTATCAGGTGGGAGAGAATGCAAGAGAGTGTATCAGGTGGGAGAGATGGCCAGACAGTGTATCAGGTGGGAGAGATGGCCAGACAGTGTATCAGGTGGGAGAGATGGCCAGACAGTGTATCAGATGGGATAGATGGCCAGATAGTGTATCAGGTGGGAGAGAACGCCAGAGAGTGTATCAGGTGGGAGAGATGGCCAGACAGTGTATCAGGTGGGAGAGAATGCCAGACAGTGTATCAGGTGGGAGAGATGGCCAGACAGTGTATCAGGTGGGAGAGATGGCCAGACAGTGTATCAGGTGGGAGAGATGGCCAGACAGTGTATCAGGTGGGAGAGATGGCCACTGGACATTAGACTCCTTGGGCCAGACAGTGTATCAGATGGGATAGATGGCCAGATAGTGTATCAGGTGGGAGAGATGGCCAGACAGTGTATCAGGTGGGAGAGATGGCCAGACAGTGTATCAGGTGGGAGAGAACGCCAGAGAGTGTATCAGGTGGGAGAGAACGCCAGAGAGTGTATCAGGTGGGAGAGATGGCCAGACAGTGTATCAGGTGGGAGAGAACGCCAGACAGTGTATCAGGTGGGAGAGATGGCCAGACAGTGTATCAGGTGGGAGAGATGGCCAGACAGTGTATCAGGTGGGAGAGATGGCCAGACAGTGTATCAGGTGGGAGAGATGGCCAGACAGTGTATCAGGTGGGAGAGAACGCCAGACAGTGTATCAGATGGGATAGATGGCCAGATAGTGTATCAGGTGGGATAGATGGCCAGATAGTGTATCAGGTGGGAGAGAACGCCAGACAGTGTATCAGATGGGATAGATGGCCAGATAGTGTATCAGGTGGGAGAGATGGCCAGACAGTGTATCAGATGGGATAGATGGCCAGATAGTGTATCAGGTGGGAGAGAACGCCAGAGAGTGTATCAGGTGGGAGAGATGGCCAGACAGTGTATCAGGTGGGAGAGAATGCCAGACAGTGTATCAGGTGGGAGAGATGGCCAGACAGTGTATCAGGTGGGAGAGATGGCCACTGAACATTAGACTCCTTGGGCCAGACAGTGTATCAGATGGGATAGATGGCCAGATAGTGTATCAGGTGGGAGAGATGGCCAGACAGTGTATCAGGTGGGAGAGATGGCCAGACAGAATATCAGGTGGGAGAGATGGCCAGACAGTGTATCAGGTGGGAGAGATGGCCAGACAGTATATCAGGTGGGAGAGATGACCACTGGACATTAGACTCCTTGGGCCAGACAGTGTATCAGGTGGGAGAGATGGCCAGACAGTGTATCAGGTGGGAGAGATGGCCAGACAGTGTATCAGGTGGGAGAGATGATCAGACAGTGTATCAGGTGGGAGAGATGGCCAGAGAGTGTATCAGGTGGGAGAGATGGCCAGAGAGTGTATCAGGTGGGAGAGATGGCCAGACAGTGTATCAGGTGGGAGAGATGGCCAGAGAGTGTATCAGGTGGGAGAGATGGCCAGACAGTGTATCAGGTGGGAGAGATGGCCAAAGAGTGTATCAGGTGGGAGAGATGGCCAGAGAGTGTATCAGGTGGGAGAGATGACCAGAGAGTGTATCAGGTGGGAGAGATGGCCAGAGAGTGTATCAGGTGGGAGAGATGGCCAGAGAGTGTATCAGGTGGGATAGATGGTCAGAGAGTGTATCAGGTGGGAGAGATGGCCAGAGAGTGTATCAGGTGGGAGAGATGGCCATAGAGTGTATCAGGTGGGAGAGATGGCCAGAGAGTGTATCAGGTGGGAGAGATGGCCAGACAGTGCATCAGATGGGATAGATGGCCAGACAGTGTATCAGGTGGGAGAGATGGCCACTGGACATTAGACTCCTTGGGCCAGACAGTGTATCAGATGGGATAGATGGCCAGATAGTGTATCAGGTGGGAGAGATGGCCAGACAGTGTATCAGGTGGGAGAGATGGCCAGACAGTGTATCAGGTGGGAGAGAACGCCAGAGAGTGTATCAGGTGGGAGAGATGGCCAGACAGTGTATCAGGTGGGAGAGAACGCCAGAGAGTGTATCAGGTGGGAGAGATGGCCAGACAGTGTATCAGGTGGGAGAGAACGCCAGACAGTGTATCAGGTGGGAGAGATGGCCAGACAGTGTATCAGGTGGAAGAGATGGCCAGACAGTGTATCAGGTGGGAGAGATGGCCAGACAGTGTATCAGGTGGGAGAGATGGCCAGACAGTGTATCAGGTGGGAGAGATGGCCAGACAGTGTATCAGGTGGGAGAGATGGCCAGACAGTGTATCAGGTGGGAGAGATGGCCAGACAGTGTATCAGGTGGGAGAGATGGCCAGACAGTGTATCAGGTGGGAGAGATGGCCAGACAGTGTATCAGGTGGGAGAGATGGCCACTGGACATTAGACTCCTTGGGCCAGACAGTGTATCAGATGGGATAGATGGCCAGATAGTGTATCAGGTGGGAGAGATGGCCAGACAGTGTATCAGGTGGGAGAGATGGCCAGACAGTGTATCAGGTGGGAGAGATGGCCAGATAGTGTATCAGGTGGGAGAGAATGCAAGAGAGTGTATCAGGTGGGAGAGATGGCCAGACAGTGTATCAGGTGGGAGAGATGGCCAGACAGTGTATCAGGTGGGAGAGATGGCCAGACAGTGTATCAGATGGGATAGATGGCCAGATAGTGTATCAGGTGGGAGAGAACGCCAGAGAGTGTATCAGGTGGGAGAGATGGCCAGACAGTGTATCAGGTGGGAGAGAATGCCAGACAGTGTATCAGGTGGGAGAGATGGCCAGACAGTGTATCAGGTGGGAGAGATGGCCAGACAGTGTATCAGGTGGGAGAGATGGCCAGACAGTGTATCAGGTGGGAGAGATGGCCACTGGACATTAGACTCCTTGGGCCAGACAGTGTATCAGATGGGATAGATGGCCAGATAGTGTATCAGGTGGGAGAGATGGCCAGACAGTGTATCAGGTGGGAGAGATGGCCAGACAGTGTATCAGGTGGGAGAGAACGCCAGAGAGTGTATCAGGTGGGAGAGAACGCCAGAGAGTGTATCAGGTGGGAGAGATGGCCAGACAGTGTATCAGGTGGGAGAGAACGCCAGACAGTGTATCAGGTGGGAGAGATGGCCAGACAGTGTATCAGGTGGGAGAGATGGCCAGACAGTGTATCAGGTGGGAGAGATGGCCAGACAGTGTATCAGGTGGGAGAGATGGCCAGACAGTGTATCAGGTGGGAGAGAACGCCAGACAGTGTATCAGATGGGATAGATGGCCAGATAGTGTATCAGGTGGGATAGATGGCCAGATAGTGTATCAGGTGGGAGAGAACGCCAGACAGTGTATCAGATGGGATAGATGGCCAGATAGTGTATCAGGTGGGAGAGATGGCCAGACAGTGTATCAGATGGGATAGATGGCCAGATAGTGTATCAGGTGGGAGAGAACGCCAGAGAGTGTATCAGGTGGGAGAGATGGCCAGACAGTGTATCAGGTGGGAGAGAATGCCAGACAGTGTATCAGGTGGGAGAGATGGCCAGACAGTGTATCAGGTGGGAGAGATGGCCACTGAACATTAGACTCCTTGGGCCAGACAGTGTATCAGATGGGATAGATGGCCAGATAGTGTATCAGGTGGGAGAGATGGCCAGACAGTGTATCAGGTGGGAGAGATGGCCAGACAGAATATCAGGTGGGAGAGATGGCCAGACAGTGTATCAGGTGGGAGAGATGGCCAGACAGTATATCAGGTGGGAGAGATGACCACTGGACATTAGACTCCTTGGGCCAGACAGTGTATCAGGTGGGAGAGATGGCCAGACAGTGTATCAGGTGGGAGAGATGGCCAGACAGTGTATCAGGTGGGAGAGATGATCAGACAGTGTATCAGGTGGGAGAGATGGCCAGAGAGTGTATCAGGTGGGAGAGATGGCCAGAGAGTGTATCAGGTGGGAGAGATGGCCAGACAGTGTATCAGGTGGGAGAGATGGCCAGAGAGTGTATCAGGTGGGAGAGATGGCCAGACAGTGTATCAGGTGGGAGAGATGGCCAAAGAGTGTATCAGGTGGGAGAGATGGCCAGAGAGTGTATCAGGTGGGAGAGATGACCAGAGAGTGTATCAGGTGGGAGAGATGGCCAGAGAGTGTATCAGGTGGGAGAGATGGCCAGAGAGTGTATCAGGTGGGATAGATGGCCAGAGAGTGTATCAGGTGGGAGAGATGGCCAGAGAGTGTATCAGGTGGGAGAGATGGCCATAGAGTGTATCAGGTGGGAGAGATGGCCAGAGAGTGTATCAGGTGGGAGAGATGGCCAGACAGTGCATCAGATGGGATAGATGGCCAGACAGTGTATCAGGTGGGAGAGATGGCCACTGGACATTAGACTCCTTGGGCCAGACAGTGTATCAGATGGGATAGATGGCTAGATAGTGTATCAGGTGGGAGAGATGGCCAGACAGTGTATCAGGTGGGAGAGATGGCCAGACAGTGTATCAGGTGGGAGAGAACGCCAGAGAGTGTATCAGGTGGGAGAGATGGCCAGACAGTGTATCAGGTGGGAGAGAACGCCAGAGAGTGTATCAGGTGGGAGAGATGGCCAGACAGTGTATCAGGTGGGAGAGAACGCCAGACAGTGTATCAGGTGGGAGAGATGGCCAGACAGTGTATCAGGTGGAAGAGATGGCCAGACAGTGTATCAGGTGGGAGAGATGGCCAGACAGTGTATCAGGTGGGAGAGATGGCCAGACAGTGTATCAGGTGGGAGAGAACGCCAGACAGTGTATCAGATGGGATAGATGGCCAGATAGTGTATCAGGTGGGATAGATGGCCAGATAGTGTATCAGGTGGGAGAGAATGCCAGACAGTGTATCAGATGGGATAGATGGCCAGATAGTGTATCAGGTGGGAGAGATGGCCAGACAGTGTATCAGGTGGGAGAGATGGCCAGACAGTGTATCAGGTGGGAGAGATGGCCACTGGACATTAGACTCCTTGGGCCAGACAGTGTATCAGATGGGATAGATGGCCAGATAGTGTATCAGGTGGGAGAGATGGCCAGACAGTGTATCAGGTGGGAGAGATGGCCAGACAGTGTATCAGGTGGGAGAGATGGCCAGACAGTGTATCAGGTGGGAGAGATGGCCAGACAGTATATCAGGTGGGAGAGATGGCCACTGGACATTAGACTCCTTGGGCCAGACAGTGTATCAGGTGGGAGAGATGGCCAGACAGTGTATCAGGTGGGAGAGATGGCCAGACAGTGTATCAGGTGGGAGAGATGATCAGACAGTGTATCAGTTGGGAGAGATGGCCAGAGAGTCTATCAGGTGGGAGAGATGGCCAGAGAGTGTATCAGGTGGGAGAGATGGCCAGACAGTGTATCAGGTGGGAGAGATGGCCAGAGAGTGTATCACGTGGGAGAGATGGCCAGAGAGTGTATCAGGTGGGAGAGATGGCCAGAGAGTGTATCAGGTGGGAGAGATGGCCAGAGAGTGTATCAGGTGGGAGAGATGACCAGAGAGTGTATCAGGTGGGAGAGATGGCCAGAGAGTGTATCAGGTGGGAGAGATGGCCAGACAGTGTATCAGGTGGGAGAGATGGCCAGACAGTGTATCAGGTGGGAGAGATGGCCAGACAGTGTATCAGGTGGGAGAGATGGCCAGACAGTGTATCAGGTGGGAGAGATGATCAGACAGTGTATCAGGTGGGAGAGATGGCCAGAGAGTGTATCAGGTGGGAGAGATGGCCAGACAGTGTATCAGGTGGGAGAGATGGCCAGAGAGTGTATCAGGTGGGAGAGATGGCCAGACAGTGTATCAGGTGGGAGAGATGGCCAGAGTCTATCAGGTGGGAGAGATGGCCAGAGAGTGTATCAGGTGGGAGAGATGGCCAGACAGTGTATCAGGTGGGAGAGATGGCCAGAGAGTGTATCACGTGGGAGAGATGGCCAGAGAGTGTATCAGGTGGGAGAGATGGCCAGAGAGTGTATCAGGTGGGAGAGATGACCAGAGAGTGTATCAGGTGGGAGAGATGGCCAGAGAGTGTATCAGGTGGGAGAGATGGCCAGAGAGTGTATCAGGTGGGAGAGATGGCCAGAGAGTGTATCAGGTGGGAGAGATGGCCAGACAGTGTATCAGGTGGGAGAGATGGCCAGACAGTGTATCAGGTGGGAGAGATGGCCAGACAGTGTATCAGGTGGGAGAGATGATCAGACAGTGTATCAGGTGGGAGAGATGGCCAGAGAGTGTATCAGGTGGGAGAGATGGCCAGAGAGTGTATCAGGTGGGAGAGATGGCCAGACAGTGTATCAGGTGGGAGAGATGGCCAGAGAGTGTATCAGGTGGGAGAGATGGCCAGACAGTGTATCAGGTGGGAGAGATGGCCAGAGAGTGTATCAGGTGGGAGAGATGGCCAGAGAGTGTATCAGGTGGGAGAGATGACCAGAGAGTGTATCAGGTGGGAGAGATGGCCAGAGAGTGTATCAGGTGGGAGAGATGGCCAGAGAGTGTATCAGGTGGGATAGATGGCCAGAGAGTGTATCAGGTGGGAGAGATGGCCAGAGAGTGTATCAGGTGGGAGAGATGGCCATAGAGTGTATCAGGTGGGAGAGATGGCCAGAGAGTGTATCAGGTGGGAGAGATGGCCAGACAGTGCATCAGATGGGATAGATGGCCAGACAGTGTATCAGGTGGGAGAGATGGCCACTGGACATTAGACTCCTTGGGCCAGACAGTGTATCAGATGGGATAGATGGCCAGATAGTGTATCAGGTGGGAGAGATGGCCAGACAGTGTATCAGGTGGGAGAGATGGCCAGACAGTGTATCAGGTGGGAGAGAACGCCAGAGAGTGTATCAGGTGGGAGAGATGGCCAGACAGTGTATCAGGTGGGAGAGAACGCCAGAGAGTGTATCAGGTGGGAGAGATGGCCAGACAGTGTATCAGGTGGGAGAGAACGCCAGACAGTGTATCAGGTGGGAGAGATGGCCAGACAGTGTATCAGGTGGAAGAGATGGCCAGACAGTGTATCAGGTGGGAGAGATGGCCAGACAGTGTATCAGGTGGGAGAGATGGCCAGACAGTGTATCAGGTGGGAGAGAACGCCAGACAGTGTATCAGATGGGATAGATGGCCAGATAGTGTATCAGGTGGGATAGATGGCCAGATAGTGTATCAGGTGGGAGAGAATGCCAGACAGTGTATCAGATGGGATAGATGGCCAGATAGTGTATCAGGTGGGAGAGATGGCCAGACAGTGTATCAGGTGGGAGAGATGGCCAGACAGTGTATCAGGTGGGAGAGATGGCCACTGGACATTAGACTCCTTGGGCCAGACAGTGTATCAGATGGGATAGATGGCCAGATAGTGTATCAGGTGGGAGAGATGGCCAGACAGTGTATCAGGTGGGAGAGATGGCCAGACAGTGTATCAGGTGGGAGAGATGGCCAGACAGTGTATCAGGTGGGAGAGATGGCCAGACAGTATATCAGGTGGGAGAGATGGCCACTGGACATTAGACTCCTTGGGCCAGACAGTGTATCAGGTGGGAGAGATGGCCAGACAGTGTATCAGGTGGGAGAGATGGCCAGACAGTGTATCAGGTGGGAGAGATGATCAGACAGTGTATCAGGTGGGAGAGATGGCCAGAGAGTCTATCAGGTGGGAGAGATGGCCAGAGAGTGTATCAGGTGGGAGAGATGGCCAGACAGTGTATCAGGTGGGAGAGATGGCCAGAGAGTGTATCACGTGGGAGAGATGGCCAGAGAGTGTATCAGGTGGGAGAGATGGCCAGAGAGTGTATCAGGTGGGAGAGATGGCCAGAGAGTGTATCAGGTGGGAGAGATGACCAGAGAGTGTATCAGGTGGGAGAGATGGCCAGAGAGTGTATCAGGTGGGAGAGATGGCCAGAGAGTGTATCAGGTGGGAGAGATGGCCAGAGAGTGTATCAGGTGGGAGAGATGGCCAGAGAGTGTATCAGGTGGGAGAGATGGCCAGAGAGTGTATCAGGTGGGAGAGATGGCCAGAGAGTGTATCAGGTGGGAGAGATGGCCAGACAGTGCATCAGATGGGATAGATGGCCAGACAGTGTATCAGGTGGGAGAGATGGCCACTGGACATTAGACTCCTTGGGCCAGACAGTGTATCAGATGAGATAGATGGCCAGATAGTGTATCAGGTGGGAGAGATGGCCAGACAGTGTATCAGGTGGGAGAGATGGCCAGACAGTGTATCAGGTGGGAGAGATGGCCAGACAGTGTATCAGGTGGGAGAGATGGCCAGACAGTATATCAGGTGGGAGAGATGGCCACTGGACATTAGACTCCTTGGGCCAGACAGTGTATCAGGTGGGAGAGATGGCCAGACAGTGTATCAGGTGGGAGAGATGGCCAGACAGTGTATCAGGTGGGAGAGATGATCAGACAGTGTATCAGGTGGGAGAGATGGCCAGAGAGTGTATCAGGTGGGAGAGATGGCCAGAGAGTGTATCAGGTGGGAGAGATGGCCAGACAGTGTATCAGGTGGGAGAGATGGCCAGAGAGTGTATCAGGTGGGAGAGATGGCCAGAGAGTGTATCAGGTGGGAGAGATGGCCAGAGAGTGTATCAGGTGGGAGAGATGGCCAGAGAGTGTATCAGGTGGGAGAGATGGCCAGAGAGTGTATCAGGTAGGAGAGATGGCCAGACAGTGTATCAGGTTGGAGAGATGGCCAGACAGTATATCAGGTGGGAGAGATGGCCACTGGACATTAGACTCCTTGGGCCAGACAGTGTATCAGGTGGGATAGATGGCCAGACAGTGTATCAGGTGGGAGAGATGGCCAGACAGTAAATCAGGTGGGAGAGATGGCCACTGGACATTAGACTCCTTGGGCCAGACAGTGTATCAGGTGGGATAGATGGCCAGACAGTGTATCAGGTGGGAGAGATGGCCAGTCAGTGTATCAGGTGGGAGAGATGGCCAGAGAGTGTATCAGGTGGGAGAGATGGCCAGAGAGTGTATCAGGTGGGAGAGATGGCCAGAGAGTGTATCAGGTGGGAGAGATGGCCATAGAGTGTATCAGGTGGGAGAGATGGCCAGAGAGTGTATCAGGTGGGAGAGATGGCCAGACAGTGTATCAGGTGGGAGAGATGGCCAGTCAGTGTATCAGGTGGGAGAGATGGCCAGAGAGTGTATCAGGTGGGAGAGATGGCCAGACAGTGTATCAGGTGGGAGAGATGGCCAGACAGTGTATCAGGCGGGAGAGATGATCAGAGAGTGTATCAGGTGGGAGAGATGGCCAGACAGTGTATCAGGCGGGAGAGATGATCAGAGAGTGTATCATGTGGGAGAGATGGCCAGACAGTGTATCAGGTGGGAGAGATGATCAGACAGTGTATCAGGTGGGAGAGATGATCAGACAGTGTATCAGGTGGGAGAGATGATCAGACAGTGTATCAGGTGGGAGAGATGGCCAGACATTGTATCAGGCGGGAGAGATGATCAGACAGTGTATCTGGCAGGAGAGATGGCAAGAGACTAAGAAACTCTTCGGTGAGCCGCGATGAGAGCAAACTTCAACAAAGGATCCGCTTCATGATGAGCATCCTCAAAAGAATAATCCCATTAAAAAATTTTTCATCAGAATTATTTCCCAGCTCCTGATACATTTGTGTGAAGTAAACAGACATGGCCTAAAACATTCTCCGTGGCTCAATATGTGAGGACTTGTGCTCGTCACATCCAGTGCTAAATTCACACACAAAATCAACCTCATACTACATATTTGTTTTTCGCTACTGGGTGCTGCCATCTTTGTTTAAGACTCTCCCATCATTCCATTAAAAAATAGGAGTGACTGTCCGATATTTTAAGAGCTCTATTAGTATACAATGCGATCCACCACAGAGCCCACAAAAGCAGACTTTTAGTGTACAAAAAAGAAAAAAAAATAACTCAGACCACGTATCAGGGTCTCGAGGGGGCCAAAGGGTTTAATAGTGTAATATCTGTACCCCCTGATATTAATACATTATTTTTACATGACTATATGTATAGATATACAAAACAACTGGCTTCATGACAAATGCTGGTATGTATAACCAAGCTTGACAAGCTTCTTTAACACCAAATAAGTCTTTACAAGCAAGTGTTGCCTCAAGTACATGGAACTCTTTGTTCATGGCTGCCAGCTAACACCTGCAGCTGGAAGAGCTAGCTTCCTCACCACCCGTCAATCGAACTCCCTGGCCAGGGATCTGGCTGCCAGGTTGTTTGCCAACAATTTTGTGGGCTGAAAACAAGAAAGAAAAGGATGATGCGGATTTTGAAATAACAACAAAATTCATAAATGTTGTATATAATAAAGGGTACTTTCCTAATGACTTGTAAAATCGATATTTGTAGCCATGCTGGAGGAACCCGTGGCTGGTGGGATAGGGACCCCATCAGTGCCGACCCATTTAGACACATATGGAGTTAGCACCACGTGTGTGATATGCCATGAGACAAGTAAAACAGGTCCATTACTTACTACTTACAAGTAAACCAGATGTTTTAGAAAGTGAAGATTACAGCATAATAAGAGACAGAGGGGGGGGGGGGGGGGGAGACAGAGAGAGAGAGAGAGAGAGAGAGAGAGAGAGAGAGAGAGAGAGAGAGAGAGAGAGAGAGAGAGAGAGAGTGGATAGGGAGAAAGAGAGAGGATAGGGAGAGAGAAAGAAAGATAGGAGAGAGGGAAGATGCTGAGCAACTGGCATGAAGAAACATCGGAAACAGAAATTATTGGCAGACAAAGGCTGTGGACAGACATGATAACCAGTGCAACACAGAATGGACTATAAGAAGAATTAGGATTTTAATGGTTAAGTAAGTAAATGAGTAAGTGGGTGAGTAAGTGAGTAAGTAAGTGAGTGAGTGCATAAGAGAGCAAGTAATGGTCCCAGTAACACGACTAAGGTACACTGGGCACTCAGAGCTAGACCCATATTTTATAGCACCTGGCAGCTGACCTGGTCGTAACCCACCGGCCGCCTTGACTTCCCAAGCTAGACCTATATTTGTATAGAGCACCTGGCAGCTGACCAGGTCGGTAACCCACCGGCCGCCTTGACTTCCCAAGAATTTCCTGTGGCCCATTTTAAGCTGGGTTGACCTGGAAGCCAAGGTCAATTTCTAAAATTCAAAACCATCCTGATGTGAATCGAACTGAAGGCCGTTGGTGCGGCAGTGAACATCTAGCCCTTACGTTGCCGTGGCCATCTTTAACTGGTGTAGTGGACAGGTTTTTGTCTATGGGGGTTGGAGAGAGATGAGGGAAAGACAGAACCTCGAAACTGAGAGGAAAGGCCAGAAGAACTTTCAATCAGATGGCAGTTGGAACCATTAGCAGTATGACTCTTCACTGGCTGTTGAACGAGGGGGAGGAGCGCGTATGGGAATGTCCTGAGTGCAGTGATGTCGGTTCTTAGCTCAACTCAACACACATGGAGAGATAGACAGGCAAAAAAAAAACAACACACACACACAGAGAGAGAGAGAGAGAGAGAGAGAGAGAGAGAGAGAGAGAGAGAGAGAGAGAGAGAGAGAGAGGAGAGAGAGAGAGAGAGAGAGAGAGAGAGAGAGAGAGAGAGAGAGAGAGAGAGAGAGAGTAAAACTAAGTTTTTGATACAACCAAAATTTAAGGAAGGATGGAAGGATACCTGGTTAAAACATCTTTTGTTTCTAACATAGTTGAAGCAAAGTTTTATAAATTAAAACATGCATAAACGGGACAGCAATAGCCCAGTCTGGTGGTGAATTATGCTAACAGAATTTTAAAATCCATCTGATTTTTCGAAAGACAAAGTTATTTGGACAGTGCTGAAGTAAGTTCATCTTTTTTCCTGGTTTATGCGAATGTAGTGTACTTCTTGCCAAGCCAGGCTTGTATGCTGCACCGCACATCATGTTTACTTTTACTTGTCAAAGTGATATTCAATGTTAGTCGTGGTTCCTACTTCATGGCAAAGCATTGCCCCATTATGCTCCATTCCTGTGCCAGTGAATATCACACAAAATGCTCCTAACTGCCCCATGTGAAAAGTGGTACAGACAGGAGTCTCGACAAACCAACAGCCTGCACAGGTATACTATACATAATGCTGCTGCCAGAATGCCAACACAAAAGTTTGCCACGAAAAATACAGTTCATCATCTATGGAAGCAGCAGTCACTAGAAAACCAGCAGCCACACATTACTGCATAATTCCTCTCTGACGGCCTTAAAGCCTTGGAATTTTTCTTGGAGAAAAGGCACAACTCCTCAATAGCCACTGGGCCATTGCTGCGTCTTGCAGAGTTAGTCCTCAACTTCAACTCATTTGAGTTCAATGGGGACTATTTTGACCAGATCAGCGGTGTGGCCATGGGCACAAAGATGGGTCCTAGTTATGCCTGCCTCTTCATGGGCTATCTGGAACACCAGGTACACCGGTAGGCTCCCGGAGCTCTACAGGAGGTACATTGATGACTGCTTTGGTGTCTCGGACATGCCCTTGCCTGACCTCCAGAACTTCATTGCCTTTTTCTCCGACTTCCATCCCAGCATCAAACTTACCTCCACCATTTCTCCGACTTCCATCCCAGCATCAAACTTACCTCCACCATTTCTCCGACTTCCATCCCAGCATCAAACTTACCTCCACAATTTCTTCGTCGGCCGTTAACTTCTTAGACCTCACAGTCTCTTTAGGTTCTGGGGGTCTATGCACGACAGTTTATTATAAACCGACTCCCACTCATTCCTTCTCTATACCTCCTCCCACCCTCCCTCATGCAAATGTTCTATTCCTTTATCCCAATTGTTACGTTTCCAACGGCTTTGCCAGGATAACGACTTCCATCAAAAAGCCCACGAAATGCTTGATTTCTTTCGCCTTCGTGGCTATCCTGAAATGTTCTATCTACAGCTCTTCACCGCTGCCAGTCTATCAGTCGCACTGAGGCTCTCTCCTCCAGGCCGAAACCACGAAATAATAGACCTGTCCTCTCACTTACTTACCATCCCCACAATATTGCTGCCAAGAATATCCTCTTGAGACATCTATCCATTCTCCAGGCGGACCTGACCACTCGTGATGTCTTCTCAGAGGCCCCTCTGGTGGCATATAGGCGGGATCGTAACCTCAGGGATGTGCTGGTCCATAGCAGTCTACTCCAACCTCACCAGTCTCTTCCTGGCATGGTGGCTTGTCTTCGATCGCGTTGCAAGACCTGCCCACACGTACTTCACACCTAGAGTCTGACATTCCCTAAGACGACCTTCCACATCCGTGAGGGTTTCTCATGCATCAGTTGCAACGTCATCTATGCGATTACCTGCACACAAAGCGACATGAGATATGTCGGCGAGACAGGCTTATGTTTTGGTGACAGATTCAGACAACATCTTTCTGAGATCACCAGCGGCGCCCAGAAACCAGTATCCATGCATTTCAACAGTCCTGACCACCATGGCGTGGCCGACATACAGGTCACAGCCATCAAATTATGCGCATCCCACGAACGGGATCGGAAGACATTGGAACACCATCTAATCTTCCAGTTGGGCACTCTCCCCTCATGGTCTCAATGTCCAAGACAGCTTCATTTAAATCCCTACCCCACCCCCTCCCACCCCCTAGCTTACAATCCACCATCTAGGTATGTGCAGGTCCTTTACAGGACGTCGCAATTAACTTTCTTTTTGCGTCGGTGTTTTGCCATCGTTTTCTGAACGACCGCGACTCATGCCCCTCTGTGAGGACCAACACAATGTAATCTTCTGCAGCTGTGTTTTGAGCACTTAACGAGAATTGCTAATTGTGAACTGCGTCCGCAACATCTTTGCCGGTCCTAATTTTCACTTTTCCGCACACATGGGCGCTTCTCCACCCCTAATCCCTCTCCCGCTTGACCTTTGACCCGTGTGCCATACATCCGGTCTATTAATCCACTGGAGCCCTACGCGTGTCAGTCTTTCCCAGCAGGGATACAGAATCAGATAAGTACATTTAATTAGTTTAATATTATCATAGTGTGTTTCATGTAGGTTTGTATTTGTTTGTCCTGACGAAGGCTTTGGCCGCAACGTCCAATTTGTCTCTTGCAGTCGTGTTTTAGTAAAGCTCACAATCTACTTCTCGTTTTTTGGGTGATTCATTCATTACTGCATAAGGCAACCCACAACAGTGGACAGATGTAAAAACACTCCACACAATATTCACAGTTCAAGCGTCGCTCCACACACTCAACTCGGTAGCAGGGCAACGGAACCATGCACTACCAGTCCAACATGAGGAAAATACATAAGCAAACCATAGCCACAAGCATAGACACTTGGAGGCATTAACAGCGCAACTGCCTATCCTCACTGTTGGGGACCGGAAGTGATATTCAATGCTTGCACTTATGTATAATGTGCCACTTGTGTTGACATCGGCAGCCAACGTCTCACCTTATGGCAGAAATTCATCTTAATCGATCGTTAAACTGCCAGCTCACACTTTACCACAAACGACCAAAACCAATTACATCATTCTTATTTGCATCGTTTGCATGGCTTATGATGGCCAAACATTTCCCAGAAAACCAAAAATGGACTTGTACAGTCTCACTTTTAGTTTTCCAACATTGGTGAACAAAACGTGAAGTTTTTTCTTTTAATTTCTTCACTTTTTCCCCTATCATGAAATTATAAATTGCTGTTCCTTAGCATTTTTCCCTTTTCTAAGTTCACTATGTCCCCTGTAGCGTATGTCCATGTGTGGAAATGCGTGTCTTATATGTGAGAATTTATGTCCATGTGTGAGAAAGTAAATCCATGTGTGAGAAAGTAAATCCATGTGTGAGAATTGATGTCCATGTGTGAGAAAGTAAATCCATGTGTGAGAAAGTAAATCCATGTGTGAGAATTGATGTCCATGTGTGAGAAAGTAAATCCATGTGTGAGAAAGTAAATCCATGTGTGAGAAAGTAAATCCATGTGTGAGAAAGTAAATCCATGTGTGAGAATTGATGTCCATGTGTGAGAAAGTAAATCCATGTGTGAGAATTGATGTCCATGTGTGAGAAAGTAAATCCATGTGTGAGAAAGTAAATCCATGTGTGAGAAAGTAAATCCATGTGTGAGAAAGTAAATCCATGTGTGAGAAAGTAAATCCATGTGTGAGAAAGTAAATCCATGTGTGAGAATTGATGTCCATGTGTGAGAAAGTAAATCCATGTGTGAGAAAGTAAATCCATGTGTGAGAAAGTAAATCCATGTGTGAGAAAGTAAATCCATGTGTGAGAAAGTAAATCCATGTGTGAGAAAGTAAATCCATGTGTGAGAAAGTAAATCCATGTGTGAGAAAGTAAATCCATGTGTGAGAAAGTATGTCTGTGTGTTCGAATGCATTGTATTGTATATTCCCTGAATCAAAAGTATTATCTTAAGAATATACAATCTCCATGTCCCCTGTGTAAGAATATACAATCTCCATGTTCCCTGTGTGAGAATATACAGTCTCCATGTCCCCTGTGTGAGAATATACAGTCTCCATGTCCCTTGTGTGAAAACACACAAACTCTATATCCCTGTACGATAATACTTCAAAAGAACACTACATTTCAATGTGGACAGTCAGGAAAACTAGACACTCACATCAAGGTATCAAAGATATTAATCACTGCTTCAAGAACCTAATAGAAAAATCAAACAGAATTGTCCTCAAACACCCAACAAATAAACATAAGAGACATAATAGCTGAAGCAATTCAATCAATGGAAACAAACAGGAGTCAGGCAGCCAAAATTAATCTCAGCATCGAAAGAAATATGAGACCTTGAAGATAAACGGAAACCAAACTTGAGATGAGTTGAGACACGAGCCTATATCATAGCACTCAGGACATTCCCATACATGCTCCGTCCTCATCTTCAACATCCAGTGAAGAGTCCCAATATTAATGGTACCAGTAGCAGTCTAATTATGTCTCCGCCTGGCTTTTCCTTGGAGTCCTGAGAGTTGGTCAGATCCTCTGGTCACTCCCCGCAGCACCATTTTCTCCAGGCCATGGTGATCTCTCCATTCTTCTGCATTATACACACAATTACAAAGTGCCCTAGCCACATCTGCCCCACCAAGGGGTACAGACCCAGCCAATCTGTCCGCCTGCTCGTTTCCCACCACACCAGCATATCCTGGATAAAAAATCTAAAATATTGTTGAATGGAAGCCAGTTTTTACTTTTCTTATCATACTTTGAAAGTCTGTTACAGTTATGACTAGCGTCTGCTGTTTGTCCTCCATCCAGCAGAATGCTACTATAGAAACCAAACATAACATCATTCAAAGAAATGTAAAAGCAAATGATGGACTTCATTGCACCTGGTTCTATCCCACATGGTTCAGTCTCTACCATAGAGCAGCCTAATGAAAGCGCCATACAGGGCACGAACTCCAGAACATGAGTGCGAGGCAGGTGTACTTCGTCACGGCGACTTCCAACTATAATTTTTTTTTCGCAGAACATTGCAGTAAACACCAGCATTTTTCAGCTACAATACCCTCATAAAATTTTGATTTTGTAGATAAACAAACACACCAACTTACCAATCATCATAAACATTTCATTCACAGCAAGTCCGCTCTTCGCGGAACATTCTGCAAATATCAACCCGGTCTCTTCTGCAAATACTCTTGCATCCTGCAATAGACAAGTGGGTGAGATAAATTAGTTCACTATGTGAGCGTACCAGTGCAGTTACTCCTGATAATATCATCATTTATTTTAAAAAGCCCCATAAAGTTATTATATTAACTCACGTGTCCTAGTTATTCCTAGACTGATTGGCACTTTGCCATCTTGACAGCCCATAGTTTGTAAAATGAGTTATACCTTTCCATAGCACACAGCCTGGGCTGAGTATAGAGACCATGTGTTGCCCATGCAGTATGATCCCTCTCTGAGCCTTCCTAGTTTACTCCAGAGGAAAGGTAACACCAATATTTCTGGAACAAGACAAGCTGCAGAGACTGCCGGGTCAGCAAAGCAATGTTCTGTCTGCTTGTTGCTTCCATCCTAGACTAGTTGCTGACCAAGGTTTAGGGCCTAATCTACCCTGCCATTCGGCCTTTAGGTTGCATTTCCTCACATTATGTTAAGTCATGTACCCTCCTAATTGTGCTCCTCTGCCTGAAGCCGTTGGCACAATGTGGAGTGTCGGGTTTGGTGAATGCCACCCAACATTCGACAGCTAACAGAAAGCAGGTAGTGCTGTCTTCTGTCATACAGTAGTAACTTAGTCATATCTGACTTAGACCTGGGCTAAATAGATGTGAAATATAACGTACATAAGGGACCTCCTAGACAGATGTTAAATATAACATACATAAGGGACATCCTAAACAGACGTTAAATACAACGTACATAAGGGACCTCCTAGACAGATGTTAAATATAACGTACATAAGGGATCTTCTAGACAGATGTTAAATATAATGTACATAAGGGACCTCCTAAACAGATGTTAAATATAACGTACATAAGGGACCTTCTAGACAGATGTTAAATATAACGTACATAAGGGATCTCCTAGACAGATGTTAAATACAGCATGCATAAGGGACCTCCAATTTTTCATCCTCATCCGAGAAGGCTAGGATTCGGATCTTACTACCCAAGAACTCAGATGCATATGTGACCTCATTAGATGCCACTGTTTATTGGAAACATGTCTGGCCCTAAGCTGAGATCGAACCCAGTACTCTCTGAGCCTGAGGAAGACATAACCTCCCAGCTACATCTCCCATATCCACAGGGATTTAAACACCCCACCTCCCCTAGCATTGCCTCCTTCACCCCCCAGACTTAAAATATTGTCTTCAACTAGTTTTGAGCTCTGCTCATTTTGAGTAGGAAGCGGACACCATACCTTCTAGTCACTGTAACCCTAAAAGGAAAGTGTATTATTCTTTCATGTTTACATGAAAGGAACAAATACACCAAGCCAACTATCTGCAACCATAACTGACAATTACTATCCTAATGATAACTCCCAAAGGTTATGATAGTTAGTAAACAGTAAACACAAACTTCTGTAGGCACTGCCCGATGTTCAGCAGCAAGATCCGCTTTGTTTCCTGCCAGAACTATCACAGTGTTGCCTGCCGTCTGCTGTCTCAGTTCTCGCACCCAGGATATGGCACGATTAAATGTGTTCTGGAAAAGAAGAGTTCCACTGTCAGTCTTCTTTAACTACAGCAAGAGATATGGTAACTACCAAATTATTAACCCCAAGACATTCATTATGGCAGCTGTACACCGGCTTTGAAAGAACAGTACTGGACCACAGAAGAAGAGGTAATTGTCAACCAAAATGGAGGTGGACACATTACATTGAAGACACCCTGTATGAGCCAGGTGAACTGACAAAAGATGGATGAAGTTTCCAGTAGGGTGTGATGAGAGCGTCATTCTGCACAAGATGATGGTGATATGAGTGTAGTGGATACATTAATGCATGTTGGGTCTGTATTATACTCATTTTGCCATTATCAAACAGTATTCATTCATTCATTCAGTAGCATATCCTTTGCAGAACCTTGCTCTCATAACAACTGTCTGGAAAACTTCTTGGTTGTAAGCAAGATGTCCCACGTCTGATACACCCATCTGGAGATCATCTGCCACTTTCTGCATCCATCTTCTCTTTGGCCTTCCTCTTCCTCTCTTCCCTGGCATATACCCTTCCATTATTGTTCTCTCCAAATTTTCATGACAAACAATATACAAGGGGCAATTAGACAGTATAATGATCAAATGGGTGGCGGAGAAAAGGTATCTCCTATCAAAGGAGATGTAAGGTGCCTACTTCTCTAAGCTAGCGAACGGGACAACCTTGTACAAGGTGGAGTAGCTGTTTAACCCTCCAGGGTTGCCTGGAACCATGGGAGCAGGTGGTGGGTTGAGCTACAGAGCAGCCAACAGATAAATGTGGCTTTATGGTCTCAAGTTCACAATCAAATGATTGATAGAGACGGAGCCTTTCGCATGTTGTTTAATACACAAAACAGTCACGTGTTAAAATTTGCAGAAGCCATAATGATTAATCTACAGAGGCCAGTTTTGTGCAAATAGAAAGACATGATAGTCAGTTGAAAATTACCATGATAGACAATTTACATTACTGTGCGAACATTTGTATATTTCAGCTTGAAGAATTTATCTAGTTATTTTACTTTAGGTTGTGTGAATTCTGCAGTATGTACCTGACGAGATGCAGTGAAATATGCCAGGCAATACATCATGCAATATATTGTTTGTGTCTTCGTTATACATATTGATATCATCACAACATGAACAAATATAACTCTTAAACACAGAACACTGCCTGTGTAACACAAGAAATGGAATGGTTTTAACTCAAGTAGAGCTGTAAAAAAAGCTATGTGTAAATCAAGAAAGTAAGTCAGGTCATAGTCAGATATGACTGAGCTACCGTATGACAGTAGATGGTACTACCTGCTTTCAGTCAGCACTGAATGTTGGGCGGCGCTTACCAAACCCGACACCCCACATTGTGCCAACGGTTCGGGCGGAAGAGCACAATTGGGAGGGTACAAGCCTTATCCTGGTGTGAGGAAATGCAACGCAAAGACAAAATGTCATGGCAAAGCAGACCAGGCCCTAAGCCTTGGTTGGCAGCTGGTCTAGGATCAAAGCTCCACCGATCATGCTGCATGGGCAACACATGGTCTCTACAATTCAGCCCAGGCTTTGTGCTATATTTGAAGCACAATGTAAAAACAATTGTATGTTAAGACAGCGTGCCAGTGCCATGACCTTGAGGATGTCATGGCATAGTCAAGTCATAACCCAGGGTAGATGTTAGAGGTTATGACCGTGATCAGCAAGTGAACACCGGAACGTGAAAAGTGGACTTTGCACACAACATGAAAAACGACAGGGTCTCACTTGCCAAGTGACAGGAAGTAGAGTCCAGACAAGGCAGTCTACGATTTGATTTCGTTCAGTGCGGACCATGTCAAGTCTAGAGTAATGGCCAATACTGCGCCACTCTTTTAAAGAATTAAGTTGTGTTTAGAAAATGTTATGTAGAAGTATTGTCGAATATCTGAGTTGTAAATTGGTGATGTCAACCCTAGTCTGTGTAGAATAATATACACCTAAAATTACAACTGGTGTTTGAGTCGACTACTGTTCGAGTTTACTATTGTTCAGTTATGTCGAGTGGCATTCGTAGTAAGTCCAGTAATGTGTGGAGGTTTAAAGAATCACTATCAGCTAAGTTATATGTAGAGAAAATAACCTTGATGCGGACTGGGAAAAAGAAGAAGTAGTCATATCCCTTGTTGGACACGAACAGCAAGAAAGAAGAAGTGTTTACAAAAGCCGCCAGTAAATCGGCCAACCCATAGCCCAGTAGCATCATGGCAGCCAGTAGTGTAGTAGCTTCCCCTAGACCAGTGGTTCTCAACCGGTGGGGAATTCTCCCCCCCCCCCAGGGGAGGGGGGGGGGGAATTTTAGGGTTTCCAGGGGGAGAATTAAGATTATTTCAAGATCGTGTTAATACAAGAACCGATTACTTAATATTGTTTTTCCCTTCATACTGTACGGTTCTGTACGTCTCACGCTTCTAAAATTCAATTTATAAAGTAAGTAGACCCACAAATCATGTTTTATGTGGACGTCTAGACTTGTTTTAGTATGTGCTATAAAATTTAGCTTCCATTATTACGTATACTGTGTAGGGGCAAGGGCGGGATTTTTAGGTAGGAAATACGAAAGGGGGGAATGACATTCTGAAAATATGGTGAAGGGGGGCATGGGCCAAAAAAGGTTGAGAACCACTGCTCTAGACAGATCTCATCCAAAGTAAATGGCTCTATTTACCCATAAACTGAACGTACAAAAAAAGCAACAGCATCAACAAATTTGACTCACAGCGTTGTTTATATCATACACAACAACCGCTGCCTGGGCCCCCCTGTAGTACATCGGTGCCAGGCTGTGATAGCGCTCCTGGCCGGCGGTGTCCCAGATATCAAACTTTAGACTCTGTCCCTGCACCTGGACAGTCTGTGTCAGGAAGGCAGCTGCAAATAAAAGTTTCAACTACTTATGTCACTAGGAAATTATACCAGGTATGCTGCAAATCCTGGACAATTAGTAAACAGACAGAAAAATTTCAGGAAGCCTTGGAGACTCCTTTCCTCCCAACCCCTCTCTCTGCAATCCTCCTCCTCTCTTTGACATCCCCTCTTCTCTGCCTTCCTTACTTAATCTTCCCTACCTGCCTCGTTATTCCTTCCCTGCCTCCCTTGCTTTAATCTTTTTCCCTGCCTCTTTTTCTCTCTCCCTCCCTCTCTTTCTCCCTTAGTTAATCTTCTTCCCTGCCTCTTTTTTTGTCTCCCTCACTTAATCTCTTTCTTTGTCTGCCTCTATTCTTACTTCCCTGCCACTTTCTCTTTCTCATGTTTACCTCTCTTGCTTAATCTCCTTCCCATGCCTCTCTCTCTCTCTTCTCTCTCAGGAAATGCACTAAGCAACAGCAGACATGGTATAACTTGTATTTCAAGCCACCAGCTGCTTGTGTTTGCGCTTTCAGACCTAACAAAGATGACAGGAACCTTACCAAAACAATATACAAGCTCTAACTGTCTTGCACTGTGACTGAACAGACCAGATTCCCTAAACATAAACATAGAGAAGTCCCGGGAAGGTTAACCCGGTCAACAAATGCCCGCAGAAGTCGGATGTGTCGGCCTAACGGCGCAAGAACGCAGCTCTGCTGTAAACAGGCACAACGCAATCACATCCGAAAAAAAACTCCGGATGAACGAAGAAGAAGAAGAAACATAGAGAAGTCATTCTTCCTTGTCTGCCTTTCATCTCTCGATGAAGAACAAGCCCTCAACCAACCCACACCAAGCCCTTTCTAGACTTGTTCAAGGTCGGTTGGAGTTTGCAGCAAAGGTTTTTTAACTAGTCAAGGTAGTTAATCCCATGCCAACCCATCTTAGACATCTTTAGTGACATGCATGGCAGGCTGCAGTGTTACTATTCTTCACTTTTCTTATGAGTCCCTGTAACACACAAGCTGTGTGGTGAAGGGGTTACAGATGCAATTCGTAATCCGACAGACCGCATTCAAAACACAGATGCGGGTGATTTGGCAGCAGACCGCTTTGCGTTGGTTTTCATACAATGGTATGAATGCGAGTGCCAGTTGTTCAGACAGCAATGCCAAACTACTGAACGTAAACTTGCCAAGAAATCACAAACAGCCAAACAATGCTGGAGTTGACTGTGACGTCCTGTAAAGGATATACAACTTATTATTTCTGTCTAACACACAGGCTAGTGAAGTAATGACATTATGAAAGATGAGGTCCTGTGTACACCTTTAGCACACAAGCAATTGCAAAGAGTAAGCTGTAAGACTGCTACACTGGCAAAATTGTTAGGATAGAAAACCTACCTACAGGTAGACAGTGTCCATTATCTTGGATGAAACCTGTCTAGCGGAAGCAAACTTTACACAAATGCATACTTAACTCATAAGTGCATAACTAGGCCTGACACACTCTCCTTACAAGAGGAATGAACAAGAATGTAGACTTACCACCGACGGTTGCTTCACTGTGCTCTGGAAACTGTCCTCGAACAAACCGCAGTGCCAAGCTAGACTTCCCAACACCCTGGTCTCCGAGAAGCACCAATTTGGCCTGTTGTATTCTGCCACCGACAGCACCTGGCCTAGATCCAGAGTTGCGTCTGCTATTGCTCATAACTGTTTGTGGAATGGTTTACAGGAACCTGAAAGTGACTTGTCAGTCTCTGAAAGATGCGAACCTGCCTCTCTCTGACAGTACCCTTTGTGATAGCTGTCTTTTTTTTTGGGTCTAGCTTAGTAACAAGGTGACTGCCATCTGTAGTCAGATTCTGTGGACAATGGAAATATACAATGAAAGAAACAAAATCGACATTCAAGTGGAATGCATAAGTGCTGATTTGTCCAGAGTAGTATTGACACTGAGCAAGGCCTGTCCTTGGGAGCACAGTGGTTAGACTGAGCAAGACCTGTCCTTAGGAGCACAGTGGTGAAGATACTCACCGGCTGAGCAGGAGGTCATGGGTTATAATCCACATTGAAATTGATTTTAAAAATGGACTCCCAGTCTAACATTGATAGCAGGAAATATCTTGGGAGGTGAAGACAGTTTATTTGAAACTGACTAATGGTGAGGGACACTGGTGATAGGGAAAGCTAATCCACATCTAAAACTTGATACTGACTAATGGTGAGGGACATTGGTGTTAGGGAAAACTAATCCACATGCAAAATTTGATATTGACTAATGGTGAGGGACACTGATGATAGGGAAAGCTAATCCACATCTAAATCCTGATACTGACTAATGGTACGGGACACTGGTGATAGGGGAAGCTAATTCACATGCAAAATTTGATGATTAATGGTGAGGGACACTGATGATAGGGAAAGCTAATTCACATCTAAATCCTGATACTGACTAATGGTGCGGGACACTGGTGATAGGGGAAGCTAATTCACATGCAAAATTTGATGATTAATGGTGAGGGACACTGATGAGAGGGAAAGCTAATTCACATCTAAATCCTGATACTGACTAATGGGGAGGGACACTGATGATAGGGGAAGCTAATCCACATGCAAAATTTGATACTGACTAATGGTGAGGGACACTGATGATAGGGAAAGCTAATCCACATCTAAATCCTGATACTGACTAATGGTGAGGGACACTGATGATAGGGGAAGCTAATCCACATGCAAAATTTGATATTGACTAATGTTGAGGGACACTGATGATAGGGAAAGCTAATCCACATCTAAATCCTGACTAATGGTGAGGGACACAGATGATAGGGGAAGCTAATCTACATGCAACATTTGATACTGACTAATGGTGAGGGACACTGATGATAGGGGAAGCTAATCCACATGCAAAATTTGATACTGACTAATGGTGAGGGACACTGGTGATAGGGAAAGCTAATTCACATGCAACATTTGATACTGACTAATGGTGAGGGACACTGGTGATAGGGAAAGCTAATTCACATGCAACATTTGATACTGACTAATGGTGAGGGACACTGGTGATAGGGAAAGCTAATTCACATGCAAAATTTGATACTGACTAATGGTGTGGGACACTGATGATAGGGAAAGCTAATCCACATGCAAAATTTGATATTGACTAATGGTGAGGGACACTGATGATAGGGAAAGCTAATTCACATGCAACATTTGATACTGACTAATGGTGAGGGACACTGGTGATAGGGAAAGCTAATTCACATGCAAAATTTGATACTGACTAATGGTGTGGGACACTGATGATAGGGAAAGCTAATCCACACGCAAAATTTGATACTGACTAATGGTGAGGACACTGATGATAGGGAAAGCTAATCCACACGCAAAATTTGATACTGACTAATGGTGAGGACACTGATGATAGGGAAAGCTAATCCACACGCAAAATTTGATACTGACTAATGGTGAGGACACTGATGATAGGGAAAGCTAAACCACATGCAAAATTCAGACCAGTGCTACTAGAAGTAGTGTGTACGGACTACGCTTGAGTTCAAAGCGAGCGAGTACCCACCAAGTGCTGACTGGTCTATAAAAATGAATCTGGCACTAAATGCCCAATATGCCTTAAGGTGTGTGAAAGGGCCCTTTACTTTAAGGCATCTCCTCATTTCCATGTGGAAGAGGCTGGGCAGACATTAGTCTAATGAAGGAGGGACTGAACATGGTTCCCTTAGTTGTCTCTGCATCTTGAAGTGGTTGAGGGACCTGTGACTTTTAATGAACCCAGTGCTATGCCAACGGTATCATAGCTACTGATAGAGGCTCCTATGTTGTACAGATCAAGAGGTAGTGACTACATGAAGTGAGAAACAAACCTGTGTGTCTTGTAGATAGACTGGGGACAGTCAAAGGCTAGGGATAGCAAACACGAAATTGGATGTAGTGAGCCACAGATTTGATGAAACAGTGCAATGCAACTCAATTATATGATGATCCTCCCCCCCCCCCCCATGTGTCTCCACCTTGTCGCGATGGGGGGGGGGGGGGGGGGCTTGTGTGTCCCAGTATCCCCAAGAGCATTGCCGACGGAAACAAAATTACACGTCGGACAAGCCTTGGGATAGGGACCAGACTAAGTGAGACACAACCTGCTGCTCTCAGGTAAGACTGAGGATAGCAGTCAAAGTCTAAATCAGGCGCACGATGCCGCTTTTCAGAGGTCCAGACACATATTCTAAGGCTCCCATTCGAGGGATATGGCTGAACGCCTCTAAGCCATAAACCCTCGGATGTGAGAGCCAGGCCGATATCCACCTACCTAATAATGGAGGTGAAATGCTGAGCATGCTACAAGCTCAGTTCAGATACTTGCTCGAAGGCTCTCATCTGGGGGATATGTGGGATCCACAAATGAGAGGGCCTGGCCGTTTCTCGCTCACTGGTGCACGGAGGTAAGGTGCTGAGCCGGCAGCACATGTAGCCTACCTTGTGAGCGAGAACAGAAGGTAGAAAATGTCACACGAAATGGTTACGCAAAATGTCTTGTATCTATATTTACAGAGTGTAGTCAATGGTGGAAAAACATCTCAATAACACGAAATGGAAGGCTTGCTAGCGAACCCATTGCGTGGTCCAAAGTCCGAAGCGAAAGCTTACCTAGTGGATGTCGCCTGCAGACTGACCATTCCTGGTGTGTGCTGAACGTCCAGTGGCAAGCGAAATGCCCAATACATGGAAGTGAGGAATTAAAGCAGCCATGAGCAGGACGTGGCAACTCCTCGGGTGAGCACAGTCTCAGAGCAATATGTGCCAGTTCTGCAATTATGGAAGCCTCCTTGGATAGTGGGGGAATGCCCATGGTCTGCCCCTGCCTTCCCTTGAGGGTTGACCATGATGTTGTTGACCGTTCTAGCTTGACCAGCCGAGATGTGGGCGACACCACAGCAAAAAAAGTCTAATGTCTCTCGAAACCTCGTGAAGGCAAACCGTAAAAATGCCCGCTGAAGTCGGATGTGCTGGCCTACGGGTGCAAATAAATCAGGCACAACGCATAATACGTCCGAGTGAAATGCCTTTCGTGCTAGGAACAGCTCTGACTAACTAGTTTTCCAAATAGCTCATGTCCGGAACAGCTCTGACTAGGTAAGTTTCCGAATGTCCGTCATGCCTGGAACTATAGAGTCGTGCTCTGACTATATTGTCCCCGGGCACAGTGACAAGCACATGTCCGAATCGATAATTCGCTGAGTGGATACCATCTGCAGACCGGTCTGGTTTGCGCGGGAACGGGCCGGGCCTAATGAAATGCCCAATATATTGAAGTGAGGAATTAAAGCAGCCATGAGCAGGACGTGACGATTCCCTCGGTGAGCCCAGCACCAGGGTGCTATGTGTCGGCTCTGCAACTATGGATGCCATCCTGGATGGCGGAAAATGCAATGGACTGTCCCTGCCTTCTCTTGAGGGATGACCGTGAAGTCTTCGACTGTTCCAACTTGACAAGCTGGGATGCAGACAGTACCACAAAAGTGAGTCTCTCAGAAATGCTAACATGGTCAAAAATGCACGCAGAAGTCAGATGAGTTGGCCCAAGGGTTTTCGCCCAAGGGTGCGTAACAATTCTCCGCAATCACATCTGAAAAAACACTCCGGATGAACGCAAAGAAGAAGAAGATATGATGATGAACATGGTCTCCAATGTGATGAAGACTGCCGCAAACTCACACTTTGCAAGCTACAAGATTGCAAGAGCCAGTCAGAGCCCACAAGCCCAGGAAGGCAATCTAGCAATCTACCAATGGGAGGAGGTATTGAAAAAACAAAACTCAACCGTCGAAGTCGGAAGATGATGGTCCAAGTGTCACAGGACTAGAAAGTGGACATCTGTGCAAAATGATGGATGCTGTAGACCACGCACGGCCCAAGTTGATCAAAGAAGAAGAAAAGCAAGAGTCACAGGTGTATCTTGTGATGATGGTAGACAATCGAACCCAAGCCTTGCACTCACCACCCTGAGAGCTCACACACACACATTTGTAATTAGTGATGCTTGCCTAATGGTGGTTGAGGCCAAATTATCACTATTCCCCAGTGCAATAAGTCATACAGCATGATCATCATCTTACAGCAAGTCCTTTACGGAAAGACACTCTGTGGTCTTATCAGCTTACATCATTAACTCTTGAACTCCCATCTTGCTTACAGACTGGGGCATCCAGTCTATCAGTGAAATTTTCTCTGAGACGTGGGCCGCTGCTGGAGCTATGGAGTTTGTGCTCTGTACAATACTTTCAGCAGGTCGAGCCTTGTGGGATAAAACTTGGTGCAATTAAGTCAATCATCTTGCTTTTAATAAACCCTTCATGCGTTTTTTATTGGCTGATAATATTATTAAGTAGACAGTACTACCTGCTTTCTGTTATCACCGAACCCTGGGCAAGGCTCACCAAACCCGACAAGCCACATTGTACCAGTGACTTCAGGCGAAGGAGGGTATTTAGACAATTGGGAGGGAACAAGCCTTCCTTATTGTGGAGTGAAAAAACGCAACCTAAAGACTAAATATCATGGCAGGGCAGACCAAGTCCTAAGTTTTGGTTGGCAACTGGTCTAGAATCGAAGCTCTGACAGGCGGACAGAGCATTGCTTTGGTGATCCAGCAACTTGTCTTTTTCAGATATACTGGTATTTTTTTTTTCTCTGGAGTAACATAAGCAGGCCAAGAGAGGGATCATGATCATACTGTATAAGTGTATGGGCAACACACGGTCTTTATAATTCAGCCCAGGTTGTGTAAGAGTGTGTGCTATGGAGAGGTTATTGTGCCCATTTTTAAGCACAATGTAACAAACTGTCGTCTGTCAAGATGGCAAAGTGCCAATAAATAATTAAATATTATTATATTGGCAATGTGGGAGCGAAAACGTGTCCATCGACATTTCTCCGACTTTTGGAAGCATTGGACACTCTTCTGAACGACGGTCCCAAATTATTTAGTGTAAAATGCATCCATTATAGGGCCTCATAATGTCATTTCCGGGGCGATAGTGTTGTCAATCACTTACATTTGAGAGTATCGTCATCTGCTAGACACTAGACTGATCGACGTTTGAGTGTGTAGCGGACTGCTAGACCAATTGATGGATACAATAAAGGTTTATGGGCCCAGAGGGCAGTGAGGGCCCTCCGGGTCCAGACACATTCATTGTATCCATCGATCAGTCTAGCAGTCCATGACACACTGAACACCGACACACATTCAATGCTCGTTCCGATATGTAAAATTTTTCCCCCACGGATTTACTGATACAAGAGTTTAGAATATGTTTTCCTACAGTATTTACAACTTTTGTGCCACAATTTCCACATATAACTGTGAAATATTATTGGTACGTATTTCCATTTTCTCGGTTCTATATTTTAGTTCGTAGTTCACATTTTTTATTATGTCTATTGTCAGCTAATGAGGCCCTGTAAGGGATGCTTTTTACGCTAAATAATTTGGGACCATCGGGTAGAGTGCCAAGTATTGGATTACTTAGTGAAAGTGAAAGCTATGCTACTAAACTAAAGAAAACTAAAGATCACGCTTCCACTCGTGAATATTACAAATCTATAGATAAAAATTAGACAAAACGAGACAGAAAAGACAACAAAACCAAAAAGGATCTACATTAAAAACGAAAATGGCAGAGGGAATAATAAAGTAAGCAAATTTTGTTCCCTCTTTCAAAGTTCCATAAAAGAAGTTAAAAAAGTAAAGTCAAGAAAGCACGTAGTCCTAACTAGTAGAGTGAACAATTAAAAAAACAAATATAAAAACAATCTATGTCAGCAAACATAATGAAATATTTAGTAATTATGACAACTCCGCTGGGGAATAAGTAACTACCACTTACATGTTTGCTAACAAAACCCTGCGGAAAAAATTAAACAAGGACACAAGTGAAACGATCGCAGAAAACGAGTCCTTGAAACAATAATAAGGATGTTTACTAATAATATCTCTCTCCTTCTCCACTTCCGATGTCTGCGCCCTGTGAATGCTGGGATATTCTCACGGTGTCCAGATTTGATAGTGCTCGGGAATGTTAACTGTTTTGGGTATTGATTGTTGCTCATAGAATATAACAGTAACATTTCAACAGTGGAGTCATAAATAGTAGATTGTATGATATATTGCCTGGAATACTGAACTGCGTCTCGTCAGGTAGATACTGCAGATTTCAGACAACATAAACTAAAACAATAAGATAAATTCTTTAAGCTGAAATATACGGCAAGCATATTCACACAGTAATTTTAATTGTCTACCATGGTAATTTTAAACTGAAATGTACAAGGTTTGCCTTTGTAACTGAAAATAAAAGTAAAAGTAAATAAGTTTATTTACATATAAGAAGACATATTGGTGATGTGTTGTTTGGTCCATATGTTCACTGAACTAAAACGTACACGTCCGTGAGTTCTCGGATAAAGGCAAGGAATCAAAGCATCGCAACATGTCATATATGAATATGTTAGTGGCGACTGAGGAGAGTTGGCAAAGGACTGGCTTCTACGTCCCGTACAAAAAAAAAAAACTTTACTTGCAAAATATAAACAACCAAGAATAGGGGTAAAGAAAAGGATCAAAATGAATACAGTAAAACCTCGGTTTTCGTTGCCTTCTGGTATCGTCGGTTTCGGTTTTCGTCGATTTTTTCCCACGAAAAATTTGTCTCGGTTTTCGATAGTTGCCTCAGATTTCGTCGGTGTGCCCACATGACCTCGCTATTAATTTTGCTAAAACAAAGGGACCCACGCGTTCCTCTGTTCAGTTTGGCGTTGTTTTTCGTTGTATGAGCATCATCATCATCATCATCATCATCATCATCATCAAGTGCCTTGCCAACTTGCTTAGACGTTCATGGCTCTCCACAGATCTCTGTCTTTGGTGTTCTGAATCAACTCTGCTGATGATACTCCTCCGTGCCACCGTCTCAATCTATCCAGCATTATTTTTCATGGTCTGTCCCTAGCTATCTTCCCCTCAATCTTTCCAATTGTCACGCTGTTCTCCAATGTCTCTCTTTTCATCACATGACCAAAAAAGCTGTTTGTCTCTGTCTTATTGTTGTGTATAATGTTCTAGCTTCATTAGCCTCTTTCGGGCAGCCCTTGTTAGTTACTCTGACAGTCCTGGGTATTCGCAACATTCGGTGTGAGCAGTCAAACTAATACAAGATCTTAAAGTCTTAAAAGTCGAGAGAATCGACTTCATTGCACCAGGTTTTATCCCATATGCCTCAGTCTCTTTCCGCAGGGCGGCCTGCCGAAAGCGTCGCACAAAGCACGAACTCCGTAGCTCCAGCGACGACCCCCAGGAGTCTCTAAGAAAAATGCACTCGTGAACCGAAAGTCATAGCCCGGAATCAAACCCACAACCTTTGGAGCGCAAGGCAGAAGGCTTGACCACTTTACCATGGAGACTCCCTGCTTAACTAATAACTAATAATAAAATACGACAGGGGCATTAAGATTGCTGAAATCGGCCGCAAGTACGGGAAGTTGCCATTCACTATTAGTTCCATTGTGGCGAAAAAGGAAGCAATAAAGGAGGCTAATGTAGTGAAAGACATGAATGTGTTAACGAAATAGAGATTGCAAAACATTGAAGATGTCGAACAGTTAGTATTACTTTCCATAAATCAAAACCAGTTAGATGGCTATTCTGTGTCGGAAGCAGTCATACTCATATTTGAAACGGCCAGGCTGTTGTATGTCGATCTCATTAAGAAAATGCCTGAGGCGAGTGCTAGTGTACTTAGTGATTTTAAGGCTAGCAGAGGATGGTTTGAAAAATTAAAGAGGAGCAATGGTAGACGCAGTGTTACTAGGCACAGCGAAGGTGCGAGTTCGGACAAGTCCGAGGCCGAAAAATAGTATCAAACACTGCATTTATTCTCTGTCAAATGTGTTTTTGGTATGTATTTTAGAGTTTCTAGAGCGAAGTAACTATATTTACATTGATTCTTATGGAAATAATTTCCTCGGTTTTCATCGGTTTCGGATTTCATCGATTGTATTCGGACGGATTATCGACGAAAACCGGGGTTTTATTGTTAAAAAAAAAAAAAAAAAAAAAAAAAAAAAAAAAATTATGTGAGCCATGATAAAAGAAGGCGCTTCTATTTTAACATGTATGAAGAGATGAGGAGACGGATGTCAGGAGTATTGCCTACTTACCTTCTTTCACAAGAGAAATTCTCCAGAAATGGCACGTGGAAAGTTAGAATTATTTTTAAATTTAGAAAGATACCATAGATGTCGGGAAATGGACTATTATAAGAATAACATTTTGAAATTATGTCAAACAAGATAGAAGCAAGCTAGCAAAAAGCCTGCAGGCACAGGTGAAACAGTGCCGTTCTCTTGCTATACACATGAAAATCCCTCATACAACAAAGATGTGACCTTAATTATGTTCTAAGAGGCAGGCAACGCATTATTATTAGCGTGGGAAGCAGCGAATTCTGGACTAATGACAGTAACATTTAGAACCACAAAAATAGTAAATAAACATGAATGCGATTGTCAACATCTCATACACACACAGGCATTCTTAGTTCCTTCACATGCATTCAAGAATATTTAACCTCGCAGCTGGAATCAAACATTTATTTACAGAACTTCAATATCATCAAGATGCGCACATACGGCGGTTAACTCAACACATCATCTTAATAACAGAACTGCTATTTAATAAACAGTCGTAGCAATCAAGCAATCACAAAACCCTGCACTCAATACTCGCTATCTTTAAATTAGTTGAATATTGCGCAGTAACGTACTAAGACTGTTTTACTCCCTCGCGTCAGTTCAAATTCGGCTTTTTAGTGTTCCCAAAATGATTTTTAAAGTAATTTGTACCAACCCCAAAAAAGCACTAAAAACATTTCGTGAAGCACTAAATTTACGCGGCCGCGCTAAAAGCAAAATTTCGCACTAAATGACTTGAAAAAGCACTAAGTTTAGTGCGAAAAGGACTAAAATGGCAACACTGCTGGCTAGTGCAGTCGTCGCGAACTGTGCAGGTTAGAATTTTCTTTTTTCTCCCGCTCTCTGAGCATCGAAATTGAGGAGGATAACACGAAACAAAACAAACACTTTGACCTTATTTTCGCATATCCTTCACAGAACATCGCTGTCAACACCAGCATTTTACCGCTTTCGTTGATCTCTTGTCAAGATTACGCTCAGTAGTTTGCCATTGCTTTCTGAGCAGCCGGCTCACCAATCCCGTTAGTTACCAACGCGGCGAGAACCGCTTCCAATTCTCGCGCGCTGCGTTACCCTACTTGGATAAACGGGATTACGGAGAAAGTTGTTTAACACCTAGACCAAGGAGACCGGCACTTTGACCCTAGTATGGGGATATATCGTCCTTCTGGCCATATGTGGCGACTATTCTTCGGCCCTAATCAGTAAAAAAAAATTATTCACTTCAATGGGGATTCAAACACAAGACAATAAGGCCTGCAGGTGAGTGTACTGGCCACATATCTGCAGTAGCCCATACATTGCCAGCCAGTGGACTGTGGCTTGGCTTGTCAGTTGGAGGTTCACTGATCAGCTTGAGCTGGAAAATTGCCAGTTCTGAGGACACTACTTTCTGAACTTGGAAGTCAGCGTAAGATCACCATACAGTGGATACCATCCCACTGTGGAATCCCCGGAAACGACAGAGCTGATTGATTGGCTAAGGAAGGAGCACAAGAAGAACAACCAGATGTGCCTATTACATACCACCAAAAGAAAAGAATGATCAAATCAGTCAGAAGACCACCAAACCTTACTCAAGACGACTACCACGTTATGGACAGACCAGAACAGGTCATTCTTCTGCGCCTCAGAACAGGACACAATAGATTACGCAAACCACATGTATACACAAAGATTGGTGACTCAGCCATGTGCACATGTGGTTTGGCGTCGCAGACAGCAGAGCACATACTCCAGGATTGCCCAAACTACAACATATCCAGGCGAACCTTCTGGCCTAGAGAGACAACAGTGGAAGATAAACTCTATGGACCGCTGAATGAACTAAAAAAGACTGTTAGATTCATACAAGAGACAACATTGCAGTTATAAACATATTTCAGGCGAACGAAAGAAGAAGAAGAAGAAGAAGAAGCTTGAGCTGAGTTGACTCAAAAACCGACATCGCGGACACTCAGGATATTCCCATAATACTCCTTATCTTCAACCTGAATAAAATTAGTGGAATTGCGGTAAAGCTATGGACATGTAAATAACACAACATAATGCAGCTTTTCGTAATTCTGTTTTGTAAATCTGCATTACGTTGTGTTATTTTATATTGTTTTCATCTTCAAGCTGTGCAGGGGCCGAATAACATTGGATAGGGAATGTGGGGATTGACCGGAAAATGGTAGGTGTAATAAATGATCCGCGATAACTTGAGACCAGGCGATGTAATCATCTACACCAGTGTTTCCCAACCTTTTTTGTGCCATGCCCCACTTAAGCCTTTCTAAAATTCATATTGCCCCCCTCACCCCCCCCCCCCACGCCCCCTCCCCCCCTCAACATATACATTATTTTTAATATTCAAAAATTGAAATGTTCACTAAAGAAACTTGAATGATAGGTTTTAGGAAGAAATCACTAGGTAATTATTGAGCAAACACAGTAAGTAAATTTTCAAAACATATAATGGAGAACTGAAATTCAAGTACAAAATAATTTTAATGAAAGATTTTTCTATATTATTTTAATTATTAGTAATTATTTATTATTTAAATTTAGTGAGATCCTTGCGCTTGATGCTTGCTGCAAAGAGATCTTATGTCTGGTTCCAATTTAGTTAACTTCAGTCTCAAGTCTCCCCGTTTTGTTATATTCAGCCGATTTCTTCCATTTTCGAATTGCCCCCCTTAACAGTCAAATTGCCCCCCTGTGGGGCGTGGGCCCCACGTTGGGAAACACTGAACGGATGTCTATGTGTTACGAGGTGAAAGAAATGCTTGGGGGTTTGTGGCGAAAGTTGTTGGACGGTGTTTGGTGCAGGAGAGCCTGGCATATGATACTACATCTAGTCTGAGAATGGAGGTGGTGGTAGTCAAAACGGCGTTGCACTGGTTGGATAACAAACGGCACACACATGTCATGATTGTAACGGACTCACTAAGTATGATGAGAAAGGTGAAGACATGCATGCTCCAGAATGGCAGGCTTCAATTCAACAATAAAAAATAAGGAGCATGTGTTGTTCCCCCCCCCCCCCTCTTCCCCCTCCCTCCTGCAAAGCCGGAGGGGAAAAAAGCCTCTATCACTCCCTAACTTCTCAACTCTCTCTCTCTCTCTCTCTCTCCCTCTCTCTCTCTCTCTCTCTCTCTCTCTCTCTCTCTCTCTCTCTCTCTCTCTCTCTCTCTCTCTCTCTCTTACTCTCTCTAACTCTTTCTCCCAATCTTCTTCTTTTTCTTCTGCGTTCATCCGGAGTTTTCTTTTTTTTTTTTCGGACGTGATTGCGTTGTGCCTGTTTACAGCAGAGCTGCATTCTTGCGCCGTTAGGCCAGTACATCCGACTTCTGCGGGCATTTGTTGACCGGTGTCGTAAGTAAAGAATGTCGTAGTAGTTATTTGTTCCTCTTTACTATTTTAGTGTCGTCCCTGGAGTGAGGGGAATCAACACCCACATTTATTTTAATTCAATATCCCTATTCTGGAGGTATCCAGCAAACTCCGTCCATAACACTCTCTCAATCTGAAGACACCTTCTTCTCACTCTTACTCACCCCTGGATCATGCCCCCTCTCATTCTTCCCCAACATAACATACTTGACAACTCTAGCTTCAACAAATAAAAACAAGAAATTTATTAAAGCAAAGAGTATATGTGGGAGAAGTGTGTGTGTGTGTGTCTGTGTGTGTATAATGTGTAGAATGTGTGACGTATATTCTAAGGTGTATATAGACTCAGATCAGTGTTCAGGAGTATAGTCATTCTCATCACTGTGCTGAGAACACACTAGCACCATGTATTCCAGACAAACAACCTCACCGAGGTGATGCTTCTCCGGTCACGTGAAGAGTTTCTCCGCTATCTCTCGAGGCATCCAGATGTTTGGACATCCATGACAAACACTGTCTAATGAGAGTCTTCAATCTAATTCACACTATGAATTTCCTCTGTTATTGACTGTTTGTTACTCAGAGAATTCTAACACTATTGTCACTGTTACTTGGGAAATCTTAATTGATCTAGTGTCACTGGTTGTAAAGATTCCCCATATTAACACCACAATCTGAATGTTCCAGGTATTTCTATAAATTTATATGAATGTTCATGGTATCAGTGTTGTATATATATATATAATGTTCTGACTGTTCAGTGATACAACTATCACTTACTAAACATAAGTATCATCAGCATGTCCTGCTCAGCAGAAGCCAGGTTCCCGCAGACCAACTTGGGTATAAGCCCAATGTAGAGGCCTCTCAGCAACTTCTGTCTTCAAATCCTGAGCCATCATCTTCTAAACTGTGTTCTAGCTTCACTTTTGAATATCATAGCACACCTACATGGAACCTGTTGAGTAGAGAATACTATGGTGAGAGCAACTCAATTCTGGCCGGAATTAGGTGAGTGTAGGCCAATAGCAGCACTCAGATCTACAACAGAGATCCGATCTCTGTCATATGGCCAAATAGCTCATCACATGGTCTGAGACATGGCAACACCAGGAAAGAATAAAGGAACGGGTAGAAACCCAGCAGATGCCCTACTGGAAGATCTTACCATTTCACATTCCCCTCCTCCCTCCCAACCATCCTCAATCTCTCTAATTATTATCCCACTACATTGTCCTCAACTCCCTGAGTAAAATGATATATCACACAAGCTAGTTAAAGCCACACAATAGGATACTAGTGCCGACGCTCCTATGATACTTTCTAACACCACACTTATAGAACATTCTATCACCACACCTATAATACATTACATCACCGCACAGTACTGTACTCTATTCCTAATCATACTCTAAGTTAGATATGATTAATAGAATACCATATGCCTATTCCGGTTGCTGATTGAAACTATGCAATCACAGACTGGATCTATGTCCGCCGATAAATATCAACAAATTGACACTATAGTTTCTTTCAAAAACACAACTCGGAAACTGCACCGATCCTTCAAACTTCAGAAATCTTGGTCGACTAACTCCACTTGTTTACCGCAACGGGTTTTATGTCGGGCTTGAGTGACGTCACCAAATTGTCTAGACGCTGATCAGTCCAGAGTCTGGTTTTCTCCTCTTGTTTTAGACTAACTGGAGTCAATCCGCCGTCAAGTTTGCTTTCATCTGGGGAAATCCTTTGCCTCGTCCAATAATGTTCTGTCTGTCTGCGAACCAGAGAATTCCCCACATCACAGAATCCTCTCCGCCGTTTGTCCAGACATTCCGTCTACACTTCAAAGGCTAACTACCGCCTTGGCAGACGTCTGGCGTTATTATTCGTTTCTCGAACAACCCACATCATAAAGAATCGCCGACTGTGTGTAGACATTTTGACGCGACGTATTTTTGTTCCTCCGTCTATACACATCAAAGGGTTGCTTGTTTGTGCAGACGAATGTCTCCTTTTGTCATCGATCGAAAGTAGCAAGTTTATTTTTCGTGACATAGGCCCCCTCCTAAGAGAGTAGTCCGCAACAACTCTTTCTTCTTGGAGGTTCGATCCAGATGATCTATTCCTCTTCTTCAGGAGCTGGATGTCTAGACAGGAAATCAGCTCCAACATGTTCCTTCCCAGGTATATACTCCACTGTAAAGTGGTATGGCTGAAGTAGCAACGACCACCGCATCAAACGGGTGTTGAGCTTCTGAGAAGTGGCCAGGAACATCAAGGGTTGATGATCCGACTGAACTCGAACTGAACTCCATACAGATAGGGCTGGAATTTTTGCACGACCCATACGAGAGACAAGCACTCTCTCTCTCGACGGTCGAATAATTCCTCTCGGCCGGGAGAAGTTTCTTGCTTGCGTATGCCGCTGGTTTCAAAATCGAAGCATCGTCTTTTCCTTCCTGTAACAAAGCTGCCCCAATCCCAATCCCACTTGCATCCGTTCTCAACACAAATGGTTTGGAAAGGTCCGGGAGTTGTAACACAGGTTTGCTGACCAAGGCATTCTTCAACTGACTGTAGTCACTCTCGCATTCCGGTGTCCAAACAATTTGGTCCGGGAATCCCTTTTTCAAGGTTTCTGTTAATGGAGCTCCCAGTTCAGTGAAATGTGGGATAAATTTGTGGTAGAACCCACACAACGAGAGAAAAGATCGCACATCCTTCTTCGTTTTTGGCCTTGGAACACATCTGATTTTCTCTAGGTTCTTTTCTTCTGGGACAATTTGTCCTGGAGTTATGGTGTGACCTAGAAATTCCAGAGTCTGGTAACCAATCATACACTTGGTTGGGCGAGCAGTAAGCCCTGCTTCCTTGAGCCTATTGAAAACTCGTTCCAAGGATTGTAAATGGTCATCCTAGCTGTCACTGGAAATCAGAATATCATCCATGAATGAGATGATGGACGGATCCTGTAAGGGATCTAGTAAAGTCCTCATCATACGAGTAAACACACTAGGTGCATTACTGATTCCAAAGGGCATGACCTTGAATTCGTAATGTCCACTGGGGGTACTGAAAGCCAGCAGTGGTCGAATCTCTGGTTTGACTGGAATCTGATAATACCCTCGACTCAGATCCACCTTTGAGAAATACCTTGTCTTATGGAGCCTCGCGAATAACTGAGTTGGATTCGGCAAAGGTTCCACCTGAAATTGGGTATGACTGTTCAGAAGTCGGTAGTCTATACACAACCGGTGTTCTCCACTTGGTTTTCGCAACAAACCTACCCCCGCATTGTATGGGGATGTGGATAGCGCAATCACGTGATCCTCCAACAGTTTCTGTATTTCCTCCTCCAGGGCCTTTTCTTTAGAGAATGGCACTGGGTAAACCTTTTGGCGAACAGGCTCTTGAGTGGTCAAGGTCATCTCGAACTCCACCAACCTCGTTCGTCCTGGTTTATCAGTAAGCATCTCCTTATGAGACTCGAGAACCTGGGTTATCTTTTCCCTCTCCTGGGAGGTCAGATCAGGGTTCACCTGCACATCCTTGTAGGTTTCCTGGTGCACCAGGGGATATTCCCTGCCCTCGTTGGTACCACTTCTGTCTCCACTGCAACTGCCATTGCCATGAGGTGAGCTGCTTTGTCTCCGGATCTCTCTTCGTATTTCCGCAAGAGATTAATATGGAAAATCTTCGACTTTCCCCGGATCCGGATCTGATAGTTGGTCCTGGATATCACCATTTCCACAGGAAATGGTCCTTGCCAACCTATCTCCAGTTTGTTGTTTCCCGTTGGGAGTAGCAACAATACTTTGTCTCCCACCTCTAGAGATCTGTCTTTAGACCTACGGTTGTAGTAAGCCGCATGTCTTTTTCTGGCCTTTTTCAAGTTTTGATTTGCCAGAGTCCATCCCTTGTGAAGTTTTTCTTTCAGTTCCTCCACATATTTGTAAAAAGAGATCACTTCTTCTGACGTCCCCTCTTCAGTCCAACTCCTCAACATGGCTGCCAACGGTCCCTTGAATGGACGACCAAACAGCAACGTATCGGGTGGTAGTCCTGTTGAGCCATGAAGAACTTCCCGATAGGCAAAGAGTGCTGCTGGGATATATTCATCCCACCTATCAGGTTTTTCCTGTGCCAGTTTCCTGAGCATTGTCATCAACGTGCCGTTGAAACGCTCTACTTGTCCATTGGCTTGAGGGTGGTAAGGGCTGGTATGGATATGGTTGGAGTGGAACACCCTAAATACCTCCTCCATAAGTTTTCCAAAAAACTGGGACCATTGTCCGTCAGTATTTGATCAGGAAAGCCTAATCTTGTAAAGGCCTCCATCAGTGCGTCCGCCACTCTTTTCGAGTCAATTGTGGTCAACGGTATGGCTTCACCCCACATTGTACAGCAATCCACCATGGTGAGTATGTACATGTTCCTCTTCCTAGTCCTAGGAAGTGGACCCACAATATCGATGGCTACCCTCTCGAAAGGAGAGTTCATGATGGGCATTTCACCCAAGACCACCGGTGCTGTCCAGTGTTTCGGTGCCACCCTCTGGCACTCAGGGCATGACTTCACATACCGACGCACATCACCTGTCATTCCCGGCCAATAGTAGTGGCAGGAAATTCGCTGCATCGTGGCGGCAATACCCATATGCCCACTGAATGAGATGGTATGCTCCATATGAAGAATCTGGGAGCGGTGGGCCTTCGGGACCACCAACTGACCATGTAGGTTGTCTCCCCTTCCGGCTCTCCTGTAGAGTATCCTATTCTTCATATAGTACTGCCCCCGTTTGGGTGGATCAGCACTTCTCTGCAGCTTTTTGTAGCAAGGACGTAGAGTAGCATCCTCACTCTGGGCAGTTCGCAACTCCCCTGGCAGTGGGTTAGTCACATTTGCTTCTGCCTCATCCGTTTTCGTCTGAGAGCGAGTCTGTATTGCTCCCATATGGATTGGCTCCCTGGGCATTCCCAGAAAGACATACCGGAAACCGAGGATTACGGGGAAAATGGGATCGGTCAACACCGCGGCCTTGATGGTGCCGGTGACATATCTTGACCGAATCTCCACTCTGGCAATGGGCAATTTCATGGATACAGCACTCTTCTGTGCAGGCTGTATCTCCATGGTTTCACCTGTGAATTGTTCTGGATGTACCAGATCCGAAGAAATCACGGCCTCCCCGTCCAGTCCTGTGTCGTACAAACACTCCATTTGACGACCGTTAACCTCTACCAATTCCACTACAGGTGGTTTATCCTGGTCTGGAGTCTCTTCCTGGGCCTCGACCTGTTCGGTGGGCTCCACCTTAGGTTCCACTGGGCACACGACGAAATGAGAGTCTCCTGACTTTCCCCTGCAGTCAATAGCATTGTGCGTATTCGACCTGCAGTGTTTGCACCATTTCCCTGTCCTAGAGTTTCTAGTGCCGGACTTTAGTGAGCTCTCCTGGTGGCGAGCTTCCTTGTCGACCTTGGCATTTTCAGTGACCACCTGCTTTGAAGTCACTTGACATGCCGCGAAGTGAGGGTTCTTAGCTTTCGATTTGCAATCCTTAATATTGTGAGAAGGTGACTTATAAATCGAACACCACTTCTCCGACCACGGTCATTTTTGAGTAGAGCTCGAAGTGCTCTTGCTTCCCTCCTTCGTCTTCTCCAAACTCTCCTCTGAAGTTTTGACATATGGTTCCACCTTCTTAGTTCCTGTGCTTTTTGCTTTATTCAGGTTATGTTTTTCCTGACTTTTGATGTTTGTAGAAAGGTTTTCTGCTGCCTCCCCATGTACCTCGACGAACCGTTCTGCCAATTTCGTCACCATGTCGATTCGTTCCGCCCCTTGTTCTCCCAAGAATGTCCTGAGAGGTTTCGACATTTGCTTTCGCATCTGGTCGACTACCATGAGCTCTTCCAGACTCTCATAGTCATGCGCGAACCCAGCCAAATCCATCCACTTATGGAGATAGGCTTTCAGACGCAGACTGTAGGCGGCGAACAACTCCCCCGGTTCTCGTTTCGCTCCTCGAAATTTTTTCCGGTAGGTATGTGACGTTACTTCGAATCGTTTCAGCAGAGCCGTCTTCAACTCGTCATAATTGTTCTCATGTCCTGGTGGCAGGCGAGAATAAACCTCGTAACCGGTCCCGCATAATCCCTGGGATAGCTTGAGATCTCATTTGTCACGCTCCAAACCCATTGCAACCGACATAGCCTCGAAGCGTTGAAGGTACTGGTCAATCTTCTCCTTGTCCTCTTCGTAGATCGCTAGAGGGAACTTCATAGCATGATAACTATGTCCTCCTACTGGTGTTGAGCCAGGGAGAGAGGAACCTCCCACTGCTCCCCCAGTTTCCCCACTAGATTGCCTCTTAAGCTCGAGTTCCCGCATCCGGTACTCGTGCTCCCTTTTCTGAGCTTCTTGTTCAGCTTCCCTTTGCTTAGCAGCTTGCTCAACCTCAAGTTTCTTAGCCGCTTCCTCTGCTTTCAGTTTCTTAGCTGCCTGCTCAGCTTCAATTTCCAGCCTTCTCATGGCTTGCTCTGCTTCCCATTTCTTAGCAGCTTGCTCTGCTTCCAATTGCCTAGCAGCTTGTTCTGCTTCCAATTTCTTAGCAGCTTGTTCTGCCTCCCATTTCTTAGTTTCTAACTCCATCCTTCTCAACTCCAGCTCGGCCTTTCGATCTTCCCTTTCTGCTTGACGATAATCTCTCTCCACCTCCTGTATGTAATCTGTTAGTGCAGAACCCGACAAACCCATTTCTTCCCCCTTTGCCCTTAGTTCTGCCGTAGTTAGATTAGGAGTGGCCATGGTTTAGAGAGGTCAGTCAGCAGGTAGAATATTAATTATCTCTAAACAAATATGTAGATAATGACCAAGTACAATTAATCTATATATTTAATAACACACCACACAACACAACACAATCACTCAGTGACAAGAGTAGAATCCGGACCACAGACCTATGCAGACGTGTGAGGTGTGAACAGGTAAGATAAGTGTCTTAACCCCTATCCACATTCACTCTAGCTGGATTCTCACTAATAGGATATCTCCATCCTCTAACTAAAGATCCCGTGTCAAAAGATCCCGTGTTAAAATACCCCGCTGTCAGAAGATCCCGCTGTCAGAAGATCCCTTTTACGAGCCCCTAATAATGTCGTAAGTAAAGAATGTCGTAGTAGTTATTTGTTCTTCTTTACTATTTTAGTGTCGTCCCTGGAGTGAGGGGAATCAACACCCACATTTATTTTAATTCAATATCCGTATCCTGGAGGTATCCAGCAAACTCCGTCCACAACACTCCCTCAATCTGAAGACACCTTCTTCTCACTCTTACTCACCCCTGGATCATGCCCCCTCTCATTCTCCCCCAACATAACATACTTGACAACTCTAGCTTCAACAAATAAAAACAAGAAATTTATTAAAGCACAGAGTGTATGTAGGAGAAGTGGGTGTGTGTGTGTATGTGTGTGTGTGTGTGTGTGTGTGTGTGTGTGTGTGTGTGTGTGTGCGCGTAATGTGTAGAATGTGTGACGTATATTCTAAGGTGTATATAGACTCAGATCAGTGTTCAGGAGTATAGTCATTCTCATCACTGTGCTGAGAACACACTAGCACCATGTATTCCAGACAAACAACCTCACCGAGGTGATGCTTCTCCGGTCACGTGAAGAGTTTCTCCGCTATCTCTAGAGGCATCCAGATGTTTGGACATTTATGACAAACACTGTCTAATGAGAGTGTCACCGTCCTAGATACCTAGGGGAATGAAACTCGGGCTCATAAAGGCAACAAACTCCGTTCAGATACAATCTAACATCATTTATTTATATTATGTTACAGTAAGCTGGCGAAGAAAGGTTTTCGCAAGCCAGCAACCCTCAAGTTGCGTATCACAGGAGTTTACAATAAAGCAATAGTACATGATTATTACAACAACTCTATCAGCTATCTAACGTATTCGTAAGACCCCTAAATACACTTGGGTTGTAAGCTATCAAGTCCCCCTTAAGGTAAGCCCTGTTGCTTCTTCGATGCCCAGTCGGTGTCTGCCTTTCCACACGTGTCGCAATCCGACACGGGTGGTAACTCTCTCCGAGTTTCTCGTGGACCCCGCAATCGGCGGGCTCCATCGGTGTCCACGGGGCTGTGGACACGCTGACCGGTCCTTCGAGAAGGCTCTGGATTATTCGAGCCTTCGAGTGACTCGGTTCTTTCCCTTTAGCTGGAGTTCTATCCCTTCTCCACTCTCTATTATTTTTATGTTGATACCGCCCTCATGTGAGACTGTGACAGGAGTCTTCAATCTAATTCACACTATGAATTTTCTCTGTTATTAACTGTTTGTTACTCAGAGAATTCTAACACTATTGTCACTGTTACTTGGGAAATCTTAATTGATCTAGTGTCACTGGTTGTAAAGATTCCCCATATTAACACCACAATCTGGATGTTCCAGGTATTTCATAAATTTATATGTATGTTCCTGGTATCAGTGTTGTATGTATATATATATATATATATATATATATATATATATATATATATATATATATATATATATATATATATATATATATATATATATATATTGGCACCTTGCCGTCTTGACAGACGATAGTTTGTGCTTTAAAAAGGCATAATAACTTTTAACTATGGCGGTAGCGAGTGTGACTGATAAGGCCAATTTGCGCTGTAAATGTCCGTTCACAGTGGGTGCATGTGAACACGTGGTCATTTCCACCATCATGCACCATCTTACGTCTCAAACGCTTGGTGTGTGACTTTTCTGCAATAATTTTCTCCTTTGACTTTATTCCATTTCTGATATTTGCCCTCCATGCAACACGTTCAGCGGCGACTTGCTCCCAATGTGCATTATCAATGCCTGTATCAATCATGTCCCGCTTACACACATCTTTGTATCGTAGTAGAGGCCGACCCTGAGATCTCTTACCCATCTGTAATTCACCAAAAAAGATATCCTTTGGTATTCTACCATCATCCATCCTCCTAAGATGTCCTATCCATCTAAGTCTACGAAGACTGAGCATGGAATAAACTGTCACACAACCTGATCTTTCCAATACTTCAGTATTTGTGATTTTGTCTTGCCACTTAATACCAAGAATTCTTCGCAGACACCGCATATGAAAGCTGTTTAAATTGTTCTCTTGGTGTGAGTAAGTTGTCCAGGTTTCACTGCCATATAGAAGAGTACTAAGGACACAGGCTTGATAGACAAGGACTTTTGTTTTGGCAGTAAGCTTCCTGTTCTCCCAGACTCTTTTTCTTAACCTGTTCATTGTTGTTGCTGCCTTACCAATCCGGATGTTGATTTCCTGATCTAGGGATAATTTGCTATTTACCACTGATCCTAGATATGTAAAATGGTCTACTATTTCTAGTTCGGCGTCGTCAATAAAGATTGATGGTACCCCATGTGCACCCTGTGACATAATCTGTGTCTTCTTTTTGCTAATTGTTAAACCAAATTCAGAACAAGCATTGGAGAATGCAGATAGTAGACATTGCAATTCTTCCTCAGAGTGGGTCGTAACTGCAGCATCATCTGCAAAAAGCAACTCTCTGATCAGTACCCTCCTAATTTTGGTCTTAGCCTTCAATCTCTGAGCATTGTAGAGGCCGCCATCTGAGCGTGAGTGAATGTATATACCACCATCCTGATCACGAAATGCATATTTCAGTAGAAGTGAAAAGTATATTCCAAAGAGGGTGGGAGCTAGTACACAACCTTGCTTAACTCCATTCTTGATTTCAAATTCTTCAGAAGTTGCACCATCAAACTTGATTTTACCCTTCATGCCTGTGTGGAACGATTCCACAATGGACAGAAGAGTTGGTGGGCAGCCAATCTTCTTTAGTGCCTTGAACAGACCCTCACGACTGACCAAATCAAATGCCTTTGTGAGGTCGATGAAGGCAATAAACAGTGGTTGATTCTGTTCACGGCATTTTTCTTGCATTTGTCGCAATGAGAATATCATATCAGTGGTAGACCGGTTCTGTCGAAAGCCACACTGTGATTCGGGGTAGACTTGATCTCCTAGGACTTGAAGTCTGCGCAGAACAATTCTGGCAAATACTTTTCCAACAATACACAGAAGTGAGATACCCCTATAGTTGTTGCAGTCGCTCCGATCGCCCTTGTTCTTGTACAGTGTTATGATGCTTGAATCTTTGAAATCCTGTGGGACTTGTCCTTCACGCCAGCATAGCTCTATTAGCTGGTGGATCTGTATAGTGAGTGTGTCTTGCCCACTCCTGATAACCTCTATTGGAATCCCATCCTTACCTGGAGCCTTGCCAGATGCAAGTTCATTTATAGCACACTTAACTTCTGTTATGGTGGGAAGTGTGTCCAGGTGGTCAAGAGTTGGTAGAGCCTCTATGGCGTTGAGGGCATTATCCGCTAGTTTGGTCTCACTTGAGTAAAGCTCCAAATAGTGCTCTACCCATCTGTCCATCTGCTGTTTCTTATCAGTGATGACTTCTCCAGTCAAGGTTTTCAATGGTGCACTTCTTTTGATCACTGGACCACAGGCTTTCTTTATTCCTTCATACATGCTTCTTATGTCTCCCTTATCACTTGCGATTTGAATGGACTCACATAACTTGATCCAATAATCATTTGCACACTGCCTGGCAGCCTTTTGCACATCCTTCCTAGCTTGCCTTAGCTCACTCAGAGTGTTACGCGTTGGTCTTTCCTTGTTTCTTAAGAGAGCTTTCTTCTTCTTATCAATCAAGGGCTGCAGAGTCTCGCTGTTGGCCGCAAACCAGTCCTGCCTCTTATGATCCACAGTGCCGTAAACCTTTACGGCAGTTTTACAAAGAGTTTCCTTAAGTTTATTCCATTTATCATTTACTGTACAATTTTCTGGTGTATCAGTGAAAGCGTCTTCAAGTTGCTGTTGAAACTGAAAGCACTTTTCAGGATCATGAGTGTTAATAATATTAATCCTGGGGCTAGATTTGTGTTTAGCTGTGTAGATTCTCTTTGGTCTCAGTCTAACCCTTGCAACAACCAAAGAATGATCCGTATCACAGTCAGCACTGTGGTAACTACGAGTCAATGATATATGGTTCAGATGTTGTCTCCGTGTGATGATGAAGTCCAGCTGGTGCCAATGGCCGGATCTTGGATGTTTCCATGTGACCTTATGCATCTCTTTTGTTTTAAAAAAAGAGTTTGTAATACATAGGTCATTACTGGTGCAATGCTCCAGCAGCCTTTGCCCATTTTCATTCATGCGACCGATGTTGTATTTTCCAAGGCACACTGGCCATGAACTCGAGTCCTTGCCCACACGAGCATTGAAATCACCGAGCATATAAATGTAGTCGGATTTTGGAACTGCCTTGATCACAGAGTCTAACTCCTCATAGAACAAATCCTTCACATCATCAGAGGAATCGAGTGTCGGTGCATATGCAGTAATAATGGTGGCAAACCCACAAGAGGTTGCCAAGCGCAGGGATAATAGTCTTTCATTTCCTCCTGCTGGAATTTCAATCATTCCCAGTAGCGAATTCTTCACTGCAAAGCCCACACCGTGTTGCCTTTTTTCTGCCTGCCCTTTACCCTTCCAGAAAAAGGTGTAGTTGTTTTCCCTGAGTGACCCTTCCTCAGCGAGGCGAGTCTCCTGCAGGCCAGCAATATCAATGTTAAGACGATTGAGTTCGGCATCAATCACAGCCGTTTTTCTCACATCGTCAATATTGGTCAAGTCAGTGGAAAATCCTGGACACATGGTTCTCACGTTCCAGGTTGCAAGCCGTAGCTTGAGGTTTCTATTTATATTTTTGTTTGTACCTGGTGCATTGGTTTTACAGCCTGCGATTCAGATTTTGTCCTAGCCCCAAGCACCCATTGAAGCAGGCAGGCTGTGGCGGATCAGCACCCAATTGGCTGGGGGCTGCCCAGCTTGAGGCGGGCGGTAGCTGATCAGTGACACCTATAGGTGTCTCCCACCGTCAGAGGCAACGCGTGGCGCCCCATGTCTACGCCAACTGACAAGGACTTATAACCCGTAACAGTTGCCTCTCGCTTTGATTCCGAGACCAGTTAAGACCAGGGATGGAGTTATTGCCTCTCCATAGCACAAAGCCTGGGCTAAAATATAGAGATCATGTGTTGCCCATGCAGCATGATCCCTCTCTCGGCCTGCCTAGTTCACTCCAGAGGAAAGGTAACACCCCTACATCTGGAACAAGACAAGCTGCAGAAGCTGCCGGATCAGCAAAGCAATGCTCTAACTGTCCGCCTGTCGGAGCTTCGATCCTAGACCAGTCGCCAACCAAAGCTTAGGGCTTGGTCTGCCCTGCCATGACAATTTTGTCTTTAGCTTGCATTTCCTCGCACCAGGGTAAGGCTTGTACCCTCCCAATTGCGCTCTTCCGCCCGAAGCCGTTGGCACAATGTGGGGTGTCGGGTTTGGTAAGCGCCGCCCAACGTTCGGCGCTAACAGAAACCAGGTAGTACCGTCTACTGTTATACGGTAGCTCAGTCATATCTGACTAAGACCTGACTGGCATATATATATAAATACAATCATCATATAACAGAAGTTAAGTGTGCATAAATATACAAATATAATATATATATATATATATAATGTTCTGACTGTTCAGTGATACAACTATCACTTGCTAAACATAAGTATCATCAGCATGTCCTGCTCAGCAGAAGCCAGGTTCCCGCAGACCAACTTGGGTATAAGCCCAATGTAGAGGCCTCTCAGCAACTTCTGTCTTCAAATCCTGAGCCATCATCTTCTAAACTGTGTTCTAGCTTCACTGTTGAATATCATAGCACACCTACATGGAACCTGTATGGTGAGAGCAACTCAATCCTGGCCGGAATTAGGTGAGTGTTGGCAAATAGAAGCACTCAGATCTACAACAGAGATCCGATCTCTGTCATATGGCCAAATAGCTCATCACATGGTCTGAGACATGGCAACACCAGGAAAGAATAAAGGAACGGGTAGAAACCCAGAAGATGTCCTACTGGAAGATCCAACATTTCACATTCCCCTCCTCCCTCCCAACCTTCCTCAATCTCTCTAATTATTATCCCACTACATTGTCCTCAACTCCCTGAATAAAATGATATATCACACAAGCTAGTTAAAGCCACACAATAGGATACTAGTGCCGACGCTCCTATGATACTTTCTAGCACCGCACTTATAGAACATTCTATCACCACACCTATAATACATTACATCACCGCACAGTACTGTACTCTATTCCTAATCATACTCTAAGTTAGATATGATTAATAGAATACCATATGCCTATTCCGGTTGCTGATTGAAACTATGCAATCACAGACTGGATCTATGTCCGCCGATAAATATCAACAATTTGACACTATAGTTTCTTTCAAAAACACAACTCGGAAACTGCACCGATCCTTCAAACTTCAGAAATCTTGGTCGACTAACTCCACTTGTTTACCGCAACGGGTTTTATATCGGGCTTGAGTGACGTCACCAAATTGTCTAGACGCTGATCAGTCCAGAGTCTGGTTTTCTCCTCTTGTTTTAGACTAACTGGAGTCAATCCGCCGTCAAGTTTGCTTTCATCTGGGGAAATCCTTTGTCTCGTCCAACAATAGTTCTGTCTGTCTGCGAACCAGAGAATTCCCCACATCACAGAATCCTCTCCGGCGTCTGTCCAGACATTCCGTCTACACTTCACAGGCTAACTACCGCCTTGGCAGACGTCTGGCGTTATTATTCGCGACGTATTTTTGTCCCTCCGTCTATACACATCAAAGGGTTGCTTGTTTGTGCAGACGAATGTCTCCTTTTGTCATCGATCGAAACTAGCAAGTTTATTTTTCGTGACAACCGGGTTAACCTTTCCGGGGTTTCTCCTAATCTTTAACTATCACTCTCTGCCTCTCTGTCTCTCTCTCTCTCTCTCTCTCTCTCTAACTCTCTCTCTCTAACTCTCTCTCTTTGTCTCTAACACTCTCTTTAACCCTCTCTCTCACACTCTCTCTAATTCTCTCTCTCACTTCTCTCTAACTCTCTCTCTAACACTGCATCTAACTTTCACTCTCTGACTCTCTCTCTCTCTAACTCTCTCTCTCACTTTCTCTCTCTAACTCTCTCTCTCTCACTAACTCTCTAACTCTAACTCTCTGTAACTATCACTCTCTAACTCTCTCTCTCTCTCTCTCTCTCTCTCTCTCTTACACTCTCTCTCTCCCTAACTCTCTCTCACTCTATATAACTCTCTCACCCTCCCTAACTCTCTTTTTCTTTCTAACTCTCCCGGGAGAGATTTGTGGGTGGGGGATGTGTGTAAGTTGGGGATGTATGGGTAGGTGCGGGATGTGTGTGGGTAGGTGCGGGATGATTGGATTGGCGGAGGATGTGTGTGTGGGTGGGGGATCGTGTGCGTGGGGGATTATGTTTGGGGATGTGTGTTTGGCTAGGTGGTTGGGGGTGTGTGGGTGGTGAATATATGTGGGTGGTTTAGTGTGTGAGGGTTATGGGATTGGTGGGGGAATGTGTGAGTGGGTGGGGGATGTTTGTGGGTTGGGGATGTGTGTGGCTAGGGGATGGGTGTGTGGGTGGGGCATATATGTATGTTTGGGTTTGTGTGGGGGTGGGTGGGGTATGTGTAACATGCATTGTTTATGTTTACAACATTCATTTGACAGTGTTGCTTTTTTCCTATATGAATGTATCATGCACTATTGATTAACGAAAGACGAGTGATTGGAAGGGCCGAATGTAAGACGGGCCTGCGTGCCCAAATTGTTACCCTTTGAAAATAAAGTTTGTTTGTTTGTGTGTTTTCAAACTCTCATTCTCTCTGTGTCTCTCTCTTCTCTCTCTCTCTCTCTCTCTCTCTCTCTCTCTCTCTCTCTCATTTTCTCTAAGTTTCCAAATCTCTCTCTCTCTCTCTCTCTCTCTCTCTCTCTCTTCCCCTCTTTAAATAACTCTCTCTAACTCTCTCTCTCTCTCTCTCTCTCTCTCTCTCTCTCAATCTCTAACTATCATTCTTTGCCTCGCTCTCTCTCTCTATCCCTGTCTCTCTCTCTATCTCTGCCTATCTCTCTCTCTAACTCTCTCCCAATCTCTAACTATTACTCTCTCTCTCTCTCTATCTCTCTCTCACTCTCTGCCTAACTCTCTCTCACACTCTATATAACTCTCTGTCAACCTCTCTAACTCTCTTTCTTTTTCTGACTCTCCCCCTCTCTCTGTCTCTGTCTGTCTGTCTCTCTCTCTCTGTCTCTCTCTCTCTCTGTCTCTCTTTCTAACTCTCATTCTCCCGCTGTCTCTCTCTTTCCTTCTTCTCTCTAATTTTCCAACTCTCTGTCTAACTCTCTCCCCCTCTCTCTCTCTCTCTCTCTCTCTCTCTCTAACTCTCTCTCTCTCTAACCCTCTAACTCTCTCTATTCCTCTCTAACTCTCCCTCCTATCTCTCTCTTTCTCCTTCTCTCTATCTACATCTACCTAACTCTCCCCCTCTCTCTTTCTCTTTCTCTCTCCCTCTCTAACCCTCTCTCTCTCTCTCTCTCTCTCTCTCTCTCTCTCTCTCTCTCTCTCTCTCTTTCTCTCTCTCGTAGTGTACGAAAGATGAGTAGTTGGAAGGGCTGAATGTTAGACGGGTCTTCTTATCCAGTTTGTGACACTTTGACAATTCAGTTCATTCAATCGTTCCATTTGTCTGTCTGTCTGTCTGTCCGTCCGCCCGCCCGTCCGTCCGTCCGTCCATCCATCTGTCTGTCTGTCTGTCTGTCTCTCTGTGTGTCTCTCGGTCTCTCTATGTCCCCCCCCCCATATCTCTCTCTCTCTCTCTCTCTCTCTCTCTCTCTCTCTCTCTCTCTCTCTCTCCAGAAGACTTGAGTTAAATCAGATTAGAGTGAGTTATTCACCAAAGTTAAAGTGCGCCGTGCGTGTTCATTAACATGGATAACTCATCGCAGACGAGGTGACGTCATGTAAAAAATCAACGGGAACATATTAGTTAGAAATCATTAATTTGCGGAGATATGATTCACACAGCACCGCTCAACTTATCCTTCTCTGTGAGGTGGGATAATGATGGTTCTGGTAAATATAGCACCGGTTTGGCAACACATATGTGAAGTAAACACTTGGATCGATATAGGTGGACTGGAAATAGAAAATGTGGTGAGCTGGCTGTGGGTGGAAAATATTATTGTCTGGGACTGGGGTCTGGGATTCTTAAGAAGAAGAAGAGGAAGATGATGGTGATGGTAAGGAGAAGGAGGAGTGTAGTAGCAGTAGTGTGATAGTGGTGTTGGTGGTGGTAGTAGTGTTAGTAGTAGTAGCAGAAGCAGCAGCAGCAGCAGTAGTAGCAATAGCAGAAGTAACTGTAGTAGTAGTAGTATCAGTAGCAGTAGTAGTAGTAGCAGCAGCAGCAGCAGCAGAAGTAGTAGTAGTAGTAGTAGTAGTAGTAGTAGTAGTAGTAGTAGTAGTAGTAGTAGTAGTAGTAGTAGTAGTAGTAGTAGTGGTAGCAGTAGTAGTAGCAGCAGTAGTAGTAGTAGTAGTAGTAGTAGTAGCAGCAGCAGCAGCAGCAGCAGCAGTAGTAGTAGTAGTAGTAGTAGTAGTAGTAGTAGTAGTAGTAGTAGTAGTAGTAGTAGTAGTAGTAGTAGTAGTAGTAGTAGTAGTAGAATTATTATTATTATTATTATTATTATTATTAGTAGTAGTAGTAGTAGTAGTAGTAGTAGTAGTAGTAGTAGTAGTAGTAGTAGTAGTAGTAGTAGTAGTAGTAGTAGTAGTAGTAGTAGTAGTAGTAGTAGTAGTAGTAGTAGTAGTAGTAGTAGTAGTAGTAGTAGTAGTAGTAGGTAGAACACAAGCAAACGAATGAACGCAACATTACTGAAAGCGTGTATGTTTTAGTGGGGGAACACAGGTTCTTATGCAATAAGTCACTATCATTGAATGTAAGAAACAGCGTGCTGAAATGTTATATGATTTTGCTGGATGGTAGTGAATCTTGGAATGTAAATGAACAAATTAGGAAGAACTTGGAAGTTACAGAGATTTAGTTTTTGAGAATGTTGTGAATTCCTTGGACTGCCAGAGTAACTATCAACGATTGCCCGAAAGAGGCTAATGAAACTAGAACATTACGTACAGCAATAAGAGAGTGAGTGAGTGAGAGAGAGAGAGAGAGAGAGAGAGAGAGAGAGAGAGAGAGAGAGAGAGAGAGAGAGAGAGAGACAGCTTTCTTTGGTCATGTGGTGAGAAGAGAGGCATTGGAGGACATAACTTAGACACAACATTACTTCGGCACACCATCACTTCAACACAACATCATTTCGCCACAACATCACTTCGGCACAGTCCCACAAAAGTGTATGACCCTTTACTATCTAATGATATTAAGGTTAATGTAGTTATGTTATTAAGCCGGCTCCGTGGCGATGGCGTTGCGGACGCGATTCGTAATGCCGCTTACCCGCTTTCAAAACAGCGGTGACCAGTTTGTCAGCAGACCGTGTCTCGCTGGCTTTAACGTGTTGGTATGGGCGCTGGTCGTTCTGAAAGCAATGGCAAACTACTGAAAGTAAAACTTTCCAAGACATCAACAATGACAGTAAAATGCTGGTGTTGACTGCGACGTCCTGTAAAGGATTTGCAACTATTTAAAAAAAAAATATTATGTTATATTAAAATCTGTTTGTCTTTGTGTTTGTTTGTTGATGAAGGCTTTGTCTCCGCAACGTCGTATGTGCTATTAATATCGTATCCTTTACACTATCTGCTTTCCTAATATTAATTTCCTCTTAGACCTCATTTGCCTATTATTTACAAGCTGGATTGTGACAGCAACACAATAAAAAGTAATATAAAAATGTAATATAACTTTCTACAGCCGTATAGCCGCATACTAGCAAGTATAATATTACTATACATTATGTACACAATCAGTTAACAAAATTAACTATCATAATTTTAAATCTCTAAGAGTTGCGAAACGACCTGGCTTGTGCATGCGCTTTCCCCCCTTAATAATAACAATGACGTCATGAATGTATTTTAGTGTTATTTTGTTACTAAATTTAGACGGCCCGTCACATGAACATCTCAGGAAACCCCTTCCGTTGAATGATCGGGTGGAGATCTATACAGCAGGGAGAGAATGCTCTGGAATTTTATGTAACAATTCTCTACTAACAGGGAACAAGCGAACGTGAGTGTGGCCTTGATCGGACTGTTTATTGTGAAAGGTGAGTCAGATTTGTGTTGTCACCGGTGAATCACCGACCTGGTTTTGATTTCGTGTGACAGGACGCGGTTTACCTTTTTCCCACTCTTCAAGTGGCCATACTTCTGTAGCTTTTGTTTTGTGTTATTTGATGTGTCATCATCACTGATACACCGTTAAACCTTGGTTTGTGGTTATCGCTGTTTGTTGAACGGCCATTTGTTGAATAATCGCTAGGAAGAGTCAGTGAGTTCGATGCGATGAAGTGTCCTGATATCTATGTAATTAAATAGATTACAGATAAACATACCTCGGCTTCTACCAGGGGGTTAGGAGGTTGTATCTCTTACGCTTGTTTACCATTTTTCTATACCGTCGGCGGAATGGCTTAGAGATTGTTACGTCCGCCTCTAACTCGAAAACACCTGGTTCAATTCCAGTGTGTGATTTTGTGTATATTTACCCCCAGCCCCCTTTTTTCTGTTGTGACCACTCTCTCTCTCTCTCTCTCTCTCTCTCTCTCTCTCTCTCTCTCTCGCTCTCTCTATCTCTCTCTCTCACACACACAGCAGCCGGCGTGGCAGAAAGGATAAGAGCTTAAACTTCAGGTCCGCTGGCGGCGGGGCAGTGGAATCAACCCCTACACTTGTCAGCTAGACCTCAACGTTGACTTGTCGTTGAGAGAGCACTGGCAAGCTACTGTGCGTAAGATTGCCTAGAACATTGCCCTGGGGCTGGGCTTGATCGCAGCGTTCTGCAAAAGAATTCACTTTGTGTGTGTGTGTGTGTGTGTGTGTGTGTGTGTGTGTGTGTGCTTGCGTGGATGTGTATGTGTGGTTATTTGTATGGAACAGCTAAAGATGCCAGGACACCTTTGTCAGTTGTCTGTTCGCTGTCTGAAACAGCTGCTGCGGAAAGAACCTTTTCCTGTGTGTGGTTGTGTGTGTGTGTGTGTGTGTGTGTGTGTGGTTGTGTGTGTGTGTGGTTGTGTGTGTGGTTGTGTGTGTTTTGTGTGTGTGTAGGGTAGCGTGAAACCATGTCATTAGATGGTGGAATGAGCTTGAGAGCAACCAGCATGCCGCTGTGGGTTATGGTCTCCAGTTCAAGGCGACAGACAGAGGATCTCTCTATAGAGACAATGACAGCGGTCACTGTCAGGAAGACAAGCCAAGGCAAACTACCTTCTTTACAGATGTCTAGTAAAATATGGTCATAACATCTGGTGGAAGATGTCTTATATAGATCACAACAAGAATCATCATCATCATTATCATCATCTATTTATCCAAAGTGGCACACGTCGGGGTGACATGTGATCCGCACCGATGGGTCAGTGGTGAGAAACAGACGTATAGTATGTCCACATTTGTTTGCCTTCATTCACGATCAATTATTTTGAAAACTGTCTGTTGCATCGTTATGAAATTTTTCCAGCCGTCTTATATTTACCACCACCCAAGGAATATGTCTTTGATAGGTCCAAAAACAACTTTAATCATTGAAAGCGGCGACATTCCTTTGATGTTTTGCTTAACAACTAGCGATTTCTCGCTAAAAAAAAAGTTATGTTTACGGTAATGGGGACCTGCAAATTCAGATGACAAACAAAGGCGTATCCGGATTCGTATGGGAGTGGGTGCAATGAAAGAAGTAGCTTACAATCGACAGGGTCGACTGCATTGCACCGGGTTTTTATCCCATATGGCTCAGTTTCTTTCCGCAGCGCGGAAAGCGTCGCACAAAGCACAAACTCCGTAGCTCCAGCGACGACCCTCGGGAGTGTCCGAAAAAAATGCACTCTTGAAATGAAGGACGCGGCCCGGAATCGAACATACAACCTTCAATCCATCCTTTCTCCAATAGTCCTCTTCCTCTTTCAACACATGGTCCTGACGTTTTTTCCAGTAACTTTTATCAATATTTAATAGCGCGGACAGACAGACAGACAGACAGACAGAAAGGTAGGAAGGTAGGTAGGTAGGCAGAAAGGTAGGTGGGTGGGTGGGTGGGTGGATGGCTGGCTGGCTGGCTGGCTGGCTGGCTGACTGGGTGGGTGGGTGGGTCGGTCGGTCGGTCGGTCGGTCGGCCAGCCGGCAGGCAGGCAGGCAGGTCGGCAGATAGATAGATAGATAGATAGATAGATAGATAGATAGATAGATAGATAGATAGATAGATAGATAGATATAGGTCGGTCGGTCGGTCGGTCGGCAGGTAGGTAGATAGATAGATAGATAGATAGATAGATAGATAGATAGATAGATAGATAGATAGATAGATAGATAGATAGATAGATAGATAGATAAGCAGGCAGGCGGGCGGGCGGGCAGGCAGGCAGGCAGGCAGGCAGGCAGATAGATAGATAGATAGATAGATAGATAGATAGATAGATAGATAGATAGATAGATAGATAGATAGATAGATAGATAGATAGATAGATAGATAGATAGATAGATAAGCAGGCAGGCAGGCAGGCAGGCGGGCAGGCAGGCAGGTAGGCAGATAGATAGATAGATGATAGATAGATAGATAGATAGATAGATAGATAGATAGATAGATAGATAGATAGATAGATAGATAGATAGATAGATAGATAAGCAGGCAGGAAGGCGGGCGGGTGGGCGGGCAGGCAGGCAGGCAGGTAGGCAGATAGATAGATAGATAGATAGATAGATAGATAGATAGATAGATAGATAGATAGATAGATAGATAGATAGATAGATATAGGTCGGTCGGTCGGTCGGCAGGTAGATAGATAGATAGATAGATAGATAGATAGATAGATAGATAGATAGATAGATAGATAGATAAGCAGGCAGGCGGGCGGGCGGGCAGGCAGGCAGGTAGGCAGATAGATAGATAGATAGATAGATAGATAGATAGATAGATAGATAGATAGATAGATAGATAGATTGATAGATAGATAGATAGATAGATAGATAGATAGATAGATAGATAGATAGATAGATAGATTGATAGATAAGCAGGCAGGCAGGCAGGCGGGCGGGCAGGCAGGCAGGCAGATAGATAGATAGATAGATAGATAGATAGATAGATAGATAGATAGATAGATAGATAGATAAGCAGGCAGGCAGGCAGGCAGGCGGGCGGACGGACGGACGGACGGACGGACGGACAGACAGACAGACAGACAGATAGACAGACAGACAGATAGATCCCCGCCAGAAGCCGGGCCTTGTCAGCTAGTTTATTTATATAATCACGTTTCATGAAAGAACCCCCATTTGGAGACACCTCTGAATCTTCGCGCTGTTTGTTTCAAAACAGAAATCACGTGAAAATTTCAAAAAATGCCCGGACGTCTCTTGGTGAAGCTATAATACTGTTAAAATCATGGACGTAATCTCTATGTCGTAATTAATATACCGCATATAAACTAACTTTGAAATCTGCTGTAAAATCTCCAGATCAAAAAAATTTTGTTGGGTGGACATAATGATAAGGTTATATACTAAATCTCATCATTTTCCCTCAGTTGGTTAATGAGATATTGAATTTTATATTGAGGCAACAAAAAAAACAAAAAAACACAAAAAAACACACTATAGTTGGAGTTTCATTGCCAAGGCTAATGGACGATTCTTGAAAAAGGAGAGTCTGACGTATGAGACTACGGCCTCCAGTGTGAGAATGTAGGTTGAGGAAGTAACAGTGTCATTCCGTTGGTTGGAGGAGACCACTGCAATACACATTGTATTCAATGCGGACTCAGGGGGTGTGCTTGGTGGGGAGGAGAGGGGAATGTTTCGTGTGGAATGGCTCACCTCGCTTCGGAGGTCACAGATTGTGAGAATTGTATGGATATTTTGCCCTGGCTGTGCGGGAGTGAGGGGGAATGGATAGGCTATTGGGCTGGCGGGGAGTGCACCTCTTGGTGGTTGATTGCCTATGGACAAGGAGGAAATGATCTTGCACCTGTGGGACCAGATGGAGAAGGTGGGGGGACAGATTGAGAACCTGTGTGTGGGGGAGTGGCGTTGCGGAGGGGGATCGGAGGGGGTTCTGGGGGAGAGCGGATCTCAGGGTTGTGAGGGAGGACCGATCGGAGCTTTCGATCGGATGGCTGTGGGAGCGATTGGTAGTATGACTCTTCGCTGACTGTTGAACGAGGGGCAGGTTTTTGAACATCTTGAGCAGGTTTTGGTCTCTTTCTGATTGATTTGATCATTCTTTTCTTTTCGTGATATGTAACGGATACACCGGGTTGTTCTTCTATGGAGCAATTATTATCCCCGCGGTAATCGCAAAGTTAAAAGGAAATATTTCTGTTTGCACATGATAATGATGATGATGATGATGATGATGATGATGATGATGATGATGATGATGATGATGATGATAAACGGAGGTACGAGGTGCTATTTGCGAATGGCAATTGGCTTGGAATTCTTATGTAATTTTCACACAAGACCGTATGCTTCACTCTGCTCAAGAGAGTGTATGTCATTAGAAACCAGTTGCTCACATGCTAATTTCCAGGCTGAAGCTGAGATTTAAATCCAGTGAAGCAGCGACCATACCCTCTAAACTACACTAACCTTGCGGTAGTTATGTTTTTGTTATTTCGTTCAGACACATCTCAGTTCATCTTGTTCCGTTTGTACTTTGCGATGTCGAAGTGAAGCATAAACAGCGGGAGAGTGCCCTTTTATGGGCTTCATGTATTGAGATTCCAGTGGACTGTTATATTCTCTGCCCCTCGTTTACATGGTCGGTCACTTCTTCTGCTTCCATTTGGTCTGTACATTATTGCTTGTTGTGGTATACTGTTAGTTTGTAACCTAGGTATGTGGTCGAAACATTTCACTTGCTGTTTTCTAATTAAATCTAGCGCTGCTATATCCCTAACTTTAGTCATGATTTCATCGTTTCTTATTTTCTCCCTTCTTGGTACGTTGAGTATTCTTATCAGGTATCTCATTTCCCTTCTCTGTTCCTCTCTTTTTCTGTCAATGTCCTAGTTTGGCATTGGTACCATAGACTTGAAAGAAAGATGGTGTTGTATAGTGCTTGTTTTAGCATCTAGTTTTTGTTCTTTAGTATTGGTGCCATTTGCCCAATGAGTTAGTTTGCTTTATTGCATCTATTCTCCATTCGACATATTATTGATTACTTATTTATGATTATGATCAGTGGTGAAGCTAGGGGGATTGGGGAGGGGTGGGGAAGGGGGAGTAAGAGGAACCAACGCCGCCCTTGTGCGTCTCTTTACTGCTTCCTTGCTTGCTTGTGTTCGCTGGCTGTGAACTCCAGCGTGAAGTCCTGTATGTCGGATGAAGTATCCTGTTGTCCAACATCAGTGTGATGTCATACCGGACCTGAGGTTTACGTGAGTATCCGTTGTCCCATGTCTGGGTCATTGGTGTGCAGACTGGTGGTTCCTCGCCATGTAGGCAAATACTCTCCGGCTTCGGAGGAATCATCGATCATACTGATGTTAGCCAGGACCCTGAAGGGACATGTTGCCCAGGACGCACGGCGTGGACGTGTCAGCAAGTCTTGGCCCGTATAGATCCCGGCCATTGTGCCTTGGAAACACCTCTGCGTCCCTGCGTCTCTTTAGAAAAGTGGCGCCTAGTTCATCATCATCATCATCGTGCGCCATGCTGATAAGCGTGGGCGATAATGTTTTTCCATCTCACACGATCACCAGAGGCGTCGATCAGCTCTGTGTTCTTGTCTCGACCTTGCCATATGGTCAAGCCATCCATATATTTACTTCTGCCTTCCCCGTTCTTTCCTCCTCAATCTTGCCAGTTGTCACTAAATTATCTTGTTTATTCCTTCTCATAACGTGCCTCCAGAAATTGACTGTCTATGTCTCATATCTCTAATTAGTGTACGGTTTTTATTTGCTTCTTGTAGGATTTGCTCATTGGGTTTTCTGTCTGTCCATGGTATTCTTTGGATTTTTCTAAGAAACCACATTTCCTCTGCCATCAGATGTTTTTTCAGCTTCTTTGCTCATTGTCCACGTTACACAACCTTACAGAAGTATAGGTTCTATGTAGCACTTCAACGTTTTTTTCTCGTTGAAATTGGCATCTTTTTATTGGCCAGTATGCTTTCATCTTGCAGAAGGATACGTTTGCCAAAGCGATTCTTGTTCTAACTCTTCAAGGCACCTCCCATCAGATATTATTACTGTTCCGAGATAGTTGTACCGATGCACTTGTTTAAGAATATTACCATTTACCTGTATGTCACATTGTGGTATTTCTTTCCTCCAACTGACGACCATAATCTCTGTCTTAGAATTTAATTCCCCCCCCCCCCATGTGTCTCCACCTTGCCGCGGTGTAAGGGGGGGGGGGGGGGGGGCTTGCGTGACCCAGTGACCCCAAGAGCTAAGCCGACGGAAGCACAACTATGTGTCGGACAGGACTTGGGTTAGGGGCCAGACCAAGAGAGACACAACCTGCTGCTCTGCAGGTAGACTGAGGATAGCAGTCAAAAGTTTCAAATCAGGCGCACGAAGGCAGAAGATCTTGGTCCGGACACATACTCTAAGGCTCTCAGCTGAGGATTATGGCTGAACGCCTTTAAGCTATAAACCTTCGGATGTGAGAGCCGGGCCGATACTCACCTACTGCAAAATGGAGGTGAGATACTGAGTACGCTACATGCTTAGTTCAGATGCCTGTTTGAAGGCTCTCACCTGGGGAATATGAGGGATCCCCGGATGAGAGGGCCTGACCGTCACTCGCTCCCTGATTCATGGAGGTTGTGTGCTGAGCCGGCAGCACATGTAGCCTACCTCGTGAGCGATACTTAAAGTGGCAAAGCGGTTTAGTTGGACAAAGTAGTTACGATGAAAGTCTGTATCTACACTCATAGAGTGAGTGTAGTCAAAAGTGGAAAAAGTCTCAAAAACACGAAAAGGAAAGCTTGGTTGGCGAATCCATCACGTGGAAGTCCGAAGCGAAAGCTTGATGAGTGGATGTCGTGCTTTGACTGTCCGTCCCTGGTCTATGTGGGGAGCGACTAGTGGCAAAACGAAATGTCCAATACATGGAAGTGAGGAATTAAAGCAGCCACGAGCAGGATGTGGCGATTCCTCGGGTGAGCCCAGTCTCAAAGCACTATGTGCCGGCTCTGCAATTATGGAAGCCTCCTTGGATAGCAGGGAATTCCCATGGTCTGCCCCTGCCTTCCCTTGAGGGTTGGCCGTGATGTCTTTGACCGTTCTACCTTGACCAGCTGAGATGTGAGCGACACCACAAAAAATGTCTTTCGAAACCTTCAGGACGGGTAACCTGGTCAAACACGCCCACCGATGTCGGATGTGCAGGCCTAAGGGTGGCAAATTAAAACTGGCACATTGCAAAAACGTCCGAGTGAAATGTCTTACGTGCCCGGAACAGCTCTGACTAGTTTTCCGAATGTTCCTGTGACCGGAACAGCTCTGACTATCTAGTTTTCCGAAAGTCCGTCGTGCCCGGAACAGCTCTAACTTTTCTGTTTTCCAGGCACAGCGACTAGCACATGTCCGAATCGAAAGCTCGCTGAGTGGATACTGTCTGCAGTCCGGCCGTCCCTGGATGTGCGTGGAGCGGCACGTAGCAAACGAACTACCCAATACATTGAAGTGAGGAATTAAAGCAGCCATGAGCAGGACGTGGCGATTCCCTCGGTGAGCCCAGCACCAGAGCGCTATGTGTCGGCTCTGCAACTATGGAAGCCACCCTGGATGGCGGATAATGCCATGGACTGTCCCTGCCTTCCCTTGAGAGTTGACCGTGAAGTATTCGACCGTTCTAACTTGACCAGCTGGGATGTGGACGGCACCACAAAAGTGAGAGTCCACCAGGAATGTAACCTGGTCAAAAATGCACGCTAAAGTCGGATGTGTTGGCCTAAGTGTTTCGGCCCAAGGGTGTCTAACCAAACACACCGCAAGCACATCTGAAAAAACACTCCGGATGAACGCAGCAGAAGAAGAAGAAGAAGACTCAAAGGAGTGACCTTTCTAGACAAACTACTGGGGGACGTGAAGACCTAAAGCCCATGGTCCTCTTTATAAGTCAAAAAAAAGTCTAATTTTGCAACGTCTAATTTCTCTAATCAGTTTGCCTGTTTTCATTTGCCTCTTGTAGGACTTGCTCATTGGTTCTTCTGTCTGTCCATGGTATTCTTTGCATTTTTCTTAGAAACCACATTTCCACTGCCATCAGATGTTTTTTTTTTTTTTTTTCCCAGCTCGTCTGCTCATTGTCGACGTTTCAGACCCTTACAGAACTACAGGTTCTATGTAGCACTTCAACATTTGGTTTTCTCCTTGAAATTGATATCTTTTTATTCGCCAGTAAGTTTTCACCTTGCAGAAGGCTACTTTTGCCAAAGCGATTCTTGTTTTAACTCTTCAAGGCACCTCCCATCAGATATTATTACTGTTCCGAGATAGTTGTACCGATGCACTTGTTTAAGAATATTACCATTTACCGGTATGTCACATTGTGGTATTTCTTTCCTCCAACTGACGACCATAATCTCTGTCTTAGAATTTAATTCTAACCCTTGTGGTTCACTGCACAATAACCGCATCTACTAAATGCAGATCCTGTTCATTGTCTGCAATCAATGCTATATCATCCGCTTATCTAATATTATTGAAGTTACGTCCCCCAATGGTGATTCTATCTGGTTAATTAGTGCGATAAAAGTTATCCTAGGCCAGTGGTTCTCAACCGTGGGGAATTTCCCCTTCCCCCACGGGGGGGGGGGGGGGGTGTTAGGGTTTCCATGGGGGGGGGGGGGAATTAAGATTATTTCAAGATCGCATTAATACAAGAACCAGTTACTTGATATTGGTTTTCCCTCTAAATTTTACAGTTCTGTACTTCTCGCCCTAATGAAATTCGTTGTATAACGTAAGTACACCCACAAATCACGTTTTATGTAGATGTCTAGACTTGTTCTAGTATGTGTTATTAAATTTAGCTTCCATTTTTATGTATACTGTGTAAGGGTGGGGGGAGGAAATTCGAAAGGGGGGGGGGGGGATGACGTTCTGAACATATGATGCAGTTTTCTAGCTAAGTATTCTTGTGTTGTTTGTTGGTTGAGTTTTGTGGAAATGGTGCTTCCTATGTGTATGTGTCTTTGCTTTTGTCGAGTCTTCTAATGATATTTTTTGTTAGCCCCTACAGTAGTATTTGCTATAAGATCACCCTTGACCTTTACTTTAATCCATGAATGAGAGTGTGACTAACGATGGTCTGAAAAAAGGGATGATTCACGTTAGTTCTAGCTTAGGGCAGCGTCTCCACGCCTCACTTAACCAGACTCCACTCCCTGTTCTCCTTTTGTTGCCATCCACTTTCCAGCTGAATAATCGTCAACCGTCGACCTTTCAACACCACCTCAAAGAAACCTTGTCATCGGTGAGCGGCACCTCCGCATCTGTGTGCTGCACCCACCAATCTTGCAACTCCTCAACCTCCCGGGTTTACCTTCTGTATTGACCAATGGTTCCCAGACATGTGTATGGCACAAGGACAGTGTTTAAAACGGCTTTTGTACCATTGCTGGTGCTGCCGAGGGAGTTTTAGAACCACTGAGAGTTTCAAGGGTAGATTGCCGAGGAAGCAAACCCTGCAAACACGTGAGAGGAAGCTGTCGGCCAAAAGGCACAAGTATCGCAGCTCTGCTGCAAGCAGACAGTGAAAATATATCAAGCAGTTTAAAAAATGGTATGGAAGAGCCGCAGCAGCAGTAGAAGGGAAGAAGCGGGAGAAGAAGAAGAATGAAGAGGAGGGGGAGGAGAAGGGGGAGGACAAGGATGAAGAGAAATAGAAGAAGAAGAAGAAGAAGAAGAAGAAGAAGAAGAAGAAGAAGAAGAAGAAGAAGAAGAAGAAGAATGATGACGTCATAAAAATGCGCTCCACAGTTCATCGTGAAGCAATATGCAGCGAATGGCTGACGTCTGCTGAAGTATTTCTATGGGGTTTCTTGAAAGGAAATGTTTACAACAATAATGTACGCACAATTGAGGACCTGAAAGAAGTAATCAGAATTACCATTAAATAAATAACAACAGACACGTTGCAGAAGGTTTTTGACAATATGAAGAGACCTGTACAGTTATGTCTTGAATACCGTGGTGGATATTTCCAACACCTGTTATACCAGGGTGTATTTTAAATGACTGTGCAGTGTTTGAAAATATTGCCGGTCCAAGTGTTGTATTCGCCCTCTGTAAAGTTCATGCAACATAGTAGGTACAGTCATTAATAATACACCCCTATACTTCTTTGATACTTTACAGCTTCCTCAAAACAGCGTTTGACCATAGCAGTAAATATTGGTCCGGATATTATTACTGTGCCGAGATAGTTGTACTGATGCACCTGTTTAAGAATATTATCATTTACCGGCATGTCACATTGTGGTATTTCTTTCCTCCAACTGACGACCATAATCTCTGTCTTAGAATTTAATCCCCCCCCCCCCCCATGTGTCTTCACCTTGCCACGGTGGGGGTGGGGGGGGGGGCTTACGTGTCCCAATGACCCCAAGAGCTAAGCCGACGGAAGCACAACTATGTGTCGGGCAGGACTTGGGTTAGGGGCCAGACTAAGAGAGACACAACCTGCTGCTCTTCAGGTAGACTGAGGATAGCAGTCAAAAGCTTCAAATCAGGCGCACGAAGGCAGAAAATCTTGGTCCGGACACATACTCTAAGGCTCTCAGCTGGGGAATATTGCTGAACGCCTCTAAGCTATAAACCCTCGAATGTGAGAGCCGGGCCGATACTGTATTATTGTAACTAATTTAATGATTGTTTTAGCACATTGTTAATGACATCATCAAATCTGTTCTACATACAAAGTGTAGTGAGACTTTAAAACACCCTGAAAAGCTTGACATTTGAAAGCTGGCGCGTCTAGTCTGGTCCGTATTTAGTGTCATAATCTATGGCCTTGTAATCTTCAGACATTTGAACTCTGTTTCTCCTAAAATTATCCCCCTTACCATTCACAGTTTGGACTGTTCACATGAGTAACAAGCATTATTCGACACTTTTCTATTTGCAGATTTCATCTTCTGTTAATATAGGTCACGCCAGGTTCGTGTGTAACTTAAGGTCCGCCCACAACTTCCTGTACTCTCACCTTTTGACCTGCTTACAAACCAAGTCATCTTAAGATTATGTCCCCTGGTCTCCTTAACATGTCGTGTGCAAATCCCCAAAACTAGCGTCTTAAAACCGTTTTTCCCTCCACAGGTAAGGTCAGTTCTAACGCGCCGTTGAGTTTTCTCAAGAGCGTCGTTTTCTGGATGAGTAATAGCAGATACTAGCTGAACGATTTAGTTGAATGGGAGGGGGTGAAGGCCACATGACATGGTCGAGACAAGAGCTGATCCACGACTCTGGTGATCGTTTGGGGTGGCGAAACATGACCACCCACGCTTATAGGCATGGCATATGATGATAATGATGATGATGATGATGATGATGATGGGTTTATTCTCCAGCACAGGCGAGGCTTTTTTCTTTCTCTTTGCCAGTCCAGTTCTTGGGTCCCCTCGTCATCATCATCGTGTGCCGTGCAAAGCGGCCCAGGTGTTCGTGTCTGTCCACAGATCTCGCGTCTTGGTGTTCTGCACACATTTTACTGACGATATTTGCCTAGAAAATCAACATGTTTTTTTTTTTTTGGTCTTCGCTCGCTTTGGACTCAAGCGTAGTCCATACACGTATTACTACAGGATCTATTTTTAATGATTGTGCAGTGTTTGAAAATATTGCCGTTCCAAGTTTTGTATTTAGCTATTATGTTGCATGAACTCCACAGAGGGTGAATACAAACCTTAGAACAGCAATATTTTCAAACACTGCACAGTCATTAAACATACATCCTATATGTCGTAAGAGGCGACTAAGGAGGCTTGATGGTTCCGTCGCCCTGCTACTGAGTGAGTGCGTGGCGCGACACTGTGAGCTGTGAGTTTCGTGTGAAATGCTTTTGAATCTGCCCGAGGTTTTTTGGAATGTGACTGCATGTTCGGAGTGATGGCAGATGGCTATGTCCCAGAGTTGACCGGTTTTTGCCTTATGCAGAAATGCGTGGCTGCTTGGCTTCTGGTTGACTGCCACTGCCATCGACGAAGAACTGTATTTCGTGGACTGTGTGGGTGAACATCTAGGAAACATCCAGATGGGAAAATGACTGCCGATTCCATCAGAGATAAATTGGGTGTTTCATGGGGGACTATTGTGTTGACATTCTGGCGGCAGCATTATGCACAGTGTATCTGTGCGGGCTGTTGTTTGTCGAGACTCCTGTCTTTTCCACTTTTCACATTGGGCAGTGGGGGGCGTTTTGTGTGATATTCACTGGCACAGGAATGGAGCATAATGGGGACGACCCGTTGCTGTGAAGTTGGAACTGTGACTAACTAACTAACTAACTAACATCCTATATTTCTAGTTTGGATTTTTGGCTGTTGATTACGTTTCCCAATTACCAGTGTCCCTCGCCGTCAGGCGAACCCACTCTAACTTCAGATTTACTTGTAATTTATGTCCCCAAATCAAGGACGAGAAGTCAACATTTTAGTCCAATTTACAGGTGTAAGGCTACCTCGGCATCACCGGAAATTTAAGAGCAAGCTCTCTTGTGTATTCGGCCTTGATGACCTCTCAACAGGGCCGGATTAAGCCATCTTGGTGCCCTAGGCACAAACCCACATGGGTGCCCCCTACTGCCTCGGGCCCCCGATCCTCCACTGACTGATGGTATGTTCAATATTATGCAAAAAACTAACAAAGAAAAACAGTTGTGAAATGTAAACACATATGTTTGTACTACTATCACTCATATAAAACCTACGATAAGGTATTTCTGTATTAAAATTAATAGTTAATTAATTTTGTAATAATAGTAGACAAGAATACTGTAACTTTTTTGATAGATAAGAAAGTCAGAGAGAGCACACATTTACATTTTTAAGTTCTTTTTCTAGATTTACGTCTGGCAAAGTTTTTGAGTACATCATCAAAGTTAATTTTGCGCAACAAGTCTGCCTCAATCATCAGCAAAGATAAGGAATCAAGCCTTTCTTGTTTCATTGTCGATCTACTTGGATTTTTTGTACGTTTCAACTGAGAAAAAGAGCGCTCAGTTGAACAGTTCGTAACCATTAATGTTAAAAATATGCGCAAGGCGATTTCTACATTTGGAAAAGCACACTCGATGTTGTCTCTAACTATTACTTTGTAGAGTTCTGCATGACTGAACGTGTTGTTGTCAGATTTTGATGCACGAAACTTGTGGCGAATATATGAATGGAACTGTTGTAGTTCAGTATATAAATTATTGTTCAGATCTTCAGGATAAGCATTTATTAGTCCTTCACAACACTGAGATGTTTGTGGTACATCGACCAAACAAGAAAATCAAACTGCTAGATCATTATATACCTGTCCTCGTCTACTCATCTCTGTCTCAAGTTTGTCAACAATGGTGTAGAAAGCAGATATACGAAATTTGTCTCTCTGTGGTGCCCCCCCCAAATGCTTGGTGCCCTAGGCACGTGCCTTGTTTGCCTAATGGTTAATCCATCCCTGTCAGTCTCCCTGTGAAACCCGCCACAACACCACGTGTTGCAGGCCTTCTTATGTTTTAATTGTCACCCCCTTGAAATTTTGTGTTTTAAATAAGTCGCTGGGTTTCTAAGAACCGTAGCCCACCGGACAAACCCGCAAGTGCTCAGTCTCACCCATACAAAGCAGACAAGACAGATAGTGAACTCTTGTGCATTCAGGAAAATTGTTAAATTGATGCATATATAGGTGGTAAAACGTGTCCACATCTCAACTGACTCCGGCTGAGAGAGAAGGTGTCCCCATGAAGAAGGACTCCCAGCCCATGAAGGACTCCCAGTTCATGAAGGAAGAATCCATACTTCAACGCGTCCTCAGTCCTGACAGACACCAAGCTACCGTCGACCCCTGGCCCGGTACACTTGATGCCTCTGTTCAAGGTAGACCTCGACAGATAGCATCAGGCGGAAACCCGCGCTGACAGTACAGACTACTGGCCCATGAAGGAGGGACTCTTCTCACTCAGTCGGCGTCACTTGAGCAGGACACTCTTGACCACTGTGACTCCATGGCATGCCCACCAGGCTAATGAAGTGATGGCACGGACCTCAGAGTGAACTGTCCCAGTAGATGACCATGCCCAGTAGCCCGCTCTTCACGCGGACCTGAGAGAGAGCTGTCCCAGTAGATGACCATGTCCAGTAGCCCGCTCTTCACGCGGACCTGAAAGAGAACTGTCCCAGTAGATGACCATGTCCAGTAGCAGTAGCCCGCTCTTCACGCGGACCTGAGAGAGATGTATGCTGGCAATAAGCGCTGTCCTCGTGGTCTCTGTAATGATGATGTCTGGTGATGACTCTCCGTCTATTGTCAGTTCTGTCTGTAATGTCATGTACCCATTAGGGTTAGGGTTTAGGGTTAGGGTTAATGCTTAGGGGTTAAGGGTTAGTGTTTGGGCTAACTGTGCCCCTAACCCTCACCCTAAACCCAGGACATACCCAGGGCAATGGTATTTGTCTGTATTTAACTCCTGGAGCATGGAGGTCAACGTTGGCGTTGTTTGTGGACGACATTACATATTTCTTGCGTCAAAACTTCGAACAGATAAGATGTTACACGACTTCATATTTGTTGTGCAGCACAATGGTGCCGTTTCAAGTATGTGCGGAACGGTGCGTGAAAATAGCTATCGGTGTGCAGTTAAACGATATGACAATATTGATGTACACTTTGTGGCTTGGTCTCTGTGGCTAAGGGCTTGCGAACGCGGTTTGTGAGCCCATATACCCGGGTTCGAAACACAGCGGTGCTGGTTTTTTCGAAAAAGGTATAGGGGCCGGTCGTTCAGAAAGCAATGGCAAACTACTGAACGTAACACTTGCCTAGTACATCAACAGCAGCTGAAAATGCTGGTGTTGACTGCAACGTCCCGTAAGGTATACCCAACCAAATTTTTTTTGGTGGCTTGTGGCGTAGGCAGTTTTTAATTTCCTAGCAAGCTCGAGACGTAAGCACCCATATGTGCCATGTCGTAAGTCCTTGTTCGCTGTGTTGTGCCATGTGAATATGTTTGGACTTATGAAAGGAACTGGCTCATTACAAACGTCGTAACGACAACAGTTTATGAATTCACTGAATAACCTTGAAATATGAAGTAAACATCGGATCTCAGGAAAATCTAACACCGCTTTATCACGGAGTTAACAGCGTTAAGACTCGCCCATTAGCCATTGCAATAAAGCCCCATCCACTACATCTATTTCTCACCACTGACCCATCGGTGTAGATGACTATGTCACCTTGATGTGTGTTGCTCTGGATCAGCTGTTGCACTTCAAACTCAGTGCGGCCCGCTGCCCATTCTCTGCACTCACGACCCAGTGTTATTATTACATTGTGCCGTGTCCGTCATGTCTTCCGGAACTTCCATCCACTCTCTTTCACGCTTGATGGTCTCTAGATCACAAACCTGACTTATAGAAAGTTCCGCCTGTGCCATCCAGGACCTGCCTCGTCTTAGTCTATGACTCTTGACCATATCCATTGCTACATGCAGCGGGTGATCCCTGTCTGTGGCAACTCTCAGGTATCATTTGGCCTGAAGGATCCTATGCCTATCCGTCATTGTTGGTAACGCCAGGATATGCCTCATGCATATAATTGGTGTGTCCTATGTGCACCCCAGGTTTAACCGCATGGCAGCATTCTGTATGCGCTCCAACCTTTCAAGCTGGTACTTTGATACTGTCAGCAGCCCCAAACCATACTCAATGACAGAAATTAGTAACTGCTGAAAGAGCCTGTACAGCATCCTCTGATCTACCCCGGCTGCTGCCATAGCCCTCAATGCATTACGCCCCCTACCAGCCTTCACCACCAAAGCCTCCACATGATCCCTAAAAGACAAACACCTGTCAAAGATTATACCCAAGTACTTCAATTTACTCTCTCGACTAAGAGGACATGGAATGTACGGACACTATATCGAGCTGGAGCGGCCGAAGAACTAACCCGGGAGCTGGGTGAATATCAAATGGATATAACAGCAATTCAAGAAATAAGGTGGCCAGGAGAGGGTACTTTAGAGCAAAATGGAATGATTATAATATATGGAGGAAACACCCAAAATAAACATGAATTAGGAACAGGATTTGTCATCAAAAAAGAGTTATGGGGGAACGTTTTAAACTTTAAAGCTTTTAATGACAGGATTAGTAAATTACGAATAAAAGGTAAATGGAAAAATATAACGATGATTAATGTACATGCACCTTTTTTTTTTTTTTTTTTTAGCATATCCTTTACAGGACTTAGCTGTCAACACCAGCATCTTTCAGCTGTATGTTGATCTCTTGGCAAGATTACGCTCAGTAGTTTGCCATTGCTTTCTGAGCGGCCGGCTCAGTATCCCGCAAGTCACGAGCGGGGGTCGAACCGCCTCAGTTCTCGCTCCGCTACGAGACTCTTACATGCACCTACTGAAGAGAAAGAAGATGATATTAAAGAAGACTTTTATAATGATCTGGAAGATGTCATAGAAGAAACCCCCAAACAGGACATCCTGATTGTGCTGGGAGACTTCAATGCAAAAATAGGTAGACAGCAAACTAATAAAAAAGTGGCCGGTATGGAAAGCCTACATACAACTTCAAATGATAATGAATGGAGAGTCATCAACCTGGCAGAAGCCAAAGGACTGCAGATTAGCAGTACCAGACTACAAAGAAAGGATATACACAAAAAAATTTGGAAATCATGTGACAAGAGAACCTATAATCAAATAGATCACATTTTAATTAACAACAGAAATGCATCAAACATACAGCAAGTCAGAAGTTATAGAGAAGCTGAGTGCCACAGTGACCACTTCCTCGTTGGAGTAAAATTTAGAATAAAACTTAAGAGAGCTTTCTATACTAAATTACAAAGATTACACCCAACATATAACAGAGAAAAACTGCAAGACCCAACATATAACAGAGAAAAACTGCAAGACATTACAGTCAAAGAGAAATTTACAGATGAAATAAAATGTAAACTTGAAACTCTGCAAAACTCTTTGGAGGAAAGCGTTGACCAAACTTGGTTGAACATCAAGAATACAATTCAGTCTACCGCAGAAGAATGTCTCGGTGTGTTAACCACGCATAGAAAGAACAGATGGTTCAATCAAAAATGTGAAGAAGCAGTCATTAGGAAGAAGAATGCCAGACATGTATGGTTAAATGACATCAATAACATCCAAAAGATAGAAAGAACAGATGGTTCAATCAAAAATGTGAAGAAGCAGTCATTAGGAAGAAGAATGCCAGACATGTATGGTTAAATGACATCAATAACATCCAAAAGGAAGAGCATTATAGAAATGAATGTAAAGAGGCTACAAAAATAGTCAGACAGCAGAAGCGAGAATATATGAGTAATATAATCAAAGATATGGAAACTAATCACCAGAAAAATTAATCCAGAATTTTTTTTAAAGAACTGAAGTCAATGAAACGAGGGCACCAACAAAACACATATGGTTTAAAAGACAAAAATGGGAATATGATAAATACCAATGAGGAAATGTGCAACACATGGAAAGAATATTTTATTGAATTACTAAATTGTGAAGCTCCAAGTAACATTTTCCCACAGGAAGAGGTTCTAACATGCGAACCACAAATTGAAGAACCTACATTTCAAGAAATCTTATATGTAATCACACGACTTAAAAACAATAAGGCAACTGGGACTGATGGAATTGCTGCTGAATTTATAAAGGCAGGTGGCCATGCATTACATCTAAAGCTATACGAACTAATAATAAAAATCTGGAGGACAGAAGAATTACCCCATGACTGGAAAGAGTCATTATTGATACCTATCTTTAAGAAAGGAGACAAGTTCCAATGTGGAAATTATAGAGGAATATCACTACTGTCCACGGGACGCAGAGGTGTTTCCAAGGCACCAGGGCCGGGTTATATACTGGCCAAGACCTATTGTCGCATCCTCGTCGAGCGTCCTGGGCAACAGGTCCCTTCGGGGTCCTGGCTGAAGTCAATAGGATCCCCGATTCCTCCGAAGTCGGAGAGTGTCTGCCTGTACGGCGAGGAACCACCAGTCTGCACACCAATAAGCCAGACATGGGACAACGGATACTCATGCAAACCTCAGGTCCTGTATGACATCACACTGATGTTGGACAACAGGATGCCTTCATCCGACATACAGGACTTCGCGTTGGAGCTCAAGCCAACGAACACAAGCAAGCAAGAAAGCAACTACTGTCCACAAGCTATAAGATACTATCCGCAGTATTACTAAATAGACTAAAACCATATTCAGAAGACATATTAGGTGACTACCAGGCGGGTTTTAGACAAAACAGATCAACAATAGATCAGATATTTATCTTACGACAAATAGCCGAGAAACATTGGGAATATAAAAGAGATCTCCATAACATTTTTGTGGATTTTAAAAAGGCTTATGATAGTGTCCATAGGAATAGTCTATGGAATGCTATGCAGGAATTTGGAATACCAAGGAAGTTAATCAACATGACCAGACGATGCATGGAAGATACTTATAATATAGTAACATATAAAGGCAGGAAATCAGACCCCTTCCAAATAACATCTGGCTTGAAACAGGGTGATGCACTATCGCCGCTTCTCTTCAATCTGGCTCTAGAGAAAGTTGTAAGGAAGGTAAAGGAGGAATGTGATATCGGAGGAACATCCAAGCTGCTTGGTTATGCAGATGATATAGATATTATAGGGCAAAGTGAACAAAAGACATTGAAAATATTGACTCACTTAAAGGAAAAAGCCCAACAGATGGGGCTGGTTATCAACCAAGATAAGACAGAATATATGGTAATTTCAAGAGACGGAATGGCTAGAAACTCTGGCCACATACAAATAGATAATATGACCATTAAAAGAACGGAAACATACAAATACCTGGGTACAATCTTCAACTGCTCCAACATCATAAAGGAAGAAATACAAACTAGAATCAACTCTGGAAATAAGATATACTATGCACTACAACATCTACTAAAATCAAAGGCGCTATCTCGTAACACCAAAATCACAATATACAAAACACTGATCAGACCAGTTGTGCTGTATGGCTCTGAAACCTGGAATACAACAAAAGGAGACGAAGCCTTGTTTCAAACCTTTGAGAACAAAATTTTAAGACGTATCTTTGGACCCATTAGGGATACACAAAGTGGAGAGTGGAAAAGAAGAAGTAACAAAGACATTTATGATCTGTTTAAGTCCCCGCTAATCACTGGTATCATGAAGGCTAATAGACTACGATGGCTGGGGCATATAGAAAGAATGGAAGATAATAGGGAAACAAAACTCGCTTAAACTCAGGAAATAAATGACCGTAGACCTCGAGGTAGACCAAGAAGGCGGTGGAGAGACAATACATGTACAGACCTACAAGCACTTGGAATCAACGACTGGCAAGAGAAGGTCCACCAGAGAGACGAATGGAGACGGATTGTATTTGCAGCAAAGAACCTCAATGGCTCGGAACGCTGAAGAAGAAGAAGAAGACTAAGAGGACTGTCGTGTCCTCCTTTAAAGTTTCGTCCCTGGAGTGAGGAGAGTCAACACCCACATTATAATATTTTTCCTATCAATATCCTGGAGAATCCACCAGCTTCCGTCCAACACACTCCATCAGCCCGTGGACACCTTTTCCTATCACTCTCTCACTGTCGTACTATGCCCCCTCTCATACTTCCCCAACGCAACATACTCAACAACTCTTGCTTCTAAAAATTAATAAAGATTAATTTATTAAAAGAAAAGTGTAACGTATATGAGACGTGTATATGAAGAAAAATGTGTGTCGTGTATAATAACATAAATGTATATGTCAGCCCTCAAAGTTCAGGATCATAGTGCACACATCATGGCAAGGATTACACGACATCACACGAGTCAGTGCAATAGACCTCACCGAAGTCGTATCCTTCTCTCTAGACATGTCCTCCAGGCGCTCTGATGACCATGAGATCTGAATCCCATGTAAATATATAATCCGTGGAAAATACTATTATTGTTCCTAACACAACGGTTCCTATTAGTTCTGTATTTTCACTCTTAAACAGTCAATGTATCTAGACAAAAATGGCTTGCTTTATTCACTAGATATAGTCTGAAAGTTCTGATTTCCTAGATACATGGAACAACTACACTTCAATGTTTGGTTTCATCTAATGTGAACATCAGTTCCTACTGATCTAGTTCCACATGGGCTGAACATCCATCACTTCAGGTGTGTTAACGATTGGTATTCACTCATGTAGGATACATATACCATTAGGCTCCACCGAGCAAGGTGTATTAACTTCTTCCGTTGCGAAAGTTGCTGGCCCATCTCTCTACATCATAATTTATCCGGGATCGGATTTTTCATTGGTTCCAGGTTCTTCATTCCAACCAGAGGAACCTGTAAAATAAATCATACAACTGGTGATAGCCTCCCCGTCACTGATCTCTATTAGATGATCGTGGCCATCGGCCTCGCTCAGAAAATAAAGTGAACCTACTCTGTCAGGGACAGATGACTGAACACATAGGTTATCATCAGGCCAAGACAAGAAAAAAAAATCAACAAACAGAATGCGGAACCCCGCCCACCAGGGACACCTACTGGAATATCCCAATTATCCCTCATTACTCAATTCTCAACTAGTAAAGCTTATCAACACTTCACTAATCTATTTTCAACTAACAGAGCCAAGTATCACTTCCATACTCTAGCTAGTTTTCCACTAACAGTGCTAATCATCACACTTTAGTTTTAACAAGGCTACAGCCTATATTAATTAGAACTAATTATAATAGGTTCTACCTTAGGCAACACCGCAGTTAGATCCAATTACATCCACTCTTGCCATGACAGGCACGTGTAAAATTAAATTAACTCAATTCGCACACGGTAGACATTTTCCAATCAAAACCGCAGTGCCGAAGCACGTCCGCTAAAATCCAAGGTTTGAGTTCAACTGTCCTCTCCAATCATGGTTTTTGGCAAAACCTAAAATTGGTCACGTGACGGTATTCTTCCTGTCCACACAGGTGTTATTTGGACATATCATCCATTGTCAAGAATCCATTTTCCCTGGCTTAGTCACTGTCAGAGTTGTCATCAGTTGTTTTGACTCCCACAACAAACCAGCGAGTTACCGTATGATACAACAACTGGTTTCCCCAACAAGCTGCCAATCTTCTTGATGTCCGGAAACTATAAATTGACAGACGGACTGTTTTCTTCCGAGCTGAGTACTTCCGCTTCCAATCCGACCTGTTTATAAACTGTCAAAGCGATGTATGATTCAGCTCACCCACTTCCCCTACACATCTGCAGCTGTTAAATTTGCCCGACCTGTGATGGGTGACATCCGATTGCAACCAGGATCCGACGGGTTCCATCTGTATTCAAATGTTGACAGACTGTCAAAGCGATGCAGGGATTTGTCTCACTCACCACCGAATGTTCCCAATCCGTCGACCAGATGTACACGTGCAGCTACAAATATTGTCCTGGGATTTTTACATCCGAGTTGTTTTTACTGTTAGTTAAAATAGTTGTCGCTGGCAGATAGTCCGTTTAATCGGAAAGCCTCTATAATAATCAACTGGTTAAACGCAAGGTTTTATTTTGTGACAAGGACATCCATTCAACATAATACCTGGTACGTCTGCCTTGACGATCCGGTTATCCAAGGAGTACCACACAACCGATGCCTTGTCTGGCTTTATAATGGCCCCTGCGTCCCTGCACCACTCCGCCACAATGTTTACCGCCACCTGTAAGTCTTTGGCAAAACTGGCCCTGTCTCTGCCCTGTCAGTACACCAGCACATCATCTGCAAATGTCAAGATTCTACCCACACCTGGTGTCACAATAGCTGCGATTTTGCTGGTGTAGACATTAAAGAGCACTGGGGACAAGGCAGATCCCTGCGACAACCCAGGTGTAATAGTACAGGGGTCAGAAGTCCAGGAGCCCATGCGCAGTGCAACCTTACGCTCATAAAGGACTGCCGCAACCCATCTAACAAGGCAAGGGCAGACTTCCATGTCCAACAGTGTGTATATCAACCGATTATACCTAACCCTGTTATACGCATTCTCAAGGTCAAGAGCTACCTCCACTGTCTCCTGTTTATCCTGGAAGCCCTCAGAGACATCGAACGCAAAAGTTGCAGCATTGGCCCAGGTGTCCTTTCCCGGCCGGTAGCTCCCGAGTCCTTGGGGAAGCAGATTCCGACTTTCCAAATGCTGCTGGGGCCTGCGTGCTACTATTTTGTTGAGGACTTTGCTATACGTGTTTTACAGGTTTTTACGTTCGGTAGTTTACCATGGCTTTCTGAACCACCGACGCGCATACCTTCGAAATCAACGCAATGCGGTCTGCTTCTAAATGGTCTGCAGCTGATTTCAAACCCTGGCCTTGGTGTGTCGTAAAATTGTGAAGAGTCCACTGGCGCGAGGTCACAGCGCCTGTAAGACCAACCGATTTAGTTTCAAGGAAATATGTCATAACAAATGTACCATGGCAAGTGACAGGACTACAACCCACGTGTGAGGAGAAAATAACAAATGCAAATAAGTAGTGTTCTTAATGTATCTTGAAGCGAGAAACAAATAAATTTAGCGATACATTATATTTAGTTCTGTTTCCAGGAAAAATGTAATTGCATTCCATTGGTTGACGAAGCACGTGTACTGGTGGCCCTGGACAGCCCCGGGACTCTGCCAGTGGCACAATACATATGTCACACGATTTTATTGTTAAAACAGGCTGGTTACATAACACATTACCTCGTTGTGGTCAACAATGTGTGGTGGGGTGTTGGGTTCGTTTCTGTGAATCCCAGCTATTGCGAAAATTGTTCTCTTCCTTTCTAAGTAGCCTAAGGAAATCTGGATTCCCCGGTGATTATTTCCGCCTTGACAGAAATATAATCATGAGTTTTCATTATGTTCATTTGCCGCGCAGTTTCTTTGTTAAAAAAACCACCACCATCATCATCATCATCATCATCATCATCATCATCATCATCATCATCATCATCATCATCATCATCATCATCATCATCATCATCATCAAGTGCCATGCCAGTTGGCGTAGGCGTTCGTGCCTCTCAATATATTTTGTTATTGTCGTTTGGTGTTTGCTGCGCCCGCCCGTTCCCTAGCAATGCAGCAAAACGGACAAATCTACAGGTGCTCAGTCTCCAGGGCCGGATTAAGCCATCTTGATGCCCTAGGCACAAACCCACATGGGTGCCCCCTACTGCCCCGGGCCCCCGATCCTCCACTGACTGCTGGTATGTTCAATATTATGCAAAAAAACTAACAAAGAAAAACAGTTGTGAAATGTAAACACATATGTTTGTACTACTATCACTCATATAAAACCTACAATAAGGTATTTCTGTATTAAAATTAATAGTTAATTAATTTTGTAATAATAGTAGACAAAAATACTGTAACTTTTTTGATAAATAAGAAAGTCAGAGAGAACACACATTTACATTTTAAAGTTCTTTTTTCTAGATTTACGTCTGGCAAAGTTTTTGAGTACATCATCAAAGTTAATTTTGCGCAACAAGTCTGCCTCAATCATCAGCAAAGATAAGGAATCAAGCCTTTCTTGTTTCATTGTCGATCTACTTGGATTTTTTGTACGTTTCAACTGAGAAAAAGAGCGCTCAGTTGAACAGTTAGTAACCATTAATGTTAAAAATATGCGCAAGGCGATTTCTACATTTGGAAAAGCACACTCTATGTTGTCTCTAACTATTACTTTGTAGAGTTCTGCATGACTGAACGTGTTGTTGTCAGATTTTGATGCACGAAACTTGTGGCGAATATATGAGTGGAACTGTTGTAGTTCAGTATATAAATTATTGTTCAGATCTTCAGGATAAGCATTTATTAGTCCTTCACAACACTGAGATGTTTGTGGTACATCGACCAAACAAGAAAATCGAACTGCTAGATCATTATATACCTGTCCTCGTCTACTCATCTCTGTCACAAGTTTGTCAACAATGGTGTAGAAAGCAGATATACGAAATGTGTCTCTCTGTGGTGCGCCCCAAATGCTTGGTGCCCTAGGCACGTGCCTTGTTTGCCTAATGGTTAATCCATCCCTGCCTCTCAACCTGAGTTTGATCGCAAACGTCTTCAAACGACACGCACCGTTTTGTTTTCATCTTTGTCGTGTACTAGTCCACCGTGCATCATCTCTCTCTCTCTCTCTCTCTCTCTCTCTCTCTCTCTCTCTCTCTCTCTCTCTCTGCCCTTGCTTCTAATACCTCTAATCTATCCAGTCGTCACGATGTTCTCCAATGCCTCTCTTCTCATTGTGTAACCAAGAACACTGTTTGTCTCTTTCTTATAAATATCAATTGGTGAACCCTTTGAGGCCACTAAGATGGTTCATAACTAAACACACATGTATTGTATGGTGATCATAGAAATAGAAGAGAGAAGTAGAGACTAGAGCACGCGCTAGAAAGAAAAAAAAACGCTACCAATCGGTAACTATAGCTGTCATTTTGAATATTGTCTGGCTTGGACTTCTATCTGTACTCTAGTCTTAAACATAAATGAACAAATAAGGAAGATCTTTGAAACAACAGAGGTGTGGTTCCTGAGACGAATGTTGCGAAGAGAGGCATTGGTGAACATCGTGACAACTGGGAGGATCGAGGGGAAGAGAGGCAGAGGCAGTCCAAGATAAATCAATCTGGACGGATTGAGACGGTGGCATGGAGGAATATTATCTGCAGAGTTGATCCACAACACCAAAGACCGAGATCTGTGGAGAGATATAAACACCGATGCCAGTTGGCAGGGTACTTGATGATGGTGATGATGATGATGATGGAGCATAGGCTTGCAATACATTCACTCCAAACCGTCATCCCCTTAGCTACCCCACCCAACCCCGTTCATGTACAGTCCATATTATTTTAGCTACCCCACCCAACCCCGTTCATGTACACCCCATAATATTTACCCCACCCAACCCCGTTCATGTACACCCCATATTATTTTAGCTACCCCATCCAGCTCCGTTCATGTACACCCCATATTATTTTAGCTACCCCATCCAGCTCCGTTCATGTACACCCCATATTATTTTAGCTACCCCATCCAGCCCCGTTCATGTACACCCCATATTATTTTAGCTACCCCATCCAGCCCCGTTCATGTACACCCCATATTATTTTAGCTACCCCTTCCAACCCCGTTCATGTACACCCCATAATAGTTTAGCTACCCCACCCAGCCCCGTTCATGTACACCCCATATTATTCACATTGTCTCTTCTTGTCTTCTCCGTGGGTTTTTATGTCTTCATCTATTTCTTTTGCCCTACAGATTACAAATAAAGTCTTTGCCAGATGTACAATCTATATCCTAATAAGCGCCAGCGTATTTTCTTCACTTCTTGTGATTGTCTAAGCAATGTTACTTTCATTTGTTTTCTGAACGACTGACCAAAGTGACAGACAGCGAAATAATGACGCGGTTGATTCCGGCGTCTCGTACAAGACATTCAACTAACTTATAACTTAGCCTATATGTATTTCACAAGGTTCCATAATAGTTGGCCCCGTGTTGTGTGTGTTCATATGGTTTGTTTCTTTCTCGTGTTTGCTGATGAAAGCTTGTCACCGCAACGTCGTCGGTTGTTTGTAATTGTACTTGTGTAAAGATAACCTACCCCCGTGCCGGACTCCGTGGCGAAGGTCTTGCAGACACAATTCGTAAGCCCGTTTACCTGCGTTCGAAACATAGCTGTGCGCGATTTGGCAGCAAACGCCGTTGCGCTGGATTTTAACGAATTGGTATGGGAGCCGGTCGTTCAGAAAGCAATGGCAAACTTTATTTTTTTTGTTTGTTTATTTTTTCGCATATCCTTTACAGGACATTGCACTCAACACCAGTATTTTTCAGCTGCTGTTGATGTCTTGGCACGTTTTACGTTCAGTAGTTTGCCATAGCTTTCTGGGCGACCGGTTCACATACCTCCGCAAGTAACCAGTGCGACGCGATCTGTTGCCAAATCTCGCGCAGCAATGTTTCGTAGTGGGTAGGCCTATACGGGATTACGAACAACGTCCTTAAGCCCTTCGCCAGGGAGACGGCACACTACTGAGCGTAAATGTGCCAAGACATCAAAAACAGCAGTAAAATGCGGGTGTTGACAGCGAAGTCCTGTAAAGAGGATATCCAGAAACCTACTCCTTGCTTTCCTTTTGCTTACCCAAATAGATGACGCAATCCAAATCAAGGACGATGACTCACATGCCAAGTCACCCTTTATTTTTTTTCGCATAATTATTTCCCTTGACTAAAACATTCCCTTGTTCTACAAATGTTTGCTAGAAAAAAGAAGAAAAATAGTGTTTGTCTAGTTCGTGAGGAAACACGAACTTCACATTTTTCACATACCCATATCGGTGACGCATAGTCTGTCTTTTGCAGGTGTGAGAACAGCTCCGAATCGTTCTACACGATCCCATCCACCCACTTCCTATCTATCGGGGGGTGGAGGGAGGGATTTCTACAACCAAATACCACCTTCCTCTCCAGCAGGTCTCCCCCGTTATCTTATCGCCAAACTAAAGTCCACTTGAACTGCCCTCAGCGTCTTTTCAGTAGCCCGCCCTCGAGACACCAACCAGCCCGCGTCCCCATTTTTATGTCTAAGAGCAACAGTTTACACTGTCAAGTTTCCACCAGGCTAAAATCGTCTGCTGGGGGATTTTTGACGTATAATAAATTAACTTGCTTTCACAACGACAGATACAATCGTGCGTTTTAAAATTTAGCCAGCATGCTTGAATCAGTTAACGTAGTGTTGTTACTGGTTGCTGTGTAATATAACATTAATATAAAGGTATTAACATTACTTTTGCAATACTAAACAAATTTGTAATTTCGTAGTATTAATTGTCGCGTGCAAGCTGGACGTTTTAAAGAAATATTTCAGTATGGATGAATGTGTGGTTTTGGATAATAACTTTGTGGGGTCTGTGGTGCGGTTGTGTTGTGTTTACTGGGTCGGTGGTGACCTTTGCTTGTGGTTGCTGGTTTAAATTCGTTACCGTTTAGGTAAGTTGTCTGTGTCGTGCCGACTTTGATAGATTTGTGACTAATTTAGCATTACTGAGTGCGCGCGCGTGTGTGTGTGTGTGTGTGTGTGTTTTAAATCTATGTCTGTCTGTCCGTCTGGATTAGTTGGTTGGTTAGTTAGGTGGGAAGGCAGATGTTTCAGTTGACATGTAGGTGAGTATGTAGGTAAGTGGTTAGTAGGTAGGTAGATGAGTAAATACGTTGTTTGACAGATAGGTAGATAGAGAGAGTAGGTAGGTGTGTGGTTGAATATATTTCTAGATAGGTAACCCAGAAAGCAGTGGCAAACTACTGAGCGTAATCTTGCCAAGAAATCAACACCAGCGGTAAAATGCTGGTGTTGGCACCGTTGTCCTACAATAGGATATCTTCTTCTTCTTCTTCTTCTTCTTCTTCTTCTTCTTCTTCTTCTTCTTCTTCTTCTTCTTCTTCTGCGTTCATCCGGATTTTTGTTTCTTTTTCGGACGTGATTGCGTTGTGCCTGTTTACAGCAGAGCTGCATTCTTGCGCCGTTAGGCCGACACATCCGACTTCTGCGGGCATTTGTTGACCGGGTTAACCTTCGATATGCAAAAAAAGTGGTTAAGTATGTAGATGGATTGGTATGTAGGTAGGAACATTGCTGAGTGGGTGGGTAGGTGGTTGAATATAAATGACAGAGGTGAAGAATATAGATGGTTGTGTTAGCAGATAGGTAAGTAGGTGTTTAAGTAAGTAGGCAGGTGCGTCCATAGGTTGGTATGTTCTTGAGCAGGTAGATAGGTGGTTAACTTAGTAGGTGGGTGAGTAGGAAGGCTGGTGAATAGATGGTTGAGTATGTAGTCTGGGTTTTTCCCCCGCATATCCTACAGGACATCACTGTCAACACCAGCATTTTACCGCTGTATGTTGATTTCTTGTCAAGATTACGCTCAGTAGTTTGTCATTGCTTTCTGAGCGGCCTGCTCACATATCCCGTAACGGGGGTGGGGGGGGGGGAGAGATAACCGCTACCAATTCTCGCGCAGCTACGTTTGCTCACGTGGAAAAACAGGATTACGAAGAAAGTCGCTAACGCCTAGGCCAGGGAGATCGACAGGTAGTCTAGTGGTTGAGTAAATAAGTTAGTAAGAGATTGAGTATGGAGATTGGGTAGGTTGGTAGTTGGTTAAGTTAGTAGGTAGGTGGTTCAGTAAGTAAGTAGGTGGTTACGTAAGTAGGTAAATGTACAGGTGACTGAGTGGGTGGGTAGGTAAGTTGCTGACTAGTAGGTAGATGGTTGAGTAGGTAGGTAGGTGATTAATTAGGTAGGTAGGTGGTTGAGTACCTAAGTAGATAATGGTTAAGTAGGTAAGTGGTTGGTTATGTGGGCAGATAGAGGGGGGAGGGTAAATAATTTGATAGGTGGGTGAGAAGACGGGTAGGTGGTTCAGCAGATAGGTAGGTTGTTGGGGAGTGGGTTGGGTAGGTACATGGTTATGCAGATGGGTAGGTAGGCTATTGAGTGGGTAGGTAAGTAGGTAGGCGGGTAGATAGGTCTGTAAAACCACAAGCACTATGTTCTATGCTCAAAGATTACTAGACTTTCATCCCGTGTTTCTTGCAGTGTGTTTTCATTTCACTGCCATTTCAATAACCAATCAGGACTTTCCAGTATCGTATCTAAATGCATCATGTGTTATAGCAGTCTCTGCCTACTGGCAGGTGACAACCGCAGGAGCATTCCTGACAAACGACACCCTGAATGTTGCACGTAGACCCGTGTAAGCGCGCGGCCACACGTTGTGGACATGTGTTGCCAGGTTACCATGGGCTGTTCGCGACATTTATGTCAGGCCATGCGGCTGTATTAATGACATTTATGCCCTGCTAGAAAGCCGAGAAAGACATTTAGAGACATACATGAACAATACAGGTAGCCGCGGTAGATTAGTGGCTAGACGCTCCACTGCCGGCCCGATGGTCGAGGGATCATCTACACCAGGGGTAGCCAACACGAGGCCCGCGGGCCGCATGCGGCCCACTGGACGTCATGTTGCGGCCCGCGGAGTGGGAAGCGATGATGTGGTCGAGGCTGTAGCATGCTTGCTTGTTTACTTTAATTAACAAAAAAAAAAAAAAATTAGGTGCGTGGCTCGGCAGAAATATTATTTCTGAAATTTGGCCCGCCAGCGGAAATGTTTGGCCACCCCTGATCTACACTATGACGGGTTCGGTTTTTTAAAAATTGATTTGGGCTCCCAGGTCGACCCAGTTCAAATTGGTACAAGAAATGTCTTTGGGAGTAAAGTCTGTTACTAACCACATCACCCATTGAGTGCCCATTGATGTATACAAATATGTCTTGCTCCGATGGCCAATGAGCTTTAAGACACCTAAAATGGTCCTTTACTTAGTCTACTATGAATACTAAGGGGAGGACGTTGGGGAAGTAAACAGATTCAGTGCTAAACTAAAAGTAGTTTTGAACCAAACAAAAAATGGATGGCATGAAATGGGAAGTGTGTCTCACAGTTATGACTTTATTATTGTTAATATGGTAGCATACATGTTGTATTATAACGCAGTAACAACATTTCGGCGATATATACGCCCATGTCAGGTACGGGAAGTCGATTAAGACAATTAATCATTCCATGACACTTAATCAGTTAAGGTCATCAGTGAAAGGAGAGGTCTTGAAAATACTCCCAGTTGGGATGGTACTTAGGTACTGGGCCGTATTAAAGTCTCTACATCCAACTCATTCTAATAGATGCAAGCCAAATAAATCTCAGTGGCCAAACGACCTGAACAACGAAGCTTCGAAGTTTGGAATTAAAACTTACTCTCCCGGAGGGATTACCAACCAATCAACAAGCTATCCCACCAACAAACACAAACAAGACAAGTTTATCTTGATAATACACTCATTGCGTCTTAACCAACTATTTGTAAACAAGGGGTTTAAACAGACATGAGGATTGACTTCATAGTCTTCGGGCGTATCCCATAATTCCACAAGGCGGTCTGGCGAAAGCGTCGCGCAAAGCACTAACTTGTTGCTCCAGCGACGACCGCCGGGAGTCTCCGAGAAAACTGCACCCGTGAACCGAACGACATTGCCCGGAATCGAACCCACGACCTTCGATGCGTGAAGCTGGCGTCGTAACCACTTCGCCGTAGAGACTTCCTTACTAGTACAGGGTGTATTTTTAATGACTGGGTTTTTTGAAAATATTGCCGTTCCAAGTTTTCTATTTACCTTTTATGTTGTGTAAACTCCACAGAGGGTGAATACAAAACTTGGAACGGCAATATTTTCAAAAACCCCACAGTCATTAAAAATGTACCCTATATATCAACTTTTAAATGTAAGAAAAAAGCGGGCCTTGTTTCCACATCTGGAGACATATTGGGTACACGGTGCTAACCCAGAATGTGTATAGATCACTGGGTGAGTGGTCAGGTCGGCATCACATCGACCGCCTGTCTGAACCAAAACACCTTCAAATAAATGTTTAAAAAAACTCCATCTCAATGAGGATTCGAACATCACCACCGAACTGGAAGGCAAGCATGCTATCCACTGGGTCACGACGACTCCCATGCTGATTGTGCTATATCGCTATTCTACAAATACTACACTCACACACCACATACAACACAACATACAGCCACACTACATACAACACACCATACCGTCACACCACATACAACACTATTTTCCGTGGAGGATTTTTGTGTTGGTATTCTGACGGCGGTATTGTGCACACTGCACCTGTGCGGGCTGTTGACTTGTCGAGACTCTTGATGTTCGACTTTTCACACAGGGCAGTGAGGAGCATTTTGCGTGATGTTCACTGACACAGGAACGGAGCATAATAGGGACGACTCGTTGCTGTGAAGTTGGAACCGGGACTAACTAACTAACTATACAACACTCCATATACCACACACCACATACCATACACCATATGCCACACACCACACCCCAGTTAGATTAAGCCTGGCTCACAAGCTAACACACTCCTGCAGGATTAATGGCATTAATTATTAACAGCCAACTGTGCGTTACCGGGATCCACCAGGGAAACAATGAATAGCCACACAGTAACATCCCATACATGTCTTAAGAGGCCACTCACGAGGGTTGACCACTCTATGACCACGAGCAGCGTGGAGATGGAGGTGATGGCAAGAATATGGGCTTCAGTGTGGGTAGAATCCATCCATCCATCATGTGCCATGCCGGTTAGCGTGGGCGGTCATGTTCTGCCATCTCACTCGATCACCAGAGTCGTGGATCAGCTCCGTGTTTCTGTCTCGACCATGCCACAAGGCCAAGCCATCCAGGTGCTTGCTTCTAGGTCTTCCCCTTGGTCTGTTCCCCCCTCGATCTTACCAGTTGTCCCCAAGTTCTCCAAATCATTTCTTCTCATAACATGCCCAAAAAATTGTGACTGTCTGCGTCTAATGTCTCTAATCAGAATCACAGCTGCATTATACCAACGTTTGTGTACTAAGTGATTCTTCTTCTTCTTCTTCGTTCATCCGGAGTTTTTTTTTTCTTCGGATGTGATTACGTTGTGCCTGTTTACAGCAGAGCTGCGTTCTTGCGCCGTTAGGCCGACACATCCGACTTCTGCGGGCATTTGTTGACCGGGTTAACCTTCCCGGGGGTTTCTTAGGACGTTTGACTCTCACTGTTGTGGTGTTATCTCCCATCCTAGCTGGCCCATATAGAACAGCCAAAGACATCCTGGTCAGCCCTCAAGGGAAGGCAGGGGCAGACCATGGGCATTCCCCGCCATCCAAGGAGGCTTCCATACTTGCAGAGCCAACACACAGCGCTCTGGTACTGGGCTCACCCAAGGAATCGTCACGTCCTGCACATGGCTGCTTAGCCTCACTTCCGTATATTGGGCCTTCCGTTCACCATAGGCTGTTCTTCTGGAAACCAGAAGTATGCAGTCTGCAGATGACATCCACACAGTGAGCTTTTGACTCAGACTTTCCGCGCAATGGATTTGCTATCCAAGCAATATTCCATTTCGTGCCACTAGGACACTTTTTCCACCTTTTATGAAGCCCACACAGTGAGCTTTTGGTTCGGACTTTCCACGTAATGGATTTGCTATCCAAGCAATATTCCATTTATTGCCTCTGAGAGGCTTTTGTAACCGACATACCTGTGGTATGAAGTGTGGCAGTCTGAATACTTCTTCATACACCTTTAAATGTCAACCTGAATGTAGTTAAAGTAAGCTGCGGTCAACTTGAGCTTGTTGATATCTCCATAGAGCTTGTCCTCAAATGAAGCAGGTGTGGGCCAAAATATCTTTCTCTGTTCTGCATATATTGGGCAATCCTGCAGCAAATGTTTTGCTGTCATTTTACCAGTTCCACAATTACATTCATCGGTATCTCCTATTTTTAGTTTATTGAACAAGTGGTATTTCAGCCTGTTATGTCCTGTGCGGAGTCTGAAGATTGCTACTTGTTCTCTTCGGTCGAGTTTGTAATATGCATCATCCTTCTGGTGGCCTGGATGCTCTGATTCCCATTTGGTTCTATAGGTGCTTTTTATCAACCTCTTTGCCTCATTATAGGTTATGTCTATGTCAGGCTGTGGTAGTCGTCCGCCCTCTTTTGCCAGTCTGTCAGCCTCTTCATTTCCAGGTATACTGCAATGTGATGGGATCCACTGTATTACAACTTTTTTGGATTTCTGGCTTAGACCATGGAGTGCTGCTCTTAGGTCAGCTATTTCTGTGCTGTTATTGCTCTTCAGTATTGAGACAGCTGACTTTGCATCTGTGAAGATAGCAATTTGCTTCTCTTTATTTTCCTCCATCAAGAGCATTTCTGCTGCAGTTTTCAGAGCCTCTACCTCCGCTTTGAAGTTACTTGAAAACTTTCTAGTTGCCACTGAATGTGGTTTTTTTTCACTCCATTTTTTAAATTTAGGAGAATTTCTCCTCCTCCATTCTCTATTGAATTTTTGGCTGATCCATCTGTATATGCATGGGTCCAATTGCTGCTTGGGTAATGTTCTTTTATGTAGTTTAGGGTTATTTCTCTTCTTTCAGTTTCATGCTGAGTGTTCTTTTTCTCAATACCAGGAATGTTTTCTATCATCTCAGGCAGTTGCTGCTGTCTCCAAGCTGGGAAGTTGTGTGCATAGTAAATGGGCTTGACTGTTGATATGTTAAGTATGGGATCTGCCCTAATCTTTCGTTTTGCAGTTTCTACAAAGTTGCTACGCTTCAGTCTTCCTTTTCCAAAACCATTAAACCTGTTATACATAGGGTGGTCTGTCAATCTTCTAAATTTTTCTGCTTGTTGCTGGGCTCTGCTATCTCTTCTGTCCTGCATTGGTTGTAAACAAGTGATCTTTTCTAGTTCATTAATAGGCGTTGTCTTCAGGCTTCCAGTTATGATTCGCATTCCTTGGTTTTGGACTCTACTTATTTTGTTAAAGTTTGACTTAGCTGCTGTTACCCAAGCTGCAATGCCATATTCCAGTACTGGCCTCACCCGTCCAGTATATAGCTTCTTGAGAACTTTCTCATCTGCTCCCCACGTTGTACCAGCAAGCTTTTTTTCATGATTGCCATTCTTTGCCTTGCTCTTGTTCGATTTTTCTCAATCTGTGTTTTCCATGTCAGGCGACGATCAAAGGTGACTCCGAGATAGTTTGGATTTTCTTCATGGCGCAATATTTTTCCATTCAATACCAGCTTAGGTTGCTGAGTTTTATTTGAGAGGGAGAACACTGCATGTTGTTTTCTCCTCACTTATCTTCATTAGCCATGATTTTGACCAGTCCTCTAGTGCTAATAGGGCTTGCTGTATTCTGCTATTAGCTGTACTAATATATTCTTCAGATGTCCATATGGCTAGGTCATCTGCAAAGGATGATGTGTGTACTCTGGCTGGAAAATTTTCCGTGATGTCGTTTATATATGCTAGGAATAATGTTGATGAAAGAACTCCTCCTTGGGGGGACACCTTGCTCCAACAGCATCATTTTGCTGGTTTGTCCTTGTACTTTTGTCCTGGCAGTTCTGTTCTCAAGGTAGTGGCTGATCCATTTGTACATTTTCCCTCAAACATGCATTTTTTGCAGTTTTACTTTCAGTCCTTCCTTCCATACTTTATCAAATGCTTTTTCTAAATCTATCCAGACCGCTAGTGTGTGTGTTTTCTCTTGGAAGGCGTCCTCTATTTCCTGAGCTATATAGGTTATTTGATCTTCCGTGGATCTGTACTTTCTGAATACTGCTTGGTGTGGTGTTAAGAGTTTGTTTTCTTCCAGATGCCATGTTAGCCTGCCATTGATAATGCGTTCCATTAATTTTCCTACACAGCTAAGTAGACTGATAGGTCGATAGCCATTTGGTTCTTCCAGGTCTTTTCCTTTCTTTGGGACTGGTATTAGTATAGCTTCCTTCCATGCCTGTGGCACTATTCCCCTCTTCCAGCTGTAATTTAGGACTGCTAGTAGTTTCTTTTTTGCCTTTGTCCCTAGTCCTATTAGCATTTCATTTGTGATTCCATCCTTTCCTGGTGATTTCTTCTTTTTTAGGGTATTCATTGCCTGTTCCATTTCTTCCATTGTTAGATTTGCCATCATATATTCTGCTGCTGTCTCTGTATTACTATGATGTATCTGTTTATCTTTGATTGCTTTCTTCTGTTCGGTTGTAATATCAATGTGGTTTGCACTGGCATAGTGTTCCATTAGTGCATTTGCAGCCTTTTTTCCTGTAAGCAAGGCATTTCCTTGTTTAATTGTTATTTGTTTGTTTCTAGGTCCTTCATTGTTCATGGCTTTCACTAGTTTCCATAGTTTGTTTCCATCCCTGTCAAAATTCAGGTTTTCTGTTTTTTCCCTCCAACAGTCTCTTGTTGTTTGATTTACTGTTCTTTTATATTTTGCTGAGATGGCTTTGAGAGAGATGTTCGCTTCAATTGTTTGTTCTCTCTCTGCTGTCTTCCTGGCATCTTCAACTTTGTCCTCCAAACTTTGTAGTTCTTCAGTCCAGTATGGTTTGTAATTTTTCCTCGCTCCTCTTGGAATGGACTCAGTGGCTGCCTGTATTATTGCTCTGTTTAGACTTTCCACCATTTGCTTCATGTTGCCATATCGTGTATTTATGTTTTCACAATATTTGTCTGTTAGTGTAGCAAATCTGTCCCAATCTGCTCGTTTGTAATTCCAGCGGGGCAAGGGCTTTTGCTCCTGTGGAACATACTCCATATTCATTACAAGCTTGATTGGTCTGTGGTCACTACCTGCTAATTGGCCCAGCACATGGCGGTCGATTTTGTGGAGGATGTCTCCTGTGCAGAAAGCTAAGTCTGGAGTAGAAGTGGTAATCCATCTTCTGGAGTAGAAGCTCGGTGTGTCATCCGCTTTGTTGAGTAGATGGAGATTTGAGTCTATTTCCCAGTCCTCCACTTCATCTCCTCTTTTGTCAGTATCTGGGTATCCCCATCTTTCTGAACGGCTATTAAAGTCTCCGACAATAATGCAATTTGTGTCAGTTATTTTCATGTTTGAGAGTGTAAGATCCTTATCTGCTGGGCTATAAAGATTGTAAATTCTTATTTTCACGTCCTTTATCATTATATCAACACCTATAATTTCTGTTTGGTTGTCAGAGATCACAGATACTTCGCTGCAAGGTATTGTATTTCGTGTAAGTATTAGAACTCCTTTATGTCCTTCGCGGTCGAAACGTGTGGCCTGATATCCCCTGACTGAAAATTTGCGCTTAGCGTTGAGGTGTGTCTCTTGAATGCATGCCACATCTATTCTATCTTTATGAAGACGCTGTGTCAGGGATTCTTTCTTGTTATAAACTCCTTCGGCATTCCACTGTAGTATGTTGAGTGTCCTTGGTATTTGGTCAATAGCTCTTAACCTACTCCTCTGTGCCTTGACTCCACAGCACAGGGGAAGGTGACCACCAGTAGTCATGGGTGGACCCCCTCGAGGCAGGGGGCCCGGCACTATCACCGCCTGATGGGACTTCACGGGATTAGCACCATAACGATTAATTTTCATCTGTGGCATCATGAAATGATAAAGTTACGTTGCACTTCTTTGTCAAGTCTGTGGCTCAGTACATCCGATTTCGACAAGCATTTTTCAGGATGCTTTCCCTAGCCTTTGACTGTCCCCAGTCTACCTACAAGGCAGCAGGTTTGTGCGTCACTTCGTCTGGTCCCTCTCCCTTGACCTGTCCGACATGGGTGACCCTACCAGTAGCTGTGCTACCGTCGGCATAGCTCTTGGGGTCATTGGAACGCGGAAGCCCCTCTACCTCGTCAAGGTGGACGCACGGCAGAGGGGACTAAGTGATTCAATAACCGTGATCCGAGAGGTCGAGGCGGGATCTGTATATAGACAGTAGGCTGAATCGCCGCGGGGGTCTTTTGTCTGTAGAGTCGCCTTCATCTTCGTTCCAGGACATGCGAGAATTGAGGGAAATGAACGAGCTGATCAACTTGCTGGATCTGCATCCCCTGCAGATGGCTAGCCTGTGGGTCGTGCTGATGTTATTAATGCTCTTCGAGAGATGTCGAGGGCGAAAGACTTTGACGCCTGTGAATCCACTTCGTTGTCCAGAATGAAGGCAAAACAAATAATAAATAAAACAAATAAGCAAAATAAACAAGTAAACAAAACAAATACGCACACAAAACAAACAAGCAAACACAACAAAAAAGAAAATAAAACAAATAAGCATACAAATCAAATAAGCATACAAATCAAATAAGCAAATAAAATAAACAAGCAAACAAAGCAAATAAGCAAACAAGCAAACAAAACATATAAGCAAACAAAACAGATAAGCAAACAAAACAACGAAGCAAATAAAACAAAGAAGCAAATAAAACAAATAAGCAAACAAAGCAAATAAGTAAACACAAGAAACAAGCAAACAAAACAAATAAGCAAAGAAAACAAACTCGGCCAGCCAAAGATGGTAGGATTTCTTCTGCTGAAAGACGAAGCCTCACGTGGGAAGGCCGTAGTGAACCTGAATCGCGGAGTTACTCCCGTTCACTTTGGAAAATCTCCAGAATTGCCACCTGGAATATTACAACTAATTGAGGAGGTTGGCATTCTCGAATGGGTAAGCGGGATAACTCTTAAAACATCCGGTGTGCTGAAGGGGACGAGGTAGCGGGTTCAACCCCTACATCGGTCAGTTGGACTAAAACGTTTACTTCTCGTCCTTGACTTGGGGATATAAGTTATACATACCTCGGAAGTCGGAGTGGGTTAGCCTCTCTTCTCATCACATGATCAAAACCAGCTGTTTCTTTCTTATAGTTGCATATAATGTTCTAGTTTCTGTAGCCTCCTTCAGGCAATCAGTGGTAATTACTTTTCGCAACATTCGTCACAGGAACCGCATATCCTTGCTTCCAAGCTTTTCTTAATTTGTTTATTCGCATTCCATGATTCGCTACCATACAGCAACACGGGTTCTATATGATAATATAGATAATGTAATCTCAATAATGATTAAGATTAAGAAACTGAATATTTCTCTGGCTGTAACTTACTGTATGACTGAATGTCTAAATCACGGAATCCTCTCACTAAATCACCGATCCTCTCTCATCTGTGTTATCTGTGTCAGTTTAATATAAACCTACACACCTCTGTGGCTGAGGAAACAAACATCCGCTGTTTCACAATCCCAGAGCTAGGCAGCGACCAATAATCGTTATATCCCGCCTGTGATAATGTGAGCCTGTGATAAAATGTGCGACTGGGATAATATCTCGAGTATTGAATGTTTGTGCATGGCGTAGAAAAGAGATACCACAGTTCTTCTTCTTCTTCTTTGCGTTCATCCGGAGTGTTTTTTCAGATGTGATTGCGGTGTGTCTAAGTTATGCGCCCTTGGGCCGAAACCCGTAGGCCAACACATCCGACTTTTAGCGTGCTTTTTTGACCAGGTAGCATTCCTCGGCCGGTCTCTCTGGCTGAGGGGTTACAACACTTTCTCCGTAATCCCGTTTATCACGCAGAGTCTCGTAGCGGGAGAGAACTGGGAGCGGTTCGACCCCCGCTGGTGACTTGCGGGATAACTGAGCCGGCCGCTCAGAAAGCAATGGCAAACTACTGAGCGTAATCTTGCCAAGAAATCAACAGACAGCTGAAAGATGCTGCTGTTGACAGCGATGTCCTGTAAAGGATATGCAAAAAAAAAAAAAAAAAAGCATTCCTGGGATACCACAGTTCAGCACACGACGCTTTGTTTATTTGTTTGTCAGTCACGTTTGTGTGTTGCCTTCTCTCGCTTTGAACTCAAGCGTAGTCCATATACGTACTACTAATACTACAAGTAGTTTCTACTACTAGTGAGTGCACTGGACACCGTAGGGAAGGTGTGAAGGACGCGGTTCATACTACTGCATACCCGCGTTCGAAACACAGCTGTGTTGATTTTTTTAATGAAGTGGTATGGGTGCCGGTCGTTCAGAAAGCAATGGCAAACTACTGAACGTAAACTTACCCCAGTAATCACGATCAGCCAGAAAATGTTGGGGTTAACTGCTACGTCATGTAAAGGACATGCAATAACTTTTAACAGTCTAATGGCACATGTGGTTGCCAACTACTCGGGAGTCCATTGGACTGATTTTTGCGGGTGGATTAACTTTCTTTGATATCATTGCGGAGCAATGAGAAGGGAACCACAGAAAAATGTTTAGAATATCTTGGACTAAGGAGAAGAAAAACACAGAAGGTTTAGAATATTCTGGACCCAGGAGAAGAAAAACACGGGAAAATGCTTAGAATATCACGGACCAAGGAGAAGGAAACCACAGAAAAATGTTTAGAGTATCGTGGACCCAGAAGAAGGAAACCACAGAAAAATGTTTAGAATATCGGGGACCCAGGAGAAGGAAAACACAGAGAAATATTTAGACTATCGAGGACCCAGGAGAAGGAAACCACACAACAAAGTTTAGAATATCGTGGACCCAGGAAAAGGAAAACACTGAATATGGAAAACAAAATTGACATATTAACAGCATACAGTAACCTTAAATGTACAGTAACCTTAAATGAAGCTACCGTGAAGAAGACCGTCGACAACCCATCACAGACAAGAGCCAAGACTATTGAGAAGCAGAGAGAGGAGAAAGACACCAGAGTCGGAAACATCGACTCACAGACGATCAGATGGGTTGTCAAACGTATCCAAGTGGAGCTGACAGATGAACAGATCCTGAAGCAGCTACAACAGGAGAATCTCCATATCCGAATCTTGAAAGCGGAGCGGCTACTGACATACTCCAAGATCCCTACAACTTTGGCGGTGGTGACAACAGAGGGCAGCGAGATGCCGATCACAGTAGCTATGAACAAGAAAGTACAACATCCCGAAAGATTCATTCCAAGAATCACTCAATGCTCAAGATGCCAGAGGGCCGACCACAGCAGAACAACATACCGCAGTAAGACAGAGATCTGCCGATACTGCGCCGAACACCATGCCTTCAAGGAATGTCCGCTGGCCAAACAGGACAAGGACTTCCGAGCGCCCAACGACAACAGAAAGTGTGCCAACTGCCTTGGTAAGCATGGAGCTAGATACCTGGGCTGTCCTTACCTCCAAAGAACAATGCCAAAAGATACAAGCAGAAGCCACGCAAAACACGGAAAAGAAGCCGCAAGCTGGAGCCAAACTAAAGACCAGTCAGAAACCGCAAGGTAAAGCCAGCAGTCCAACCACAATGTCCAAGCATTTCATGGGGAAACCAGAATCCCCCAGACACCTGAACAAAGCCCACAGGAGGAATCTGGCACACGTGAAGACAACCGGAACTCAGACGAGAAAGACGAAACAACCTAACCTCGCAAAGAGCAGTGGGCAATATGGGAGGATAAATACGACGAGAGGGAACGGCAAAGAACACTACAAGCCGACAAATCAAACAAAGAGTCCTTATAAGGACTGCAACCAGGCAAACCAGACGAGCCAAGAGCCTTCACTGACGAAAGAAACCACACGAGGAAACGATCACAAAGGAGAACTCCCCGATCAACACCCCCCCCCCCCCTCTTCAGCTGACGTGACAGGCACAAATGCGTATGTAACCAGTCCGAGTTAATACTCACTCGTTAGAGCGCACAGAGAGAAACAGGATAAAACCCACAAAAACACGGATCTCAACTCTAACCAACGCTGAAGAAGCAGGTTGAACGAGACCGAATTTGGAATTTTTGGTTTTGGATCAAGCAAGCAGACACTGACATACTCTGACCATATTCAATATCACTGTGGCTTGGGGTGAACAGTGACGACAGGCCTGGTTCATGTGAGAAGCGGCGGGGATCGTCCAGCACGAAGACAGAGACACGACATTGCAGACACCTTGGGCAAGAGGGTGTACACGGCGGGAGAAATAACCAGAGATCGAGAGGCAGATCTACAAATTGATGGGAAAAACATTAGGCATAAAAAAACATATATTGGAAACAACAAGCTACCGTAAGGATTGATAATGAAGTCGGACAATATCAACCTATTAAGAGAGGTGTTAGACAGGGATGTGTAATGTCTCCAGATCTTTTTTCCCTGTACAGTGAAACTATTTTCAGAAATGTAGAAGATATAAATGGAATCAGCATTGGAGGACGAAACATCAATAACATTAGATATGCAGATGATACAGTATTTATTGCAGACAATGCGCAGGATCTGCAACAATTAGTAGATGCGGTTGTTGTACACACTGAGCAGCTGGGGTTAGCATTAAATTGTAAAAAGACAGATTATGGTCGTCACTAGGAAGAACGAAATACCACAATGTAATATACAAGTAAATGGGAATATTCTTCAACAAGTGAATCGGTACAATTATCTCGGAACAGTCTTAACATCTGATGGGAGATGCCTTGAAGAGATTAGAACAAGAATCGCCATGACGAAAGTAGTCTTTAGCAAGATGAAAAAACATACAGACCAATAAAAACATGTCAATTGAAACGAGAAAAAGGGTGTTGAGGTGCTACATAGAGCCTGTTCTTTTGTATGGATGTGAAACTTGGACGATGTGAAGTCAAGCTGAAAAACATCTGATGGCTGCAGAAATGTGTTTTCTGAGGAAAACGCAAAGAATACCATGGACAGACAGAAAAACCAATGGCCAAGTACTACAGGTGACAAATGAACATCGTAAATTCATAAGAGAAATTAGACGTAGACATTCAAAATTTTTTGGACATGTTATGAGAAGAAATGGATCGGAGAACGTAGTGAAACTGGCAAGATCGAAGGGAACAGAAGTAAATACCTGGATGGCTTGGCCATAAGACATGGTCTAGACAGGAACACTGAGCTGATCCACGACACTGGTGATCTAGTGAAATGGCGAGTCATGACCGCCAACGCTTTCCGGTTTGGCACATGATTGATTGATTGAGGTTGCATGTCCTCGCCCAAGGATAAGGCCTGTTTTCTCCCAGTTGCATATACATATATGCGCACACACAAATACGCAAGCACCAACGCACATAAACATACACGCTTTCAAGCAAACACAAACCCATACAACATATACCAATCTTTTATATGTACAACAAAATTAATCACAGCTTATCGACGTTTCCTCACGATGGCAACATCTATGTTTAAATTAATGCATTTTTGCAGCTTAGTTTTCGTTTTCATTTTCCAAGTGCTCCTAAATGTGAGTATAAGTGTTCTGTTTAATCTCTTCGTCTTTTTTATCCCCCACCTTTTATGGATTAACAAAAGCTTGTGTCGTTTGCACGATGGGTAATCAATAGCTGCGTACGCATTAAGTTCGGGTCATCAGATTCTCACCCTGGCACTGCGTTGCTAGCTGGCCAGGGTGGTGACCTAGTTTCACGTTTTAATGGAATTAGTAAACTGGTTGCTGGTTTGTTTTCTGGCGCGAATTCTTCGGGGTCATGTTGGGGTCTCGTGAATGGGTAATTTGAATTATAATTAGATGGGCCAATGGTTGGAGAGGTCATATGTAAATTCAGTTTGCACTTGTTGACCTTCTCTTGGAGACATTGTAAAAGAATTGAAGAGGAATGGGACAATGGCGGAGGAGGAAAAAGACCTTAGAGGCCTTCCGTGGCCAAGTCGTTAAGCCGTCTTCCTCGTGCTGCGAAAGTTGTGGGTTCGATTCCGAAATGCGTCGTTAGGTTTACGAGTGAAGGTGTCTCGGAGACTCCTAAGGATCGTCGCTAGAGCTAAGGAGTTCGTGCTTTGCGAGACGCTTTCGCCAGGCCAGCTTGAGGAACGAGACCGAGCTATATGAGATAAAACCAGGTGCAATGAAGTCGAAGACAATGAATGAATCACCCAAATAAACGAGAAGTAGATTGTGAGCTTTACTAAAACACGACTACAAGAGACAAATTGGACGTTGCGGCCAAAGCCTTCGTCAGCACAGGACAAACAAATACAAACCAACACAAAACTACATGAAACACACTATGACAATATTAAACTAATTAAAATTAAATGTACTCATCTGAATACCGTGTCCTAGCTTGGAAGGTCTGACACACGTAGGGCGCCAGTGGATCAATAGACCGGATGTATGGTACACGGGTCAAAGGTCAAGTGGGAAGGGAGTGGGGTGGAGACGCGCCCATGTGTGCGGAAAAGTGAAATTAGAAACCGGCAAAGATGTTACGGACGCAGATGACAATTAGCAATTATCGTTAAGCGCTCGAAACACCGCTGTGGAAACCTATATAGTGTTAGTACACACAGAGAGGCATGAGTGGCGGTCGTTCAGAAAATGATGGCAAAACACCGAACGTAAATCCGCCAAGAGAGTTGACTGTGATGTCATACAAAGGATCTGCACGTACCCAGATGGTGGACTGTAAGCTAGGGGTGGGAGGGTGGGGTGGGAAGTTAAATGAAGCTGTGTTGGACATTAAGGCCGTGAAGGGAGAGTGTGCCCAACTGGAAGATGAGACGGTGTTCCAATGTCTTCCGATCCCGTTCGTGGGATGCGCATGATTTTATGGCCGTGACCTGTATGTCGGCTACGCCGTGGTGGTCAGGACTCTTGAAATGTATGGATACTGGTTTCTGGGCGCCGCTGGTGATGTCAGAAAGATGTTGTCGAAATCTGTCCCCAAGACGTAATCCTGTCTCACCGACATATCTCATTTCGCAACGTGTGCAGGTAATCGCATAGATACGTTGCGACTGATGCATGAGAAACCCTCACGGATGTGGAAGGTCGTCTTAGGGAATGTCAGACTCTGGGTTTGAAGTACGTATGGACAGGTCTTGCAAACCGATCGAAGACACGCCACCGTGCCAGGAAGAGACTGGTGAGGTTGGGGTAGCCTGCTATGGACCAGCACATCTCTGAGGTTACGATCCCGCTTATATGCCACTAGAGGAGCCTCTGAGAAGACATCACGAGTGGTCGATTCCGCCCGGAGAATGGATAGATGTTTAAAAAGTCGAAGAGAGAGATTGAGAGAAAGAGAAGAAGAAGGAGAAGAAGTAGATACGTAAATCTTTGTTATATTTCCCTTGCCATACATATATCGTTGGTGATCATGTCTGTCCATATCCCCGTGTCTTGTGTGCTACCAATTATTTATAATACCGATGTTCCCCCTCGCCATGATGTCAGGTTGTCCAACATCTTTTCTCTTGGGCTGTTCTGCCCCCCCCCCCCCTTTTCCCCACCCGTTGTGACAGCATACTCCAGCTTCCCTCTTCTCGTGACATGTACAAAGAATGTGGACTGTCTTCTTTTGGTGCGTGTGATATCTTCATTGGTCTTTCTACCCGTCCACAGTGTTCATCATTCTTCTGTAAAACCACATCCTTGCATCTTCCACGTAATTCCTCACTTGAATGCTGATTGTCCATGATTCACTTCCATAAATCAAGATTGGCTCAATATAGCTTTTATGAAGTCTTTTCTTAACTTCGACTGGCATGAATATATTACAAAACAGATCAACAATAGATCAGATATTTATCTTACGACAAATAGCCGAGAAACATTGGGAATATAAAAGAGATCTCCATAACATTTTTGTGGATTTTAAAAAGGCTTATGATAGTGTCCATAGGAATAGTCTATGGAATGCTATGCAGGAATTTGGAATACCAAGGAAGTTAATCAACATGACCAGACTATGCATGGAAGATACTTATAATATAGTAACATATAAAGGCAGGAAATCAGACCCCTTCCAAATAACATCTGGCTTGAAACAGGGTGATGCACTATCGCCGCTACTCTTCAATCTGGCTCTAGAGAAAGTTGTAAGGAAGGTAAAGGAGGAATGTGATATTGGAGGAACATCCAAGCTGCTTGGTTATGCAGATGATATAGATATTATAGGGCAAAGTGAACAAAAGACATTGGAAATATTGACTCACTTAAAGGAAAAAGCCCAACAGATGGGGCTGGTTATCAACCAAGATAAGACAGAATATATGGTAATTTCAAGAGACGGAATGGCTAGAAACTCTGGCCACATACAAATAGATAATATGACCATTAAAAGAACGGAAACATACAAATACCTGGGTACGATCTTCAACTGTTCCAACATCATAAGGGAAGAAATACAAACTAGAATCAACTCTGGAAATAAGATATACTATGCACTACAACATCTACTAAAATCAAAGGCGCTATCTCGTAACACCAAAATCACAATATACAATACACTGATCAGACCAGTTGTGCTGTATGGCTCTGAAACCTGGAGTACAACGAAAGGAGACGAAGCCTTGTTACAAACCTTTGAGAACAAAATTTTAAGACGCATCTTTGGACCCATTAGGGATACACAAAGTGGAGAGTGGAAAAGAAGAAGTAACAAAGACATTTATGATCTGTTTAAGTCCCCGCTAATCACTGGTATCATGAAGGCTAATAGACTACAATGGCTGGGGCATATAGAAAGAATGGAAGATAATAGGGAAACAAAACTCGCTTACACTCAGGAAATAAATGACCGTAGACCCCGAGGTAGACCAAGAAGGCGGTGGAGAGATAATACATGTACAGACCTACAAGCACTTGGAATTAACGACTGGCAAGAGAAGGTCCACCAGAGAGACGAATGGAGACGGATTGTATTTGCAGCAAAGAACCTCAATGGCTCGGAACGCTGAAGAAGAAGAAGAAGATGTTCTTCATGTCATGAAATGCAGTTTTTCCTTGGGATATTTTACATTAACTTCCTTAATACATTTTCCATCTGTTGTTATTAAAGTACCCAAATAATTACATACATTGACTTGTTTCATATTGGTTCCATGCACTTGTATGTTACAGTTGGGTATACAATTTGTCTGTGTGACAAGTTTCATTTTTCTGTTACTGAGACTAGTCCTTCGTCTAACGTTCTTTCCGTTTTTCTGTTATTCAGACTAAGTCCATTGTTTTAACTTTCTATTTAAATTATGAATGCTCATGAATTTACTACACTATATTTTTGTGGTATGAGATTTCTTCTTGTCTCTTCAATCAATAGGTTCAACTTTGAAGCCGCCAACTGGGAAGATCTGCCAAAGAGAATATGGCCTGTGCCGCCAGGTGGAGAGTTCACCATCTTCATGTTGTGACATATTGTGGACAACAATCTGAAGTCCAGCCTTGAACAACTCCAGGGTGTGGATTAGTTGAAGTCTAGAAGAGGAAAAGCACTGGATAATTTATAGGTAAGATTTCTGTGACGTGCATGTGGATTTGTCGTTGTATCTTAGGGGTTAACTCTTTCTATCCGCGCTTGAGCATTGTAAGGGTAGGGATTAGTTGAAGTCCAGAAGAGGAAACATCACTGGTTCATTGAGATGTCAGATTTATGTCACGTAAATGTCGATTTGTTGCAGTATCGTAGCCGTTAACTCCTTCTACTCATGTCCAAGATACGTTCCTCTCTGTGTGATCGGCTTTTGTTAAATATGAAGTAACAGATCAGTTTAGTTGCTCCAAGAACCGACATCACAGCACTCCTTTGCGTGTTCAGTCATCATATACAACAGCCAGCAAAGAGTCCCAACAATAATGGTGCCAGTAGCAGTCTGATTAGGTGTCCGTCTGTATGTATTAAGGAAGTTCCCCAGCCAACGAAATGCCGCTGTTACTACCTCCACCTCCATTCTCATCCTGTGTTTTCCCAGCTCACCCGATTTTTAAATAATTTATCAAAGTTTTACCTAATTCAATCGAGATGGGTGGGTGGGTGGGGAAATATATGTATGCCTGGGGTGTGTGTGTGTGTGTGTGTGTGTGGTAGATGTGTGGTGAGTGGGGGATGTGTGGATGGGTGGGGGTTATGTTTCATAACACGGTAATATGCATTGTTTATGTTTACAACATTCATTTGACAATGTTTTTTTCCTATGTAAATGCATCATGCACTATTGATGAACGAAAGATGGGTGACTGGAAGGGCCGAATGTAAGACGGGCCTGCGTGCCCAATTTGTAACCCTTCTAAAATAAAGATCAATCAATCAATCCGTCTGGCCTTTCCTCGGAGTTTTGAGTGTCGGTCAGATCCTCAGGTCAGTCCCTGCAGTACCATTCTCTCCAGGCCGTGATGATCTACCCATTCTTCTGCACTATACCCACGATCCCAAAGCGTCCCGTCCACCTCTGCATTATCATGCACCAATACCCCACCCAGAGGTGCAAAACAGGCTACTCTGCCCGCCTGCTCATTTGCCACCACACCAGGGTGTCCTGTGGGGAAACATCCAACAGATGCTCTCTATTTCTGATTGTTGAATGGAAGTCTGCCACTCTGCCTGAAGCATGCATGTCTTCGTCGAGAGACTTTTCGATGGGCAAGACGAGGACGATGTTCAGTAAAAGACCTGCTGCATGATGACAGCGAGCACAATTAACTGTTAATATTCTTCTTCGGGAGACCTGGGTTCGAACCCTCTGTAAGGTGTGGATGTTTTTATTGTCGGGGGCAAAAAGAAAACCATAATCTGCACAATACACGGCGACTGCACTAGCCAGGTGGCCTTATTTCCTCAAGCTCAGAATCTCCCAAACCGTCCTATACCGCAAGGTGCCGTAAGCAGTAGATGAGGCGAGTCCCAGCAACTATTTTTAGACGTACGCAATCCACCACCCCATACACGCATACACACTTACATTTACACTCTCATGTAAAAAATACTCATATACACGATTCTCACATATGTACACACTCACACACCCGTACATATACATGACACTCGCACAAAATTACCCGTATTTCCAGTATACAGTAGAGGCACGTGACCCGACTAATGACGTAAGGGAATGCCCCTTTAAAACCCCAACAAACAAACAGAAAAACCTGGTGAATTTTTAGTAACCCAGTATCCCCATATATATTTATAATCGCAATATTATCATAGAACTAAAGAATAAGAGCTCTCTCTCTCTCTCTCTCTCTCTCTCTCTCTCTCTCTCTTAAATTTCCGGTGCTCTGATGGCTGGGTAGAGATTCAACCCCCCCCCCCCCCCCCCACACACACACACACACTGGCATTACGTTGGATATAAACGTTGACTTCTTGGTCAGACAGAAGTGGCAAACTACTGAACCTACAATTGCCTAGAATGTCAACCTCGGGTTGATCACAAAGTTAATTTCATGTCCTATACAAGACTGTGCACTCAACCCCAGCATGTATTAACCGTGTGTGATTTACTAGGCACGTTTAGTTCAGTAGTTTGCCAGAGTAAGGGAGTAGGGAAATGTTGAACTTGTTCTGTTGTATGACAGTGAATCATGACATGTGAACGAACAGATTGCGAATGGTGTGGAGACAGAAGATGTGATTATTGCGAGGAATGTTGTGAATCCCATGGAATGTCAGAGTAACTAACAGCGATTGTCTGAAAGAGGCTAAGGAATGTAGAATGGTGTAAGAAGGAGGCACTTCAAAAGGCGGAATTAATCATCGATTCGGGAATCAAAGTAGGCAATTATGGGGAACAGATTACTACTCAAATAAGAATACGAAATGCAAGGAGTCTTCTTAGCACTAAGATACGAGTGAAAGTGAAAGGACGTTTAACTTAGCACTAGGAAATGTGTGGAAGTTGAGTTGAGTTGAGTTAAGAACCGACATCACTGCACTCAAGACATTCCCATACATGCTCCGTCCCCTCGTTCAACAGCCAGCGAAGAGTCATACTACTAATCGTTCCCACCGCTATCTGATTAAAAGTTCTCCTGGTCTTCCCTCTCAGTTTTGAGTTTTTTCCAGAACCCTTGCCGATCCTCCGCAATCTCATTCATTCCACAAATGGGTTCTCAGTCTGTTCCTCCGCCTTCTCCGCCTGGTCCCACAAGCGTGCGACCACCTCCCTCTTGTCCATAGGCAGTCTACCACCAAGAGGTGCATTCCCTGCTAGCATATCAGCCTGTTCATGTCCCCGTACCCCCGCATGGCCAAGGCAAAATATCCATACAGTTCTCACAATCTGTGTCCTCTGAAGCGACGAGAGCCATTCCACCCGAAACATTCCTTTCTCCACCTTACTAAGCATACTATTTGAATCCGTAATGAATACAATGTGTGTTACAGTAGTCTCCTCTAGCCACCGGAATGCCGCTGTTACTGCCTCCACCTCCATTCTCATGCTGGAGGTCGTAGTCTAATATGCCAGACTCTCCTTTTTCAAGACTCGTCCATTAGCCTTTGCAATAAAGCCCCAACCACTACGTCTGTTTCTCTGTGCGGAAGTCAGGAAGTTTAACTTATCACCAGGAAATGTGTGGAAATCGAAGGAAGTTAACTCAGCACCAGGAAATATGTGGAAGTGAAAGGAAGTTTAACTTAGCACCAGGAAATGTAGGGAAGTGAAAGAAAGTTAAACTTAGCCCCAAACTTATAATTGTTATCTCGGCACTGCTGTATGGATCACAGACACAACGAACAACTACAATAATTACAAATAAACAACAAACATTTGCTAGTTGGCGTCTGTGTAAAATAGAAGGAATACAGTGGTATAAGAGAATCGTTGATGTGGAGCTCATGGAGACAACTAAGCAAATGCTAGTGAATCAAGGGGTGAAGTAAAGACGCTTACAATGGGTAGGACACGCATTGGGAAAATCTGAGAAGAGTATAACTAGAAAAGTTTTACTTTGGAATCCTTAGGGCACAAGAAATAGAGGAAGGGCCGAAAACTCACGGAGAAGAGAAGTAGAGACAGAGATGAACAATATGGAGAAGAAAGACATGGAGGGAAATGCACGGGATAGCTAAATGAGTGAACACATCGGAGTGGGTTGGTTGGGGGTATCAACTCGGGGAGGGGGAGGGGTAGGGGCAGGAGAAGAGGATAGAAAGGCCAGTGTCGTTGGTCAAATAAGGAGAAAATGATGGAGAAAGACCAATGTTCTTTGTGTTCTTTGGTCTAATAAGGAGAAGAAGATATGGTGAAGAAAGACCTGTGTTCTTTGGTCACATAGGGAGAAGAAGATGGAGAAACATCAGTGTCCTTTGGTCAAATAAGAAGAAGAAGATGGAGAAAGACCAGTGTTCTTTGGTAAAATAAGGAGAAAATTATGGAGAAAGACCAGTGTTCTTTGGTAAAATAAGGAGAAAATGATGGAGAAAGACCAGTGTTGGTTGGTCAAATAAGTAGGAGAAGATGGAGAAAGACCAATGTTCTTTGTGTTCTTTGGTCTAATAAGGAGAAGAAGATATGGTGAAGAAAGACCTGTGTTCTTTGGTCACATAGGGAGAAGAAGGTGGAGAAAGGCCAGTGTTCTTTGGTGAAAGGAAATGAAGAAGGTGGAGAAAGGCCAGTGTTCTTTGGTGAAATGAGATGAAGAAGGTGGAGAAAGGCCAGTGTTCTTTGGTGAAATGAGATGAAGAAGGTGGAGAAAGGCCAGTGTTCTTTGGTCAAATGAGATGAAGAAGGTGGAGGAAGGCCAGTGTTCATTGGTGAAATAAGATGAAGAAGGTGGAGAAAAGCCAGTGTTCTTTGGTGAAATGAGATGAAGAAGGTGGAGAAAGGCCAGTGTTCTTTGGTGAAATGAGATGAAGAAGGTGGAGAAAGGCCAGTGTTCTTTAGTGAAATGAGATGAAGAAGGTGGAGAAAGGCCAGTGTTCTTTGGTGAAATGAGATGAAGAAGGTGGAGAAAGGCCAGTGTTCTTTGGTGAAATGAGATGAAGAAGGTGGAGAAAGGCCAGTGTTCTTTGGTGAAATGAGATGAAGAAGGTGGAGAAAGACCAGTGTTCTTTGGTGAAATGAGATGAAGAAGGTGGAGAAAGGCCAGTGTTCTTTGGTGAAATGAGATGAAGAAGGTGGAGAAAGGCCAGTGTTCTTTGGTGAAATGAGATGAAGAAGGTGGAGAAAGGCCAGTGTTCTTTGGTGAAATAAGATGAAGAAGGTGGAGAAAAGCCAGTGTTCTTTGGCCAAATGAGGAGAAGATGATGGAGAAAGGCCAGTGTTATTTGGTGAAATAAGGAGAAGATGATGGAGAAAGGCCAGTGTTCTTTGGTGAAATGAGATGAAGAAGGTGGAGAAAGGCCAATGTTCTTTGGTCACATAGGGAGTAGATGACGGAGAAAGACCAGTGTTCTTTGTGTTCTTTGGTCAAATAAGGAGAAGAAGATATGGTGAAGAAAGACCTGTGTTCTTTGGTTACACAGGGAGAAGATGATGGAGAAAGGCCAATGTTCTTTGATGAAATAAGGAGAAGATGATGTAGGAAGACCAGTGTTCTTTGGTAAAATAAGGGGAAGATGATGGAGAAATGCCAGTGTTCTTTGGTCAAATGAGGAGAAGTTGATGGAGAAAGGCCAATGTTCTTTGGTGAAATAAGGAGAAGATGGTGTAGGAAGACCAGTGTTCTTTGGTCAAATAAGGGGAAGATGATGGAGAAATGCCAGTGTTCTTTGGTCAAATGAGGAGAAGTTGATTGAAAAAGGCCAACGTTCTTTAATGAAATAAGGAGAAGATGATGTAGGAAGACCAGTGTTCTTTGGTCAAATAAGGGGAAGATGATGGAGAAATGCCAGTGTTCTTTGGTCAAATGAGGAGAAGTTGATGGAGAAAGGCCAATGTTCTTTGGTGAAATAAGGAGAACATGATGTAGGAAGACCAGTGTTCTTTAGTCAAATGAGCAGAAGATGATGTAGGAAGACCAAGCGACATGATGATCTGAGAGGATGGCGTGGAGACATGGGCGTTGGTGTTCGTGTACGAGGTGGGGGTTGTGTGTGTAAGAGGTGGGGGATTGTGTGTGTAAGAGGTGGGGGATTGTGTGTGTAAGAGGTGGAGGATTGTGTGTGTAAGAGGTGGAGGATTGTGTATTTAAGAGGTGGGGGAATTGTGTGTGTAAGAGGTGGGGGATTGTGTGTGTAAGAGAGAGAGAGAGAGAGAGAGAGAGAGAGAGAGAGACAGAGACAGAGAGAGAGAGAGAGAGAGAATTGTGATTGTAAGAGACAGAGAGCGAGAGACAGAACTGTGTAAGAGAAAGAGAGAGAGAGAGAGAGAGAGAGAGCCAAGTTGCAACCACTAACAGACAGACCGTGTCATACCACCGGAAGTTGATAGGTAACGCATCCATTGTGCAGAACATTCATCTCTGACCTCCTAGTTTTTTCTTTTTATATTTTCTGGGGGAGCGTCAGACAAGTAAGTGTCACCCTTGACCCCCAGGTAAACGAAATTAGGTCACAGGCTGACGTGAGATCTGTTTCTTATGCTGTTACCTTGAATCTCAGGCGGTAACACGGCAGGGCAGTATTATTTAAATTTGTGGGAGGCTCCACAGCTGTCCTTTTTCTAGTGTCATTACCAAACAAGATGAAAACCGGATATGCTGTTTAAAATGCAAATGGCTTGTTTTTCTTAATCCTCTCCTTCCTACAACGACGCCATCATCTTTTACCGCTCCTGTTTGCCCTTTTTGCAGGACAAAGGAAATCTACTCCATGGTTGTCAAGCCGTTCACTGTCTGTGGTAATTTTATTCTGTCTGTGATTGTACAGCTTTAGTATTGTGCAGCTTTCGTATGGTTCAGCTTTTGTACTGTACAGCTTTTGTATCTTTCGAGTAGTACAGCTTTCGTGTGGTCCACCCTTCGTGTGGTACAGCTTTCGAGTGGTACAGCTTTCGTGTGGTCCACCCTTCGAGTAGTACAGCTTTCGTGTGGTCCACCCTTCGTGTGGTCCACCCTTCGTGTGGTACAGCTTTCGTGTGGTCCACCCTTCGTGTGGTAGTTTTCGTATTGTACAGCTTTCGTATGGTACAACATTCTCGTGGTACATGTTTCATATGGTACATCTTTCATGTTGTACAGCTTTCGTATGGTACAGCTTTCTTATCGTACAGATACTCATATTTCATGTCTTTCAACGTCAGCCTAATGTCTCCTACTGCTTGACTGACAGTGAGATATGAGTGATATTATCGCTTGTTGTAGTTGTAAGCGTGGTAGTTGGTGATGGTAGTGGTAGTGTTTGACATAATTTTAATAGTAGTAGTAGTAGTAGTAGTAGTAGTAGTAGTAGTAGTAGTAGTAGTAGTAGTAGTAACAATAGTAGTAGTAGAATCAGTAGTAGTAGAAGTGGTAGTTGTAGTCGTAGTTGTAATCGTAGTAGTATTAGTAGCATTACTAGGGCATCGCTGTCAACATTAGCATCTTTCAGCTGATTGTTGATTTCTTGGCAAGATTACGCTCAGTAGTTTGCCATTGATTTCTGAGCAGCCGGCTCACATACTCCGTTAGTTACCGACGCGGAGAGAACCGCTACCAATTCTCGCGCACATCACGTTACTTACGAGAGTATACGGGATTACGGAGAAAGTCGTGTAACCCCTAGACCAGGGAGACACTACTCAGTAATTATAGTAGTGTTAGAGGCAGCAACAGTAGTAGTAGTAGTAGTAGTAGTAGTAGTAGTAGTAGTAGTAGTAGTAGTAGTAGTTGTTGTTGTAGTAGTAGTAGTAGTAGTAGTAGTAGTAGTAGTAGTAGTAGTAGTAGTAGTAGTAGTAGTAACAGCAGCAGTTAGTAGTAGTATTTCTGTTGGTGTGCGTATATTATCTATCCTGGTTGTCGGCGCCCCATTGATCTGCCTGTCTTAAGTGCCACCTGTCAGAAATCTAGGGCACAATCTAACAAACCCTTTCAAATCTATTCCCCATCTCCTCTCTCTCTCTCTCTCTCTCTCTCTCTCTCTCTCTCTCTCTTTCTTTTTCCCTACCATGATTCCCGCCACCTCCTCCTCCTCCTCCTCCTCCTTCCCCTGTCCTCTTATCCCTTGCTCGCAGACATCCCTGGCTGGGGTCAACCCAAGGTCTGACATTCAACCTTTGCTGCTACCACAACTGTGAAAGAGGGCTTGTCTTCTAAAGTCCCAGCGCATGCATAAATGATAAGGTATTGATTGATGCTCACTGATGGGCACAAGGAATGAGAAGGAACGAATGTATCACGTGGAATACGTGACAAAAGGCATCATTGCTGCGATCCTGTTTTTATGTCATACGCATCTGTTAGTTTTCTCTCATTGAACATTCTTGAATTTTCTGTCATCGATTGCGTGTCTTAATTGACTTCAGGTTTTTACTGTGCAACTAACCAAGGAATCTTCTTCTTCTTCTTCTTCTTCTTCTTCTTCTTCTTCTTCTTCTTCTTCTTCTTCTTCTTCTTCTTCTTCTTGATAACTTTCTCTTTACTACTACTACTACTACTACTACTGCTACTACTACTACTACTACTGCTACTACTACTACTACTACTACTACTACTACTACTACTACTACTACTACTGCTGCTGCTGCTGCTGCTGCTGCACTATGCTCCGACAATTCAGTGTCAATGTTAACTTCACCAGTACTTCCATTAGCAGTGGTCTCCCCCTAGGAAGTAGTGCGTAAGACAATAATCCTAGACGTCTGAAGTTAATGCCGTCGGGCGCCTCCTCTGTCTTGTGACGGCCGCCAGACCGTAAAACGCTGATTTCCTGCTTCTCCTAACCTGGCCCGATCACAAATGCATATTTTTTTGTTTGTTTTGGAGATTATGTCCATATAGTGGATATTGATTTGCAGTAGCAGAGCAGGACAGAAATCGTCTTCTAGTCCATGCCGTGTGGCGTTTCTGTGATGATTTCTGTCCACAGCTTTCTGTCTCTTGTGCTAACATCCATGTCTGATACCGAATTTTACCATGCCATGCTGTTAAACTGTCCAATATTTTCTCTTTTAGTCGCCAACTTCCCCTCCAACCTTCCCGTTGTGACAACATACTCCATCTTTCCTCTTCTTATGACATGCCCAAATAATGAGGTATCATGGTGCTAACCCCAAACTTTTAAATAGGCCAATCGGCGCTCGATGTGTTATCTCATCGGTATCACACGGTGACCTTTACTTGCCTAAAGATTTTGTGGTACCCATTTTGGGTCGACCTGGGAGCTGAGATTATTTTTGTTCCAAATACTTATCGAAGCGGATTCAAACCCATGATCACCGACCGGTAGGCAAGCGTTCTAGTCACTGCGCTATCGAGGCTCCGGTTATGTTAGGTTTATATCATTATCATGTGCCTTGCCGATAAGCGTGGGTAGTCATGTTTCGCCATCTCACACGATCGCCAGAGGCGTGGATTAGTTCCGTGTTTCTGTCTCGACCTTGCCCTGTGGCCAAGCCATCCAGATATTTACTGCTATGTCTTTCCCTTGTTCTTTTCCCATCAATCCCGCCTGTTCTCACTAAGTTTTCTAGTTTATTTTTCCTCAAAATATAAAACAAAAAATCTCAACTGTCTTCATCTTATTTCTCGAATCGATTTAAGGTTTTCATTTGCTTCTTGTAGGACTTACTCATTGTTGTTTCTATCCTTCCTTGGTATGTTTTCCCGTTTCCTCGAAAACCACATGACCACAACCATTACATGTATATATTTCTCAGCGTAGCTGTTTATTGTCCATGTTTCACATCCATATAACAATATAGGTCCAATGTAGCAATTCAACACTCTTTTTTTTAATTACAACTGGCAGCTTATTATTAGTCAATGTTTTTTCATCTTGCAAATGGTTAACTTTGTCATTAAGATTTTTATTTTAATCTTTACAAGGCGCCTTCCATCAGATGCGATCAAAGCTTTCAATTTGTACATTGTTCAACGTGTCCTCTGATCACGTTCTTCTTTCCCATACTTCTGTGGGTGCAGATCAATACCTTTGAATGTATTTATCGTGCTATTCCACTGGTTCCCCCAATAATTGATTCTCCAGCGGAGGGACAGCCGCGGCGCAATATGTTTCCACATCTTGACCATCAATTATGTAACGCTCCAGTGATTACTCGTTTGTTCTGTTTGATCAATTCCCGTTCCGCCCACCTGTCATTTTCATTGTCTTATTTTGTCACTGGTAGCTGACGAGCAGAATCAACAACCGAACACAACAAAGAACACCCAGAACAACAAAAAACAAACACAGGCAGATGCTTTGGTTCCAGGTCTGTCGGGGCATTAAAAATATGGTCATTCTTCTCTGTTACTGAGTGTACTTCAAAGTAAGCAGCCGCGCTGACTTAGTGGTTAGGGCGATTGCTGACCATAACAGTGGTTTTGGTTCAAACCTTATCATTGGCAGTATTCCTTTATCTCTCCCGGAACTGCTCTTGGGAATCGGCCCAGACTTTCATAAATTTTTTTTTGCAAAACCCAATCAATCAGTCAATCAATAAATTAATCAATCAATCAGTCAATTAACGAATTAGTCATCTAACAGATTAATCACTCTACCATCCAATCAGTTATTCAACCTTATCACCAGATCAACCAACCAACCTCAGATAAGTGCAATGCCCAGAACATTTCAGATGAAGTCATGGTGACAGTGAAAGAAATCAAGGCTGTGCTTCCACGATAAAAAAAACAGCGCTCCAGGGAAGATGGCATAAGATATGGTGACATTGATATGTGTACCGACAACGAGCTAGAGAAACTAGCAGACATGTACAACAATATAGGGAGTGTTAGCATCAAGGAGGAGTGGTTACATAGCTATCTGATTCCCTTGCCGAAGCCTGACAAAGACCACACAACAATTCAGGGATATCGGGTAATAACCATGCAAAATACAATAGGCAAGCTGATGGAGAAGTTAATTGCCAGGAAAATATCACTCCACCTAGAGATGCAAGGTGTTTTCCCACCTACCCTGGAAGGGTACCGTCCCAAAAGAGAAACCTGGACCAGTGCAGCAGTTTTTGCCCATGATGTCTATGAAGGTTTCCACTCAGGCATTGAAACATTTGCTGCAGCGATTGATCTTGAGGAAGCGTACAACAGAGTACCATTTGATTTTTTTTAATGCTTCAGCTTCTTGAACTCAAGATAAGTCCTTTCCTCCTTAGTTGGATCGCTGCAGCCCTCTTCCAACGGAAAGTAGTCTTTAGATGTGGACAGGGATCACCATTATCTCCGGTGCTGTTCAACGCCTACACTGTGAAAATCACCAGCGAGCAAATCATAGGATCTGGGAGGATATGGTTGTATGCAGACGATGTTTTGGTGTATCGTCAGGGCAAAGATAGAGATCAGGTTGCTGTGGAACTACAAACCGAACTCAGTCGTATAAGCACTTTGTGTGTTGAAGCTGGGGCAATGGTCAACCCAACAAGGTAACAGTGACATGGTTCTCTTTGAATAACCATATTGTCAACACCCCAACGCCAAATGTAAATCTGGGTTCAGAGACGGTGGAAAGAACGCAGGCGATGAATTACCTGGAGATACGATTTGATCGAAGACTAACTTATACTGAGCACGTAGACCAGGTGATAACAAAGGCCAATCGGGGTTTGGCTGCAATGCGGGTGATGACGGCGGCAAACTGTGAGCAGCGCCATCTATGTCTTCTTTACGAGGGTTTGGTCTTTTCTGTTTTGGAGTATGCGATGGCGATCCTGACTCTCAGTAATCAGCAGATAGAAATGACGGAAAGGATACAGAGCGAAGCTACCTTCTTGATTTTCAAACCATGAGGGGGACGCAGGGGTGTTTTCAAGGCACCAGGGCTGAGTTATATACTGGCCAAGACCTATTGACGCGTCCTCGTCGAGCGTCCTGGGCAACAGGTCCCTTCGGGGTCCTGGCTAAAGTCAGTAGGATCGCTGATTCTTCCAAAGTCCGAGAGTATCTGCCTGCACGGCGAGGAACCACCAGTCTGCACACCAATAAGCCAGACATGGGACAACGGATACTCACGCAAACCTCAGGTCCTGTATGACATCACACTGATGTTGGACAACAGGATGCCTTCTTCCGACATACAGGACTTCGCGTTGGAGCTCAAGCCAACGAACACAAGCAAGCAAGCAAACCATGAGGGACAGAATACAATTTTGCTAAGCACGTGCCTATCTCACCGTCAATGCAGTCATACAACATTCACTGCACAGCGAGATTAAGAAGGTAAATGGCAGCAGGTTAAAAAGAGGAAAGTCATTGATGGGTCAAGCCGAAGACATTCTTCAGCAGGTGTGTTCACTTGAGGACTTAGAACCTGGCGAGGAGTGGGTACAAGTGCCAACAGAGTTCTGTACACCATTTCGAGTGTGCATCCAACAAGACAGGAAATGCAGACAAGAAAATCTAGCTGCTGTGGATGCGGAAGTACAGGCTCTGATCTTCGAGAATTCGTTAGAGGTTGATGTTGTCATTTACACAGATGAGACGATCGTCCGAGGAGTGAGAAATTCATGGGCCTTTATGGCCCAGGCCGGAGTGAAAAGCGTGAAAGAAGATTCTGGCGCTTTTGCTTTGACCATAAGCAGCCTGACTATGGAAGTCATGGCAGTAAGTAAAGCAATAACACGGCTCGAGACACAGACATTCAATCGGGCATGTGTCCTTAGTGACCCAATGAATATGCACAGGATGATAGAGAAGGGGTGGGTCCGAAGAGAGTGGCTGCTGTCTCTGGAGCGGTCTCGGCTGGCAAAGATTCGTTTCATCTTCGTGCCAGAGCATGCGGGTTTAGCCAGGGCTACTGTGGAAGGCGGACGAGCCATGGACCAGGCAGACATTCTGAATGCTCTACGAGAAGTAAGTCGTTTATGAAAACCAAGCGATGACTGGGAATCTACAACCATGGTCAGGCTGCCAGAACAGCAAATTAAAAGAGGCGTGACCAAACAGGAACACTACACAGGAAGCCAAAGAAGATTGATAAACCAACACAGAACTGGCGTCGTTAGCCGCTACACACTGCGGGATGTACTGAGGAGGGGATCCGAGCACTTATGGACTTAATGGTTCGATGTTCAGTGAGGATGATCTGGCGACTAACTAACTAACTAACTAACTAACTAACTAACTAACTAACTAACTAACTAACTAGCAACTAACCAACCAATCAACCGACGATTCAATCAAGCATTCAACCAACCAAACAACCAACTAACTAATAAACCAGCCAACTAACTGACTAATCAATCAACCAACATATCAACTAACAAATAAACCAACCAACTAATCAATCAAGCATCCAACCAACCAAACAACCAACTAACTAATCAATCAACCAACCAATCAACTAACTAATAAACCAACCAACAAACTATTTAACCAAACCAACTAATCAATCAGGCAACCAACCAACCAAGCAAACAAATAACTAATCAACCAAACAACGAACTAATCAACCAATCAACAAACTAATCAATCGACCAGCCAGCGAACTAATCAATCAGCCAACTAAATAATCAACTTACCAACCAACAAATCAATCAATTAACTAACCAACCAATTACCTAACCAACCAACCATTTAATCAGCCAACAATTCAATCATCCAACCAACCAGTTAACCCCAAAACAAAAACAAAAAACTTTATTTGTAAAGACAGAACAGAGTAAGAAATATTAAAAGAAGAAAAAAAATGACTAAGGATTTGAGACAGACAGACAGACAGACTGACGGACAGACAGACAGACAGACAGACAGAACGAAAGAACAAACGGACGAAAGAACGAACGAAAGAAAGAAGAAAAGTGAAGAAAAGGAGCATATGTAATAACGACAGAAAAAAATAAACAAAAATGAAAATTGGCGAAAGTCAGAAGAAAAGAAAACAAACAAACAAAGAAACACAAGAAGAAAGGAAATCAAGAATGATTGAGGCACAACAATAAACAAATGCCAGGTAACAAAGACTAGGACAATTTAACTACTGCCATACGCCTATCAATTATCTAATTTGTACACGTGTTCTGTTCTTGAGTGGAGAGTAGGCCAGCTTTCTGCCTCCCTTCTTTCATTCTTTACCTCTTTCTCTCGTGCAGGATATTGTTATGTTTAGAAAGAGGGCAGGAGAAGAATTGATCGCTTGTTCCGTGCATACAATTATGCCTCTACTATGCTGGACTCAATCAATTCCCGTTTATTGTTCTCGTCCGCGGGCCGATATTCCATGTAGCAACTACACCTGCTCCCTGGTCGTTCTCCCTTTCTCTCTCTCTATCACTCGTTCTTTCTCACTCTCTTGCTTTCTCCTCACGTTATGAACGATCCTGGTTTCTAGCTAAATTGTAATTCAAAAAAGTTATTCCCCTTTGTTGTAGAAGGTTTGCCTCCCTTCGTAATTGTCGCCCTTTATTGGTGTATTTGATTCTGGGTTTCATTCACAAAGTGTAATCAGGTCTCTTTTTTGGAAATAGGTTTGCTGTCTTTAGTAATTGTCTGCCCTTGTTGCAGTGTTGGAGAGGTCCGTTTGGTTTCACGTGGTCGCTTCCTTGGGATTAGATCCCACCTGCCGTGTTGTATGCATGCCAGTGTGTGTATGTGTGTGCGTGCGGTGTATTCGTGCGTACATCAGTGCTTGTGTGTGTGTGTGTGTGTGCGCGCGCGACGGCCTGTCTGTCTTGTACGTTTGTCTGTCTCTCTCTGTAAGCGTGCGTGTATGGATGCGTCCGTCTTTCTGTCTGTCTGTGCGTGCTTGCCTGCGGTATGTATGGACGTTCGAATGTCTGTGTGCGTGCGTGCGTGCATACAGGCAGGCATGCAGACAAGTAGACAGGGAACCAGCTAGATTGATTGGCTGGTTGGACGGAAGGATGGGCGGACGGACGGACGGACGGGCCTGTGTGTACATCCATACCTGTGTACACGTGTACGTACTTATGCTCGTCTGTGTGTATTCGTAAGTGAGCGTGTGAGTATGCGTGTATTTATAAGAGTGCGTGTGTGTTTGTTAGTATGTGTTAATGTGAGAGTACGTGTGTGTAAATGTGTGTATGTGACATGTGTGTGTGTCTTTGCGAGTGCATGTGTGTATTTGGAAGTGCATGTGTGTGTGTGTGTGTGTGTGTGTGTGTGTGTGTGTGTGGTAGTACATGTGTGTATGTGAGTACGTGTGTGTATGAGTGTGTGTGTGTGAGAGAGAGAGTGTGTTTTGTGAGTATGTGTGTGTATGTGAGAGTGCGTGTGTGTGTGTGTGAGTATGTGCAGCTGTGTGTGTATGTGTGTGAGTACGTCTGTGCATGTGAAAGTGCGTATATATACCAACATTCACGCAACAATATCGCTTGATGTCATTTCCCAAATAAAACAACAACACCATAACAACTCTCCACATTGTGACGTGTACGTCAGTGCTGTGTCATTCACTGTGTTAGGCACACACGACGATGATTAAGGGAAAGTCCATTATCGATCAGGTGCCGTCTCCACAATGAAGGTTGGCTGCAATGGATCTCCAACATTGTCTCCCGTCTTGATTTTGTACATTCTGTCAGACTGCTATTCGTGCATATCTAGATGTTATCTTCCCACTTCTATCCTTATCTACCTCTTGTTCGCTTGCCTTCAACAAGGCGAAATAAAGCTGAACAGACATTACTTTTGTGACAGTTTTACAGACAATAATCTCATTTAGTCTCATCTCATCTTGTTCCTTGTGGGGTTGATGTGAAGCATAAACAACGGCAGAGTGCCCGTTTATTGGTTTCCTAAATCGATATTCCCATGGACTGTTATTCCCTCTGTCCATCGTTTACATGGTCGGCCTCTTCTTCTCATTCCATTTAGTCTATTCATCATTCTTGTTGAGATTTTACTGTCAGCTGGTAGCCTAGCTATGTTGCCGAACCATTTCACTTGTAGTTTTCTAATTACGTCTAGCCTTACTTATCGGTACCTTGCCGCCTTGACAGACGATAGTTTCTTGTAATGTGCTTCAAAAAAAAAAAAAAAGAAGCCTGCACTGAATTGTAGAGACCGTGTGTTGCAATGAAATCTAGCGCTGATGACGATATGACTCGCACTTTGCCATCTTGATAAATAGTAGTTTGTAAAATGGAGTTAGACCTCTCCACAGCACAAAGCCTGGACTGAATGTATTGCCCATGCAGCACGATCACTCTCTCGGCCTGCCTAGATTACTCCAGACGAAATGTAACACCAATACTTCTGGAAAAAGACAAGCTGCAGAAGCTGCCGGATCAGCAAAGCATTTCTTTGTCGGAGCTTCGATCCTAGAACAGTTGCCGATCAAGGTTTATGGCCTTAAGGATGATAATTATGTTGGTAATAATAATCTCAACTATGACGGCCATGATAATATTAACATTCAGAATTGCATAACCTTGCAAACACCCCTCTTCCACATCCAGCATTCAACGACCCACCTCGACAGGAACACCACAACCAGGGTCCAGCAATACTAGACCCAGGTGTCTCATTTGAAATGTTTCATTGTTCACCTGAAAACCAATTTGAGCCCACCATTGCCGCCTCGAGGCACTAAACACTAAAAAATTCAATATCTATTGTTTCGTTTCCTGCTTATTTCGTTACTCCCTATCTAATGAAAAAGTTATACTAGTGGCCTCTCTGGCTGTTGTTTTTCTACGATTAACGGGGTATTGACCGATACTCATACAAGTAAAGGACAAGTAGAGATCAGAGAGTGTGTTTTGTGACCGCTACTTCTTTCTGTTGCTGCTATTAGTGTTGATCAATAAATGTGAATTTAGTTCTCATGTTATTTAAGTGGCCTGAGGGGGTCTCCAGCAATGGAAATTGAATTTGTTTGCGTCAGAAGTGCTAGTCTTTGGGACACTCAGATGGACAAGTGAAATACTTGTGATCTATTTCTTCGTTTCGTTCTTTCTTTTTTTTTTTCCTTGTTTGTAAAATCTCTTCATTTCTATCTTTTGTAAATTGCATTTCTTTCTTTCTTTCTTTCTTTCTTTCTTTCTTTCTTTCTTTCTTTCTTTCTTTCTTTCTTTCTTTCTTTCTTTCTTCCTTTCTTTCTTTCTTCCTTCTCTTTCTTTACACGCGAGTGTCTGCTAGGTAATCACACAATAACAGATTAAAGGGGGTTTACCTGATAAATTGCCATGGGATGATTGATCGCCTTTAGCGACTTCCCGTGTCTGCCATGGGCGCACATATCGCCGAAATGTTGTCATTGCGTTATAATACAACATGTCTGCTACCATATTAACAACCTTTACGTCATAACTGTGACCCACTCCTACTTCCCATTTTCCACCATCCATTTTTGTTTGGTCCAAACCTACGTTTTGTTTGGCACTGAATATGTTAACGGCGAGAAGACCGACTTCATTGCACCAAGTTCTATCCCATACGGCTCAGTTTCTCTCATCAGGGCGGCTGGAGGTAAGCATGGCGCAGAGCACGAAACTCCGACGACCTCCAGGTGTCGCCGAGAAAACTGAGCCCGTGAACCGAATGACAGAAGTCCGGAATCGAACCTCGGTGCGTGAGGCCGGCGGCTTGGACACAGAGGCCGTAAACAACAGATGAAGTGGCCCGAACGATGGTGCTTCAAATGAAAACCTTAAAAGTGTGAAAGAAATTACAATAACCATGCCATTGTCGTGTAAAGTATCAATATTATTGTTAAGGATGTCAAGAGGGTTAAGTACGTGACATCACAGCGCAGACGAACACGGTGACGCCATAAGGACAGTTTAGAGATGGCCGACCCACTTTTGACATGCACCATAGAAGAGCAGCGTTCTGTTATCCATTGTTTGTTTATCAGTGCACGGGTGACACCTGTAGAAATTCATTGGCGAATGAAGGTCCAGTATGGTGATACATGTGATTACCTCGTAATTAAGGATGTTAGGAACCTGGATTTAGGTGTGGTTTAACCAGAAAGGGACGCACGAGAGGATGAATTCGACGTGTTCTCTACCAGTGTGTTTAATGGAACGATCACCATCTTCTTCTTCTTCTTCTTCTTCTTCTTCTTCTTCTTCTTCTTCTTCTTCTTCTTCTTCTTCTTCTTCTTCTTCTTCTTCTTCTTCTTCTTCTTCAGCATTCCGTGCCATTGAGGTTCTTTGCTGCAGATACAAGCCGTCTCCATTCGTCTCTCTGGTGGACCTTCTCTTGCAAGTGCTTGTAGGTCTGTATGTATATTATCTCTCCACCGTCTTCTTGGTCTACCTCGGGGTCTACGTTAATTTATGTCCTTAGTGTAAGCGAGTTTTGTTTCCCTATTATCTTCCATTCTTTCTATATGCCCCAGACATTGCAGTCTATTAGCCTTCATGATACCAGTGATTAGCGGGGACTTAAACAGATCATACTATTATTAACAAACAACGCAGCGTGATTTGCCTCCAAATCGCTTTCAGCTGATGTCAAACCAGATATAGATGACTGTGAAACTCGTTTGATACCTCTTAACCACAGACGCCGGCGTAGATTTATGTAGTAAGTGAATGCCGCAGCTGTTGGCGTTAATGGTATGGGGTCGAGTCATGAGAAAGGTAGAACTTTCTTTCTTCTTTCTTTTCTTTTTGTTTCTGTTTCGTTCGTTCTTTCTCTCTCTCTCTCTCTCTCTCTCTCTCTCTCTCTCTCTCTCTCTCTCTCTCTTTCTCTCTCTCTCTCTCTTTCTCTCTCTCTCTCTCTCTCTCTCTCTCTCTCTCTCTCTCTCTCTCTCTATCTCTCTCTCTATCTCTCTCGCACTTTCTCTCTCTTTCCTTTTTTTTCCTTCATTTCTTCATGTCTTACTTTTTTAAATTTAATTTTTCTTTTCTTTATTTCTTCGTTTCGTTCTTTCGTTTTTCCTCTGTGTTTCATTTCTTCATTTCTATCTTTTTTTAAATGTCATTTCTTTCTTTCTTTCTTTCTTTCTTTCTTTCTTTCTTTCCTTATTTCTTTCTTTCTTCATCCTTTTTTTTCTTTCCGCCACACCCTCATTCATTTTTCGTTTTCTACTCCAGGCCATTGAGACGCACAGCCCTTGTCGCACCCAAATCGTGCCATGTGTGTGCGTGAGCACCCGTCGCTCACACGCACGACACTACCAGCCTCACGCGTGTCCCCAGGGACAGCACCTGAGCGCAGGTCCCGAGAGACTGACCTGATTACTCCAGGTCTGTGAGTAGAGTGAGAGGCTGCGGGGAAGAGGATGGGTGAGGATAGAGGTGGGTAGAAAGTGAATTCACTCAGGCGAATCGTTTCTTCTTCTTCTGATAGTTTATGTGTGTCGCAGCCGAACATTGTGACACTTCCCGTGTTCACCAACGCACAGTACTTTGGCTGGTTATTCCTTACATGGTAATCATTTCTTGACTCCCTTCTCCTAACCGAATGGGTTAACACGCTGAGTGAGTGGGACGAGAGTTGAAGTAGTAATAACTAACCAAATGAGTTAACGCAAGTCATGACTGGGGCAAGAGTGGAAACCACAACGAACGAATGAACGAACGAACGGTCGAGCTTTATTTTCAAAGGGTCATAAATTGGGCACGCAGGCCCGTCTTACATTCGGCTCTTCAACCAGTAACCCAGTGGGTTAGCGCAAGAAGTGGTTAGTACAAGAGTTAAAGCAACAATCAGTGGAAGAATGGGTTAAGGCAAGAAGTGGCTGGGACAAGAGTTAAAGCAACAATCAGTGGGAGAATGGGTTAAGGCAAGAAGTGGCTGGGACAAGAGTTACAGCAACAATCAATGGGAGAATGGATTAAGGCAAGAAATGGCTGGGACAAGAGTTAAAGCATCAATCAGTTGGAGAATGGGTTAAGGCAAGAAGTGGCTGGGGCAAGAGTTAAAGCAACAATCAGTGGGAGAATGGATTAAGGCAAGAAGTGGCTGGGACAAGAGTTAAAGCAACAATCAGTTGGAGAATGGGTTAAGGCAAGAAGTGGCTAGTACAAGAGTTGAAGCAACAATCAGTGGGAGAATGGGTTAAGGCAAGAAGTGGCTGGGACAAGAGTTAAAGCATCAATCAGTGGGAGAATGGGTTAAGGCAAGAAGTGGCTGGGACAAGAGTTACAGCAACAATCAATGGGAGAATGGGTTAAGGCAAGAAATGGCTGGGACAAGAGTTAAAGCATCAATCAGTTGGAGAATGGGTTAAGGCAAGAAGTGGCTGGGGCAAGAGTTAAAGCAACAATCAGTGGGAGAATGGATTAAGGCAAGAAGTGGCTGGGGCAAGAGTTAAAGCAACAATCATTGGGAGAATGGGTTAAGGCAAGAAGTGGCTAGTACAAGAATTAAAGCAACAATCAGTGGGAGAATGGGTTAAGGCAAGAAGTGGCTGGGACAAGAGTTAAAGCAACAATCAGTGGGAGAATGGGTTAAGACAAGAAGTGGCTGGGACAAGAGTTAAAGCAACAATCAGTTGGAGAATGGGTTAAGGCAAGAAGTGGCTAGAACAAGAGTTAAAGCAACAATCAGTGGGAGAATGGGTTAAGGCAAGAAGTGGCTGGGACAAGAGTTAAAGCAACAATCAGTGGGAGAATGGGTTAAGGCAAAAAGTGGCTGGGGCAAGAGTTAAAGCAACAATCAGTGGGAGAATGGATTAAGGCAAGAAGTGGCTTGGGCAAGAGTTAAAGCAACAATCATTGGGAGAATGGGTTAAAGCAAGAAGTGGCTAGTACAAGAATTAAAGCAACAATCAGTGGGAGAATGGGTTAACGCAAGAAGTTAATGGGACAAGAGTTAAAGAAACAACCAGGAACCGAACGCCCTAACGCAATAAGTGGCGGGGACACAGAAGCAAAGCCAGCCGTACACGTCGCCTGTATGAAGGGATCTTTTCCATGCTACACCGTATCGATCACAGGCGCGTTGCCATAGCGACACTGGCGCAGTGTGGCCGTATTTAGAAGTGCCATTGATCGGTGCCGTTACAAAGGGCATCTCCGCGTGCCCAGGTCTCAACGCACGTTCTTTCTCCCCTGTTGATATCCCCCCCCCCCCCCGTTCTTTCTAACCTTCTCTGTTTTTCTTTTTTTTATTTGACATCCATAACCTCCCCCCATGTTTCGACTCTATTCCAGTTTCAGGCAAAACCCAGAAGCCAGTTTGTGTTGTGTTTATAGGGGAATGTTTGTGTCGGAAACTCGTATTTGCCAGTTGCCCTTAACTTTTGTTTTTTCGCTTAATCGTCCATTATTGTGTGTGCTGTTATCATTCCTTTGTTCATAGCAGTCAGTAATTGTGAATTCTAGGGAGAAGCTATTCGATGTTTTGAATGTTAACGAAAATTATCGCGTAAAGCGTTTAGTTGCTGAATAATGGATTTTACCTCGCTTTTACCGTAAATAACGGACACTTCAGCTCTATAGCAGTTTTCGGGAATCGGCATGGAAGTGACAGATTGTGGTATGTTTGTGCCAGCACGTGGTATTCATAATTTGGAATCTAAAATGTCATAATTATATTGATTGTACTTCTTACTTGTTGACGTGAGTCAAGGTGTTGTGTTATTTATGTGTGAAATATTTAGTAAAGTTGTCACGGTTGTTTTAATTAAGTTATGCTGGGTTCGCATGTTCGGTGGTCGGGTAATTCGAGACCTATTACCTATTTTATAAAACGGGATCGACCACCCAGAGCCATCCTGATTGAGATTTGATTTATATGATCTCATGAGTATTTAACCTGCACGGATGGGTCAGTAGGGTTGTGTAGTTATCCCACGCTTCTTCTGCTCCTTCTTCGTCTTCGTGATCTTCTTCTTCTTCTTCTTCTTCTTCTTCTTCTTCTTCTTCTTCTTCTTCTTCTTCTTCTTCTTCTTCTTCTTCTTGCCCTCCCCCTCCTTTTCCCTTCTTCTTCTTCTTCTTCTTCTTCTTCTTCTTCTTCTTCTTCTTCTTCTTCTTCTTCTTCTTCTTCTTCGTCCTCCCCTCACCTCCAGCTCCTCTTCCTCCTTCATCTTCTTCGTATTCCTTCTCGAAGATACTTCCCGTCCTCCTCCTCCTGCTACTCCTACTTCTTATTACTCTTCCCCTTGTTCACTCTATTTTCCCTTCTACTCCTTCTTCCTCCACCTTATCCTTCTCTCCTTCACCCTCTTCTTCTCCTACTCATCTTCTCCTCTTCTTCTTTGTGCCTGATCTAGTGCAGACATTAGCAATCATTTCTCTCCACTCCTCCTCTCTGCCATCTTATACTTTAACCACATTCACATTTCTTACATTGCTACTTGTTGCTCGGCTATTAAACCTTTCCACATACATTTATCTCTGTCATCCCTGCGCCTCTCTTGCCTACTATGTCCCCACACAAGGCTGACATTTCTACGTCACCTCGTCTACCGATAAGTCCCGAACATTCCATTTGTCTTTCCCTAATGGTTTGGTAAAAGATTTACTAACGATTGCACTTGTCGATATCTTAGCGTGTGTTGCAATACATGGTCTCTACAGTTCAGCCCAGGCTTTGTGCTACGGAGAGATTATTATGTCTTTTTTGAAGCACAATGTAACAAACTATCGTCTGTTTAAGACGGCAAGGTGCCAATACTAGTAGTAGTAGAGGTAGTAGTTGTAGTAGTTGTTATAGTTATTAGCAGTAGCAGTAGTAGTAGCTGTAGCAACAGCATCAGCAGCAGTAGTAGTAGTAGCAGTAGTAGTAGTAGTAGTAGTAGTAGTAGTAGTAGTAGTAGTAGTAGTAGTAGTAGTAGCAGTAGTAGTAGTAGTAGTAGTAGCAGTAGTAGTAGCAGCAGCAGTAGTAGTAGTAGCAGTAGCAGTAGTAGTAGTAGCAGCAGTAGTAGCAGCAGCAGCAGTAGCAGTAGTAGTAGCAGCAGCAGCAGTAGTAGTAGTAGTAGCAGTAGCAGTAGCAGTAGCAGTAGTAGTAGTAGTAGTAGTAGTAGTAGTAGTAGTAGTAGTAGTAGTAGTAATAGTAGCACCAGCAGCAGCAGAAGCAGCAGCAGCAGCAGTGGCAGTAGTAGTAGTATCGTCGTCTTCTCTGTCAACGTTATTCTCAACATTCTTCTAACTAACAAACCATATCTCCGCTTCACCCAGTTCTCCAATAATTTCATTTCTCATGATAAAAGTCCATGTTATTCCCACGTGTAAGGCGCACTGGGCGTGTGTAGCTAAACCCATATTTTCATAAGGCAACCGGCTCTAAGTGGGTGATGTGGTGGGTTTACACCGGCTGCTTTTATTTCAAAAGATTAAAAAAAAGACTGAAGTTTCATACACGATACAATATTGACACAAATTTCAAACGAACGAAAGAAGAAGAGGAGGAAGTTCCCAAGACATTTCTTGGTATCTGGGTCGACATAGGAGCTCATGGCAATTTTAAAAACTGGAAACTGTCCAGCTGTGTATCGAACCCAAAACCACTCATGCGGCAGGGGAAATCTAGCCGCTACTCAACCGCGTCCCCCATGTCTCATTATGCTGCACTATTAAGATATTGAAATATTCAACCAAGTTTATTTATCGTAGTTGGACAACAGCGTCCATATCTGGCGCACAACTCGCAACAGTGCCTCCTCGATCGATGACTATCGCTTGGCAGTGTATCGACTACAGAATCCATGAGATTCCTACAGTTAGCGACCTACAGGCTTTGCTGCACGCGGACAACAACCCGATGCTGCTGGAGTAGGAGGTCGTGCATGGTAGATTTTCACCAGTGTAGTCCGAAGTCAAATCTCCCAGAGAGAGGGGGGTAAAAGTGTCTTTCCCTAGGATAACTGGAGTATTTCGGTGTCCGCGAGTAACTGTGATGAATGTAAAGATGGAAGGGGCATGTGATCTGGTCTGGAGAGTGTAATATGTGGCGGATTTCAATGTTCTTCTCTGCTCAATAGACGTGAGGAAACTATGTTTTCTAAAGTTCTGTTGTGGGATTCAGGCATTCGTGTTTAATGGTGGGTATTTAGACGTGTGTTTTCTAAAAGTTGCGTTGTGGGATTCATGCATTCGGGTTTGATAGTGGGTATTTAGACGTGTGTTTTCTAGAAGTTGTGTTGTGGGAATCAGGCATTCGTATTTGATAGTGGGTATTTAGACGTGTGTGGCACTCAGATATTTCGAAGTGTCTTGTTTAGAAGTTGTGTTGTGGGAATTAGACATTCGTGTTTGATGGTGGGTTTTTCTAGAAGTTGTGTTGTGGGAATTAGGCATGCGTGTTTGATGGTGGGTATTTAGACGTGTGTTTTTCAGAAATTGTGTCATGGAAATCAAATTTAGAAATGTTTTTATTTCTTCTAGAGGTTGCATTATAGGAATTAATCATTGTTGTTAGGTATTCAGATAAAGACACGTGTTTTCTAGAGATTGAAGTGGAAATCAGGTTTAGAAGTCTTTTCTAGAAGCTTTGTTGTAGGAATTAGACACTGATATTCCGTGGTAGATATTCAGAAGTGTTTCCTATAATTTGTGTTATTAAAATCAGCTATAGACGTGTGTTTTCTAGAAGTTATGATGTAGGAATCTGATATAGATGTGTGTTATCTAGAAGTTATGATGTAGGAATCTGATATAGATGTGTGTTGTCTAGAAGTTATGATGTAGGAATCTGATATAGATGTGTGTTGTCTAGAAGTTATGATGTAGGAATCTGATATAGATGTGTGTTGTCTAGAAGTTATGATGTAGGAATCTGATATAGATGTGTGTTGTCTAGAAGTTATGATGTAGGAATCTGATATAGATGTGTGTTGTCTAGAAGTTATGATGTAAGAATCTGATATAGATGTGTGTTGTCTAGAAGTTATGATGTAGGAATCTGATATACATGTGTGTTGTCTAGAAGTTATGATGTAGGAATCTGATATACATGTGTGTTGTCTAGAAGTTATGATGTAGGAATCTGATATAGATGTATGTTGTCTAGAAGTTATGATGTAGGAATCTGATATAGATGTGTGTAGTCTAGAAGTTATGATGTAGGTATCTGATATAGATGTGTGTTGTCTAGAAGTTATGATGTAGGAATCTGATATAGATGTGTGTTGACTAGAAGTTATGATGTAGGAATCTGATATAGATGTGTGTTGTCTAGAAGTTATGATGTAGGAATCTGATATAGGTGTGTGTTGTCTAGAAGTTATGGTGTAGGAATCTGATATAGATGTGTGTAGTCTAGAAGTTATGATGTAGGTATCTGATATAGATGTGTGTTGTCTAGAAGTTATGATGTAGGAATCTGATATAGATGTGTGTTGTCTAGAAGTTATGATGTAGGAATCTGATATAGATGTGTGTTGTCTAGAAGTTATGGTGTAGGAATCCGGTATAGATGTGTGTTGTCTAGAAGTTATGATGTAGGAATCTGATATAGATGTGTGTTGTCTAGAAGTTATGATGTAGGAATCCGGTATAGATGTGTGTTGTCTAGAAGTTATGTTGTGGGAATCTGGTTTAGAAGTTTGTTTTCTAGAAGCTTTGTTGTAGGAATTAGAACTTCAAATTTGGTGATTGGTATTTAGAAGCATGCTACTGAAAAGTGTGTTCTGTCGGCTTTTGAGTGTTTTCCAGGCATTATTGTTGTAGAAATCATCATCATGTGCCTTGCCGACTGGCATAGTCGTCCGTCCTTTGCACAAATCTCTGTCCTTGGTGTTCTGGATCAACTCTGCTGATGATATTCCTCCATGCCACCGTCTCAGTCCATCCAGCATCATTTCTCTTGGTCTGCATCTGCTAATTTTCCCACTGATCTTGCCAGTTGTCTCGATGTTCTCCAATGCCTCTCTTCTCATCACATGACCAAACGAAGCTGTTATGTCTCTTTCTTATTGTTGTATATAGTGTTCTAGTTTTATTAGCCTCTTTCAAGCAGTCATTGTTAGTTACTCTGGCAGTCCAAGGCATTCGCAACATTCGTCTCAGGAACTACATCTCCCAAGCGCATCCTAATTTGTTCCTTCAGATTTCATGATTCACTGCCATACGGCAAAACAGGTTCTGTATCAAATTTCAGCACTCTCGTTCTTACATTGCATAATATAGTTTTCATTTTCTGAAATGTAGCTTTTTCTTGATTTGTTCTGCTCTTAGTCTGTGTCACATAGGATTGTAGAAATGTCATGATCAGTAATCAGATATGCACTTCTGAATTATGTGTTCTATAAACGTGCAGAGAAAATGTATTCCAGGTATCATGTCGTAGAAATCAGTTATTAATCACAAGGAACCGTGGTGAGATTATACTAAGTGCAACTGCCTACCAAAATAGTTGCTCGGGTTCAATCCTCAGCTATTGAAGTGTTTCTATTTTTTTTTTATTTTTGCGTTGGCTTTGAACCCAAGTGTAGTCCATACACTTGCTACTAATTCTAGTGCAATGGACTGATTGTCGCCTGTGGATTAGCTGGGTCATCAAAAACGTTGGATACTGTGTTTTATCATCATAAACGTTGGGTACAATGTTATATCATCCTAAACTTTGGATACTGTGTTATATTGCCATAAACATTGGATTCTTCTTCTTCTTCTTCTTCTTCTTCTTCTTCTTCTTCTTCTTCTTCTTCTTCTTCTTCTTCTTCTTCTTCTTCTGCGTTGGTCCGGAGTGTTTTATTTTCAGACGTAATTGCGGTATGTCTAGTTAGGCACCCCTGGACCAAGACCCTTAGACTAACACATCCGACTTTAGCGTGCGTTTTTTTAATCAAGTTAGCATTCCTGGGGGACTCTCACTGTTGTGGTGCCGTCCACACCCCAGCTGGTCAAGTTAGAACGGTCGAAGACTTCACAGCCAGCCCTCAAGGGAAGACACGGGCAATCCATGGGCATTTACCGCTATCCAAGTAGGCTTCCATAATTGCAGGGCCGACGCATAGCACTCTGGTACTGGGCCCACCCAAGGAATCGCCATGTCCTGCACATGGTGCTTTAATTCCTCACTTCGATGTATTGGGCATTTCGTTCGCCACAGGCCACTCCTCGAGCAAACCAGGAACGGTCAGTCTGCAGACGACTTCCCCTCAGCGAGCTTTCGGTTCGGACGTGTACGGACGCTGTGCACGGAAGACAAGATAGTCACAGCTGTTCCGGCCGGAAGACAAGATAGTTAGAGCTCTTCCAGCCGGAAGACAAAATCTTGTTCCGGGCACAAGGACATTTCACTCGGACGTTTTTGCGCTGTGCCAGTTTTATTTGCCACCTTTAGGCCAGCACAGTCGACTTTGGCGGGAATTTTTTTTAAAAATCAGGTTGGTCTTCCTGGGAAACATTGGATACAATATCACATAATTATAAACATTGGGTACAATGTTGTATCATCAAGAACTCGGGTACAATGTTACATCATCCAGACCTTAGGTACAATGTTACATCATCCAGACCTTGGGTACAATGTTATATCATCCAGATCTTAAGTACAATATTATATTATTCAGACCTTGGGTACATTGTTATATCATCCAGACCTTGGGTGCAATGTTTGTCATCCAGACCTTGGGTGCAATGTTTATGTCATCCAGACCTTGGGTGCTATGTTTATGTCATCCAGACCTTGGGTTGCAATGTTTATGTCATCCAGACCTTGGGTGCAATGTTTATGTCATCCAGACCTTGGGTACAATGTTTATGTCATCCAGACCTTGGGTACATTGTTATATCATCCAGATCTTGGGTACATTGTTATATCATCCAGACCTTGGGTACAATGTTATATCATCCAGATCTTGGGTACAATGTTATATCATCCAGACCTTGGGTACATTGTTATATCATCCAGACCTTGTGTGCAATGTTTATGTCATCCAGAACTTGGGTACAAGGTTATATTATCCAGACCTTGGGTACAGTGTTATATTATCCAGACCTTGGGTGCAATGTTATATCATCCAAAACCTTGGGCGCATTGTTATATCATCCAGACCTTAGGTACAATGTTATGTCATCCAGACCTTGGGTACAATGTTATATCATCCAGACCTTGGGTACAATATTACATTATCCAGACCTTGGGTACAATGTTATATCATCCAGATCTTGGGTACAATGTTATATCATCCAGACCTTGGGTACAATACTATACTATCCCAGACTAAGGAGGGCTGGCTACCATATCCCGTAGAAAACCTTAGCTGCAAAATTCAACTACCCATGACCAAGCCTGAAGGTTCGGACAGAAGAATAACTCTGAGAACCAAGATGGCGCAACCAAGATTGCGGGAGGCTGTTATAGAAGAAATACGGCGGGATGTGGAGAAAGCCACAAGAAGTCCGGATAACCGACATATTCCCTGTATGGGTGATGTGGAGAGGATACGGAGAGAGCTGTGGGAGATAGAACAAGATAGGACCGCTTGAGTTGATCCAGGACCTGCGGGTCTAATTTAGGACGCTTGCCTCACGTTCCGAAGATCGCGGGATCGTTTCCAGATCCAGTCCTTTGGTTCACGAGTGCAGTTTTCTCGGAACCGCAAGGGGGTTGTCGCTGGAGGTACAGAGCTCGTGCTTTGTGCGACGCTTTCGGCAGGTCGCCCTGCGGAGAGACCGATTTATATGGGATAAAACCCGGTGCAGTGAAGCCCGTCGTTAAACCCCTTTTCGCCTGGTTGAGCGCCTATGCTCCAATCGGGGAATAAACTCCAGAAGAAGAAAAACAAAAAGACTGCACCATGAAGACAGCGCACAGGGCTGTCGGAATCCCCTTTAAGCCCGTCGTCAACCCTGAAACGGCACTAGATAATGGTGATGGTTCTACATGCCGTATCCGCTCACCAACCATGAGTCCCCATGCTCACATCCAGAACACATTCGACTACCACACGACGCGTGTTTTCCCGAGCCTGTTCCGCACAGACGTGTGTTTTCCCGAGCCTGTCCCGCGACTCAACAGCCCTGCATCGGGCAACAATAACTGCCCCAGCCGACGCTGTTGATTGGGTCGTGTCTTCGAGTCTGCAAATCGATAACTACAATCTGTCCAAAAATAGCTTCGTGGAATGGAGTAGAAAACTACTGTAAACCTCTTATTTTTTTGTTTACCGCCCGAGTTTTCTATGATCTGAGTGCCGAGGGTGGGTGCTGCGTTAACTCTCTCGCGCGTCAAACAACAAACGTTTTTTTTTTCAGTGCGTATGTATGCTTTTATGATGTCTCCCCCACTTGTTACGTTAAATATCTGTGCCAAATCGTTACTGTAACTCCTTCTGTCCGAACACATTAACCGTTTTTTTCTCCAGATTAGTACTGTAACTCCCTCATTTATAACACATTAATTATCAAATTGTTACTCTAATTCCTTCTGCCCAAAAATATCAGTGATGTCTGTCCATATTGTTACTTAACTCTTTTCCTAAAACTGTAACCATCTCTGTCCAGATTGTTACTTTATGTAACTCCTTCTGTTCTAACACATTAACAATTTATGTCCATATTGTTGCCGTAATTTCTTTAATAGTAACGCAGCAACCAATCTCTGCCCAAATTGTTACTGTAACTCTTTCTGTCCCACAAGATTAAAGATCAGTCCAAATTTTTTACCGTAACTCCTTCCGTCCCAGACATATTGCTACTGTAATTTCAGTCGGTTCCAGTACATTAACCACCTCGTATCGGAGAGAAAGCGGGAGGCTGGGGGGAGGGGGGGTGGGGTCCGTTCTCTCGCCTTCTATCTATCTATCTATCTATCTATCTATCTATCTATCTATCTATCTATCTATCTATCTGCCTGCATGCCTGCCTGCCTGCCTGCCTGCCTGCCTGCCTGCCTGTCTGCCTGCCTCCGTCCGCCCGTCTGTCCGTCTGTCTCCTTGTCTGTCTAGCTACTTGGCCAAACATCTGTCCGTCTATCCATCCATCAATCCATCCATCCATCCGTCTTTCTATCTATCCATCCGACCATACATCCATCCATTATCCACTCATCCATACACCTACCAACCCTTCCATCCGCGCATATTGGGTCTACTTATCTAACTCACAAAACATAACAGAACCAACACTCACAACCCGATAACGAAGTCCCAGTCAAATACCAGACACAATCAAATACCACACACAATCAAATACCACACAGAATCAAATACCACACAGATTAAAATATCACACATTAAAATACCACACAGATTAATCAACATGCCAGCAGACAGAAGAAGACTACAACCCGCCGTCTGTCCATCTACATGCCAGCAGACAGAATAAGAATGTGTACAACCCGCCGTCTGTCCATCTACATGCCAGCAGACAGAATAAGAATGTGTACAACCCGCCGTCTGTCCATCTACATGCCAGAAGACAGAATAAGAATGTGTACAGCCCGCCGTCTGTCCATCTACATGCCAGAAGACAGAATAAGAATGTGTACAACCCCCTGTCTGTCCATCTACATGCCAGCAGATAGAATAAGAATGTGTACAACCCCCCGTCTGTCCATCCACATGCCAGCAGACGGGATAAGAATGTATACAACCCCCCGTCTGTCCATCTACATGCCAGCAGACGGGATAAGAATGTGTACAACCCCCCCGTCTGTCCATCAACAAGAACGGACTCAGAAAAGAGACGATGCGAAAGAAGTTGATGGCGGAGCCTCGGTTTGACCACAGATGGGGGGGGGGGGGGGGATGATCTTGGGGATGTGCCCAGACTACAGTTGGCTGGAATCGATATCAGTCAATGGCCGTCAGACACGAAAGGGCCCCGCTGACGTCATTATTGGTTTGGGAAGGTTGGGGAAGCATAACGCCTGTAGCTGGGCGTCTGTCGTAATACACTTGTTTTCTTCTGTCCACTATTATGTAAATGGTTTAGAGAGAGAGAGAGAGAGAGAGACGGAGGAGAGAGAGCAGGCGGAGGAGAGAGAGAGTATGCGGAGGAGAGAGAGAGTAGGCGGAGGAGACAGAGTAGGCGGAGGAGAGGAGAGAGAGAAAGAAGAGGAGGGGAGTGAGAGATTGAGGAGGAGGGGAGTGAGAGAATGAGGAGGAGGTATGGTAAAAAGAAGAGGAGAAGGGAGAGGAGAGGAGAGAGGGGGATGAGATAGAAATAGGAGGAGGGCAGAGACAGAGAGAAAGAGGTTGAGGAGGGAGAGAGAAAGAAAGTGGAGGAGGAGAGAGAAAGAGGAGGAGGATGAGAGAGAAAGGGGAAGAGAGACAAAGATGAGGAGGAGAGAGACAAATAGGAGGAGAGAGATAAAGCAGAAGAGAGATAAGTAGAAGAGAAGGAGGAAAGAGAAAGAGATTAGCCAGATTTACACGTAGCAATACGTAAAAGCGACGTCCGTTGCTCTGTGAAGCCCCTTTCCCCGTTCGATAGCTTTGAAGTTGAACGTAGTCTACACTGGACTGATCTTTGCTCATGGGCGTTAAAAAGTAAAGGCACCTTTTACACATAATAAGACGCATTGGGTATATGGTACTCAGCGCATATTTTATAGCCAACTCTCTACTCAGTGGGTGAGGTGGTTAGTCTAACTCTGGCCATCTTTTGCCTTCCAATACATTTCTGGTACCCGAGAATCGGTAGCGGTTCTCGCCGCGGTAGTAACTTACGGAGTATGTGAGCCGGTCGCTCAAAAAGCAGTGGCAAACTACTGAACGTGATCTTGCCTTGTACACCAACAGCAGCTGAAAATGCTGATGTTGACTGCGACGTTCTGTGGGGGATATGCAAAAATAAAATTAGGCTGGGGTGACATGAAAGGCCAGATCAGTTTTAAACATTCGCGATGCAGGTTCGAAACCGTGTTCACCAGGCACGTGAAGCGTCAGGCTTTCACTAATATAGGCCACACACTCAACTGAATGATGCGGAGTGGTTAGTTCGAGTCCACGCCCCTGCCCGTCACAGACATCCCCCCAGAAACTTCTGAAAGGTGTTTTTTAGACTTGGTCGTCCCCAGGGCCGTACTGCCAGGGGAAAAAAGAGAATCTCACACTCTCTCTCTCTCCTTCCTCTCTCCTCCGCCTACTCTCTTTCTCTCTCTGTCTCCCTCCTAACCCTTTACAAGAAGTGGACAGAAAACAAGTCTAATACGACACTCGCCCAGCTACATGCGCTATGGTTCCCTTCGCTGGGAACTGAACCTTGGCCACTGTTCTCGTGGATAACCCACTATGCCATCGCGGTAAACGGATAGGAAGAATTAAGAAAAAGCCAGAATTTCTAAAAATGACCCAAAAAGGTTTGGACAGAAGTTTGCCAAAATATGTCCAGTGGAAAACTGCGCAGTCCGTGAGGGCATTATTCATGGCATTAGTAATACTACGACTCACATCACGCGCCTGAGCTGCTCAGCGCTTCACAGAATGCTGTTGGTGAATAAGTACTCACTAGTGTAGTCCATCCCTTTCATGGCTTGGGTGCGGCGCTGGTAGAGTGGGTAAGCCACTCAGTTGCTAGCACGGCGGTCTTCTGGTTGAGCAGGGTTGTTTACCCCTGGTGTAATGATTGCGTTTCTAGTGCGTCTAGAACTCACAAATCCGCCCGTGTGTTGCCTGGGCCCATACGGGGAAGCAAAGAATAGTAACACTGTTGCCTGCCATGCTCGTCGTAAGAGGCGACAAGGAGACTATGGTTCCGTCGCCCTGCTACTGAGTGAGTGTGTGGCGCGACACTGTGAGCTGTGAATTTCGCATGGAATGCTTTTGCATCTGTCCGCGGTTGTGTTTAGCGTGAACTGCATGTTCGAAACGATGACAGCCGGATGTTGCTGGATTTACTGGTTTGCCTTTTCGGTTCACAAGTGCATTTTTCACGAGACTCCTGGGAGTCGTCGCTGTAGCTATGGAATTCGGGCTTTGTGCGGCGCTTTCGGTGGGTCGCTCTGCGGAAAGAGACCGAGCCACATGGGATAAAACCCGGATCAATGAAGTCTTTCTGGTGACTGCCATTTCCATCGACGATGAACTGTATATTTCGTGGATGACTTGTGTTGGCATTCTGGCGGTGGCAGTGTACCTGTGCGGGCTGTTAGGTTGCCGACACTCCTGTTTATTCTATTGTTCACATGGGGCGGCGAGGAGCATTTTGTGTCATATTCACTGGCACAGGAACGGAGCAATATGGGGACTACCCGTTGCCGTGAAGTTGGAACCGCGACTAACTAACTCACAAATCGACCCATCAGTCCTTTCATCCATTATCCACCCCTCCATTCCTTACCCACCCACCCTTTCACGCATCCATCCACCTATCCATTCTTCCATCCATTAATTTCATCCATTCATCCACCATTCCGTCCAATACCCACGATCCATCCTTTTATCCATTCATTCAGTCAACCATCCTTCCATCCATTCCCAATCGACCCACCCATCCTTCCATCCGTTACACACTCATCCATCCATTCATCCATCAATGGATCCTTCCATTATCCATCCACCCACCCACCTATTCATCTATTCATCCAGACGATGTAACGAAATGGTTATGAATGCAATTCGCAATCCCGCATAACACTTTGGAACCACAGCTGTGGACGATTTGGCAGCAGATCGCCTTGTGCTGCAATGGTATGCGTGCCGGTCTTTCAGAAAACATTGGTAAACTACTTAACATAAGCTTTCTAAGAAATCACAAACCGCCAAAAATGCTGGGGTTGACTGCGACATCCTATAAAGGATATGAAATCAACTTTTTAAAAATAAGTATTGGACAATTTTGAAATGGGAAAATCTTCACTACTGCAAGCGATCAAGAAGACATTTCTGTTTAAATCGCAAGCGAGTCGACTTCACTGCCCCCGGTTTTATCGGTCTCTTTCCGCAGCTGGGCCTGCCGAAAACATCTCACAAAGCACGAACTCCGTAGGTCCAGCCACGACCTCCAGTATTTTCTAGAAAACTGCACTCATGAACCCAATGATGGAGTCCTGAAACGATCCTGTAGTCTTCGGAACGTAAGGCAAGCGTCCTACCCACTACGCCAGTTATACCCCCAGGTCCTGGATCAACTCGAGAGGTCCTATCTTGTTCTATTTCCCGCAGGTCTCTCCGTGTCCTCTCCAGGTCGGCATTCCGGACTTCTTGTGGTTTTCTCCACAGCACGTTATAATTCTTATAGAAAAGCCTCCCGCCATCTTGGTTGTCAGAGATATTCTTCTGTCCGTATCTTCAGACCTGGTCATGCTTGGCTGGATTCTTCTTCTTCTTCTTCTTCTTCTTCTTCTTCTTCTTCTTCTTCTTCTTCTTCTTCTTCTTCTTCTTCTTCTTCTTCTTCTTCTTCTTCTCACCGAAAGAAACAAACGTAAATAACAGAAGCATAAACTAAATAAATAATCTATGTAAACTATATCAATATCCCATTGCCTTTGAAAGACTGTACCGTCTCCCCCCCCCCCCCACCTCCTCGCCGCCGTCTCATACATGTTGAATCGGGAATCTTCTGCCCACACACTGACCTGGCAATTCCTTACCCCCTCCCCCCTTACACCCCCCCCCCCCTCCCTCACCAACCGTCTCCCCACTTCCGCCTTTAGCAACATCCGATTCTGGGCAGACGTTTGACGTCACATCTTGAGCCGGAGACACCAAAACAAGAAATGCAATCGGCCTGTCTCCACGTGGGGATTCGGTATGTTCAGTCCATGTTTTTCATTTCCCGGCCGGATCTCCGTCCCCAGTTGGGTTTCATTTATATCTGCTCTCCTCGTGTATACATTCCCATACCCGCTGTTTTTAAATCCTCACCGTATCGATGTGTTTCGTAGAGTATACATTTATTTTCCCGCTTTATTCATGTTAGGCTCTGTTTTGTTGCATTTCACCTCCCGGCTTTTACACTTCCATTCCCCATTTATAACATGTGAATTCCGAGTTATTATATCTCGTCTCTCGTCTTATACGTTCTTATTGTCACTTTATAAATCTTAATCGGGCGGCACTCACCAAAAACACCTCACATTGTGCCAACGGCTTCGAGCGGAGGAGCGCACATGGGAGTGTACACGTCTTATCCTGGTGCGAGGAAACGCATCCAAAAGACTAAATGTGGCAGGGCAGACCAGACCCTAAGCATTGGCCGGCAACTGGTCTAGGATCAAAGCTCCGACAGGCGGACAGTTATAGAATTGCTTTGCTTATCTGACAGCTTCTGGAGCTTGTCTTGTTCCAGATGTATTGGCGTTACTTTTACTCTGGAGTAAACTAGACAAGCCGAGAGAGAGAGAGAGAGAGAGAGAGAGAGAGAGAGAGAGAGAGAGAGAGAGAGAGAGAGAGATCATGTTGCATCGGCAATACATGGTCATAATCAACAATTCAGCCGAGGCTTTGGACAATGAAGAAGTATAACTCCATTCCTGGTCTTCTACTGCCATGGGTTGTAGTTATCCTTGCACAATGTAATAAACTATCGTCTGTTGAGACGGCAATGCGCCCGTACCAGTTATAAATTTCTGCTCTGTTTTTCCCAACTTATAACCCACTTATAAGTCTATAGATCGCTTTATATCTCCCTGGACTATAGATTTTATCCTTGAGCTATAAATGTTCATTCCTAGGCTGTGGATGTTCATATTTGTATTATATATGCTCAGTTATCAGTTATCAGTTGGGGTATCTTCGTTGCACTCCGGACATGTCCATAGGTGCTCAGATCCTCCCCCCAGCATATGCATCAGCGTCCGGTGGCTATATATGCTCATATATATATATATATATATATATATATATATATATATATATATATATATATATATATATATATATATATATATATATATATATATATGCTGGTTCCTGGGCTATGGATTGTCTTTCTTGTGCTATAAAATGTTCGTTCCTAAAGACAATATAACCAGACAACTCTCTTTTCTGGAACTCACAAGGCAAACGAAATAAAGGGAGACATAAAAACACAGAAAAGAGCGAAACAGACAGAGATTCAGTGCCGAAAGATAATATATATAGCTATATTAAGAATACGCTATACTTGCGGGGTATTTGAGCCGGTCGCTCAGAAAGCAATGGCAAACTACTGAGCGTAATCTTACCAAGAAATCTACAATCAGCTGAAAGATGCTGATGTTGAAAGCGATGTCCTGTAAAGGATATGCAAACATATATATACTAAGGATATCGGGTTATTTGTTTTGTTTCATGGCATCTTTCGCAATTTCAATGCTCAGTGAACGGAAACATACATTGTAATACTTTCATTTGATTGTATACCGGGTTTCTCTTTGTTGTTACGGACGCAATTCGTAATCATGCATACCGCTTTCAAAACACAGCTGCTGGCGATTTGGCAGCAAACTGCCTTGCGTTGGATTTATGAAAATTGTATGAGAACTGGTGGTTCAGAAAGCAATGACAAACTAATGAACGTAAACTTGCCAAGAAATCACAAACAGTGAAAAACAAAATTCTGAGAAAGGATGCGACGTCCTGTAACGGATATAGTTAGTTAATTAGTCGCGGTTATAACTTCACAGCAAAGGGTCGCCACATAATGCTCTATTCCTGTGCCAGTTAATATCACAGAAAGGATATGCAACTAACTAACAATGTTTGGTCCAAACCTTTTTTTTTTTTTTTTTTGTCACTGAATCAGATAATAACATTGGGAGGGCATGGAGGATGCTGCGGGAGATAGCAAACGATAGGAGGATTTGGAGTGGGTTGACTGAGGACCAGTGGCCCAACACGGGGTATAGGGCAGAAGAAGTAGAAGAGTCGAATCCAGAGCCGTACAGGTTGGACAAGAATAATCCTTCCTCTGTTGAGGGTTCATTCCGGACCATGATCTTGGCAGTTCAGCGTACTAACAAATTCTGATCAAAGGTTAGTTTCATTTCCGTGCCAGGGCATGTGGGTGTACACGGAAATGAGCAGACTGACAGGCTAGCAGGTAAGGTTATTGTGGAGGGCGGACGAGCCATGGACCAGACTGATATATCATATACTGAATGCTCTACGAGAAGTAAGTCGTTTGCGAGAACCAAGTGATAACTTTGAATCTACAACCATGGTCAGACTGCGAGAACAGCAAGTTAAAATAGATGTGGCCATACAAGTACACTATGCAGGAAGCCAAAGAAGATTAATTAATCAACAGAGAACTGGTGTCGTGAGCCGCTACACACTGCGGGTTTTACTGAGTATGGGATCCGAACACTGTAAGGACTGAATAGTTCGATGTGCAACGACGATGATCTGTCGACTGACTGACTGACTGACTGACTGACTGACTGACTGGCTGGCTGGCTGGCTGGCTGGCTGGCTGGCTGGCTGGCTGGCTGGCTGGCTGGCTGACTGACTGACAACTGTGCCTCGGCTACTGATATTCATCGCGTAATTCGTGTACAGTCTAGAAATTCTCCCGTGTTTGCTTATTTCATTGTTACTGTACATAGACACATCGTACATAATACATTTGTTGGATATTCTTCTTCTTCTTCTTTCGTTCGCCTGAAATATGTCTATAACTGCTATGTTGTCTCTTGTATGAATCTAACAGTCTTTTTTAGTTCACTCGGCGGTCCATAGAGTTTATCTTCCACTGTCGTCTCTCTAGGCCTGAAGGTTCGCCTGGATATGTTGTAGTTTGGGCAGTCCTGGAGTATTTGCTCTGCTGTCTGCGACGCAAAACCACATGTGCACATGGCTGAGTCACCAATCTTGAATTTTGTATACATGTGGTTGCGTAATCTATTGTGTCCTGTTCTGAGGCGCAGAATAATGACTGTTCCGGTCTGTCCATAACGTACTAGTCGTGTTGAATAGGGTGTGGTGGCCTTCTGACTGATTTGATCATTCTTTTCTTTTGGTGGAATGTAATGGGCACATCAGGCTGTTCTTCTTTGGCTCCTTCCTTAGCTAATCGATCAGCTCTGTCGTTTCCGGGCACTCCACAGTGGGAAGGTATCCACTGTATGGTGACCTTATGCTGACTGCTAAGTTTAGAAAGTAGTGTCCTTAGAACTGGTAATTTCCCAGACAGGAGTGCCCCTATTACTGATTTTTGCATCTGTCAATATCACCACAGGTTGTCTACCATGGTTGGTATTTTGTAATTTCTCTATTGCTATCTTGATTGCTGTTGGATATTAAAGAACTAATCCACTGAAATTCCGATTGTACATTGAATTGTACTCCAAACTGTATTTTTAACGCGTATACGCGTTAGAGTGGATTCGCCAAATGGCGAGGGACACTGGTAATAGGGAAAGCAAATCAACACACAAAAATTACTCCAGTGCACTAGAAGTAATAGCCCGTATATGGACTACGTATGGGTTCAAAGCGAGTGAGCGAAAAGAAAATGTAGCAGAGGAATGGACAAAAACCTGGCTAGTTTCTGTGTCGCAGTTTTCCTTTCATCTTTCCCCGAAAATCTTTTTATCTTGGGCAATTAATGGAATGTTTTGATTAGGATTGTCTCAACGGAAATGTTTCCAATGAAACCAGCGGAGACAAGGACAGCGGAAATGGGTTTCCCCTGGCCTCCAGTTTCTGAATGTACCAGGCATTCGGCACGTTCAAAGTTATTTCCCCACATAAAATGTGCTAGGTGGCGCTGAGTGGATGGCGGACATTGGCTTTATGCTGAAAGCCGTTAATGGCACGTATTTCGGATCAAACAGGTTGTTGATTCAATGGATTCCCTTGCACTTGATATATATGTGTGTGTGTGTGGGTGTGTGTGTGTGTGTGTGTGTGTGTGTGTGTGTGGGTGTGTGTGTGTATGTGTGAGTTATGGACAACATAGTGGAATCAACTATGTGTCAGGTTTTAGTCAGATATGACAACTACCGTATGACAGTAGAGGGTACTACCTGCTTTCTGTTAGCTCCGAATGTTGGGCGGCGCTTACCAAAGCCGACACCCCACATTGTACCAACGGCTTCGGGTGGAGGAGTGTAATTGGGTGGGGACAAGCCTTATGCTGTTGCGAGGAAATGCAGCCTACAGACTAAATGTCTCGGCAGGGTAGACTAGGCCCTAAGCCTTGGTCGGCAACTGGTCTAGGATCAAAACTTTGACAGGCGGATAGTTGGAGCATTGCTTTGCTGATCCGGCAGCTTCTGCAGCTGGTCTTGTTCTAGACATATCGGCGTTACCTTTCCTCTAGAGTAAACTAGGCAGGCCGAGAGAGGGCTCATAATGCACGGACAACACATGGTCTCTACAATTCAGCCCAGACTTTGTGTTATAGGAAGCACAATGTAATAAACTATAGTGTGTCAAGACGGCAGGGTGCTAGTAGTATAGTGTTAGTTTTTTAGTGGCACCTTGCCGTCTTTACAGACGAAAGTATATGGATTGGAACTAGAAGTAGAATTTCACCGCACAATGTCTGGTCTTGAATTCAGAGAACATATGTTGCCCATGCAGCATGATCCCTCTCTCGGCCTTGCCTTGTTTTCTCCAGAGGGAAGGATGACCAGTACGTCTGGAACAAGGTAGGCTTCAGATGCTGGCGGCTCAGCATCAAACCTCCAAGAGCAGAAGGTGAGAAGCGACCAGGTCCTCACATCCGGGGGATTTGACTTAGAGGCGTTCAGCCATATCCCTCAGCTGAGTGCCTCAAACCAAGTGTCAGGACCTTTGTTTTTCGCATATCCTATTTACAGGACATCACTGTCAACACCATATTATTACCACTGTCGTTGATTTCTTGGCAAGATTACACTCAGTAGTTTGCCATTGATTTCTGAGCGACCGGCTGACATAGCCCCGTAAGTAACCAAGGCGACGCGATCCGCTACCGTATCTCGCGCAGCTGCGTTATCCTACGTGGATATAAGGATTACGAGGAAAGTCAATAACACCTTCGCCAGGGAGACCGGCGTCTGGACCTGTACATAATGGGAAATCAACTACTCCTGTCTTCTTGCAATGTGTGTAACATGCTAAGCCTGGTACTACAACCCGATGTGATTGTTATTTGAGCCAATTTCGTGTTTAAAAATTGCATGCAATTTGCAGGACGTTGCGATCAACCTCAGATTGATATTCTATGCAGTTTTACGTTCAGTAGTTTGCCATTGCTTTCTGAACGAGAAGTTGACGTTTAAGGCCAACTGACATCCGGAACACCAGGAACCGAGATCTGTGGAGAGACATGAACGCCTACGCCAGCTGGCTGGGCACATGACGACGACGGTGACGATGATGATGATGATGATAACGAGAACACGCAAAGTAACTCATGTTGCAAGATGGAAGTGCCGAGGAGAGAAAGATCTAAACCAGGCACGTCGAATCCACTCGGACACAGTAACCGGACGACGCCTTCTCCCAATCATTATTATTTAACGCGGCATATATCATTTCGTCTGGAACTATGGAGGGAGGAGGGAGGGGGGGGGGGGGGTGTTATCGCTAATTCATCTTTCCAGGGCGTGGGTGGAATCCGGTAATGGCAGCCGGAGATGAACCGATTCAAGATGGGAGAGAGTCGGGTATTGTTAGATGGGGTTTATTTCTTGCGACGATCAATACTCCATTTGATCGTATACCCCAATGATTGACGTCATAGCCCCGCATTAAGTGCTGGTCGGCGGAGTAGTACATCGCGGGTAATGAAATACATGACACTAAAGTCAGAGGTAATCAAAGAAGTGGCGGGTAACATGGGTTGTGAAGATATCACTGGAAAACGCGGACTAGTGGTAATGAACGAAAATGGAGACGTATTCATTATTTTTTATGCAGTCAATCAATATGTCATAGGAGAAATTGGTTTTCCACATACAAAAATACATAAAGCAATGTCGGTATCATCAGACTTTCTTCTTATAGTCCATGCCGTGTGGCGTTGGTGATCATGTCTGTACACAACCTTCTCTCTCTCTCTTGTGCTGCTAATGTTCTTATAGTCCATGCCATGTGGCGTTGGTGATCATGTCTGTCCATATCTTTCTGTCTCGTGTACTGCCAATCTTCTTATAGTCCATGCCGTGTGACATTGGTGATCATGTCTGTCCACAGCTCCTGTCTCGTGTACTGCCAATCTTCTTATAGTCCATGCCGTGTGACATTGGTGATCATGTCTGTCCACAGCTCCTGTCTCGTGTACTGCCAATCTTCTTATAGTCCATGCCGTGTGGTGATCATGTCTGTCCACAGTCTTTTGTCTCGTGTGCTGCCAATCTTCTTATAGTCTATGCCTTGTGGTATAGGTGACCAAGTCTGTTCACAACCTTCTGTCTCGTGTACTGCCAATCTTCTTATAGTCCATGCCGTGTGGCGTTGGTGATCATGTCTGTCCACAGCTCCTGTCTCGTGTACTGCCAATCTTCTTATAGTCCATGCCGTGTGGTGATCATGTCTGTCCACAGCTCCTGTCTCGTGTACTGCCAATCTTCTTATAGTCCATGCCGTGTGGTGATCATGTCTGTCCACAGCTCCTGTCTCGTGTACTGCCAATCTTCTTATAGTCCATGCCGTGTGACATTGGTGATCATGTCTGTCCACAGCTCCTGTCTCGTGTACTGCCAATCTTCTTATAGTCCATGCCGTGTGGTGATCATGTCTGTCCACAGCTCCTGTCTCGTGTACTGCCAATCTTCTTATAGTCCATGCCGTGTGGTGATCATGTCTGTCCACAGCCTTCTGTCTCGTGTGCTGCCAATCTTCTTATAGTCTATGCCTTGTGGTGTAGGTGACCAAGTCTGTTCACAACCTTCTGTCTCTTGTACTGCCAATCTTCTTATAGTCCATGCCGTGTGGTGATCATGTCTGTCCACAGCTCCTGTCTCGTGTACTGCCAATCTTCTTATAGTCCATGCCGTGTGGTGATCATGTCTGTCCACAGCTCCTGTCTCGTGTACTGCCAATCTTCTTATAGTCCATGCCGTGTGGTGATCATGTCTGTCCACAGCTCCTGTCTCGTGTACTGCCAATCTTCTTATAGTCCATGCCGTGTGGTGATCATGTCTGTCCACAGCTCCTGTCTCGTGTACTGCCAATCTTCTTATAGTCCATGCCGTGTGGTGATCATGTCTGTCCACAGCCTTCTGTCTCGTGTGCTGCCAATCTTCTTATAGTCTATGCCTTGTGGTGTAGGTGACCAAGTCTGTTCACAACCTTCTGTCTCTTGTACTGCCAATCTTCTTATAGTCCATGCCGTGTGGTGATCATGTCTGTCCACAGCTCCTGTCTCGTGTACTGCCAATCTTCTTATAGTCCATGCCGTGTGGTGATCATGTCTGTCCACAGCTCCTGTCTCGTGTACTGCCAATCTTCTTATAGTCCATGCCGTGTGGTGATCATGTCTGTCCACAGCTCCTGTCTCGTGTACTGCCAATCTTCTTATAGTCCATGCCGTGTGGTGATCATGTCTGTCCACAGCCTTCTGTCTCGTGTGCTGCCAATCTTCTTATAGTCTATGCCTTGTGGTGTAGGTGACCAAGTCTGTTCACAACCTTCTGTCTCTTGTACTGCCAATCTTCTTATAGTCCATGCCGTGTGGTGATCATGTCTGTCCACAGCCTTTTGTCTCGTGTACTGCCAATCTTCTTATAGTCCATGCCGTGTGGTGATCATGTCTGTCCACAGCCTTCTGTCTCGTGTGCTGCCAATCTTCTTATAGTCCATGCCGTGTGGCGTTGGTGATCATGTCTGTCCACATCCTTCTGTCTCTTGTACTGCCAATCTTCTTATAGTCCATGCCGTGTGGCGTTGGTGATCATATCTGTCCACATCTTTCTGTCTCTTGTACTGCCAATCTTCTTATAGTCCATGCCGTGTGGTGATCATGTCTGTCCACAGCCTTGGGTCTCTTGTGCTGTCAGTCATTTCTGATACCGATGTTCCTCCATGCCATGATGCCAGAATGCCCAGCATCTTCTTTCTTGGACGCTCTTGGTAATAATAGTAACACTGAGACAACCGTCGACATGCCTGTCTAGTTGTCTGTCTATCAAATAGTAATTTCACGCGACATAACACGATCTGTCTGCCTGTCTGTCTGTCTGCTATCTGTTTGTCTGTCTGCTATTTGTCTGTCCGCTATATGTCTGTTATATGTCTGTCTGCTATATGTGTGCATGTCTGCCATATGTCTTTCTGTCTGCTATATGTCTGTCTGTCTACTACCTGTCTGTCTCTCTAACGAGCAAAAACATCAACTGTCAAAACCATAAATCATCGGCTAAAAACGGTATTCAGTAGAATATCAATAGCCCAGCCTCCAGACATCCGCTCCAGGACTTAATCTCTCCGCTTTCTAGTCTCCTGTTGTTGACTTCGTTTGTGAATATTCACCTGCAGTGGCTTTCTGTAATTGCCCTTATCTGCGATACCGAATACACGCTCCCGGCATTGATGTCCTTGAGATGTGGCGCGTGTCGTTGATGGCTTTACTTAAAATAGCAGAGAGGAGGGCATGGATGTGACAGAGACATAGTTCTGGTAGCTTTAACTCCTTATGTGCCTAAGGCAGAGAGGAGGACATGGAGGTGCCAGAGAGGAGGATATGGATGTGCCAGAGAGGAGGATATGGATGTGCCAGAGAGGAGGATATGGATGTGCCAGAGAGGAGGATATGGAGGTACCAGAGAGGAAGATATGGAGGTACCACAGAGAAGGATATGGATGTGCCAGAGAGGAGAATATGGAGGTGACAGAGAGGAGGACATTGAGGTGCTTGGAGGAATTTCATCAGCAGAGTTGATCCCTCTCACAATGTTCTTGATGATAAGTTCGTAAGATGGTCGTTGTCTAGGTAACGATGCTCCTGGTGTGTCAATTGAGCTATCTAACTGTCTCACAATGCAACTCACCCCAGTAATACACATCCATCAGTTATTACACAAGATTGAGTTGGCGCACATAATCCTTTAATACAGAAAGAACACGTACAAATGGAACACAACTCTATATCCAGAAACAAGATAATCCATAGAATATAAATATCCTCCTCACAATTTAACCAGCACACATTACTGCCTTCTCAAGCCTGCTTCATATCAAATCCACAAGACAGGTAATCCAGCTACTATCCACAGCTGGACCTCACATATCACAACCCACACACCGGGTCTAGTCTCCCCTAACTATAAACCCACTCTGGGTTCAGGCCTCCATTAACTATCCAACCCCCACTGGGTTTCAAGCCTGTATTCACAACTGGGAGAACAACACAACCACAGATCTGACCGCAGTCAGTCTAAAGCTCCCACTTCATTAGCTTACCGATCCGCTCGGCGCCAAAACATCAACTGTCCTCAAACCCTCTGACTTCACCCAGAACTAAACTCTCTCTCCCCATCCACCCTCGGGGTTTCCACTCACACCCGCCCCATTATTTCTCAGGGTTGATTGTTTTTCTCGTAGCCAGGTCACTCACCTTACTGTCAATGACCCAGGCATATGTCAATCCCGAACATCAAAGACCGATATCTGTGGAGAGACATGAAAGCCTAAGACTTGATAATGATGAGTTTGCCACTGTTTTCTGAACGAGAAGTCAGTGTTTACATTCAAATGAACGCTGGTGTCGGGATCTAACGCCCTATCCCGTTATAAGCATACCGGATGTATAAGAGCGAAGGCTCACATCCTTCCGGCCGCATCGACCCCTCCAGTGGACAATGAAATACCCGATCCCGTGAAGGCAACATCTCCAGCCTGATCCTAACCCCTGCAAGTCCCTATATTCTCCCGTGATGAACCATGACCTCATCATCACCATGTGCCATGTCGATAACCATGGACGGTCATGTTTCGCCATCTCACGCGACCACCAGAGTCGTGGACAGGCTCTGTATTCTTATCTCGACCATACCACGCGGCCAAGCCATCCAAGTATTTACTTCTCTGCCTTCTCCTTGTTATTTTTCTCTCAATCTTACCGGTTGTCACCAAGTTCAGCAATTTATTTCTTCTCATCACGTGTCAAAAAAAAATAATGTTTAATGTCTACGTCTAATATCTCTAATCAGTTTACGGTTTTCATTTGTTTCATTTTGTAAGACTTGGTCATTATTTCTACTGTCTGTCCATGGTATTGTTTGCATTTTTTCCGCAGAAACCACATTTCCACAGTCATCAAATGTCTTTCAGCTTGTCTGCTCATTGTTCACTCTTCATATCCATACAAAAGTACAGTTTCTATATATAATTTCAACACACTTTTTCTCGATGCAAATGACATCTTTTTATTGGTCAGTGTGTTTTCCATCTTGCAAAAGGCTACCTTCGCCATGGCGATTGCTGTTCTAATCTCTTTAAGGCATCTCCCATCAGATGTTATGACTGTTCTAATCTCTTCAAGGAATCTCCCATCAGATGTTGTGACTGTTATAATCTCCTCAAGGTACCTCCCATCAGATGTTATAACTGTTATAATCTCTTCAAGGCATCTCCCATAAGATAGTATGACTGTTCTAATCTCTTCAAGGCATCTCCCATCAGATGTTAGACTGTTGTAATCTCTTCAAGGCATCTCCCATCAGATGTCAGATCGTTCTAATCTCTTCAAGGCATCTCCCAGCAGATGTTAGACTGTTCTAATCTCTTCGGGGCATCTCCCAGCAGATGTTATGACTGTTTTAATCTCTCCAAGGCATCAACCATCATATATTATGACTGTTCTAACCTCTTCAAGGCATCTCCCATCAAATGTTTTGACTTCAAATTAATTTCTTCAAGGCACCTCCCATCAGATATTATGACTTGGTCACATCCTGATATGCCTCGCCGCAGATCTGAAGTTCCAGGGTTAGCCTGGCCGTGCACACGCTGCAGATTTCTGGGCTGGGAGAAGGGAAGTTTAGCTTTACAGCAAATCCCCCATGGAGATCGTCAGCTGTATCAGCAGAAGCTGAAACTCAATCAGCACTTGCAGAATCAGAGCTCCAGGGAGCAGACACGCAACTGAATGGGCTAGAACAGACTGCAGAAGATGGAGATGGTTCGTTGGTAGCTGGCCGGGAGGAACGTGTCTAAACCAGCTTCAGTTTGATAGATGCTCTTTAGGGCTCCATCGACCAGACCGCCAATGCGTGAGACTTCAGATTTACTACTCACAGTCTTCAAAAGAAAGACTTCTGCTGCAGACAGTTGCCGAATTAACTAATTAGTGCCAAAGGATACTATATCGCTAAATGTGACCTCGCCATACTCGTGTTATTTGTTTTCTTTCTTGGTATCTTCCACGATTTCAATACTCAGTGAAAGGACATTTACATAATAATACTTGTTCATTTGATTGTGCACCATGTTTGGTCCCAACCTACTTTATTCTTTGGCACTGAATCAGTTGACCGACTCAGTTCGTTCTAGTTATCTGCCCCAGACAACTATTATCTTAACCCACTCTGTTCTAGTTATCTGTCCCAGACAACTATTACCTAAACCCACTTCGTTATAGTTATCTGCCCTCATACAGTTATCTTATCTTAACCCACACCATTCTAGTTATCTGCCCCATACAGTTATCTTATTTTAACCCACTCTGTTCTAGTCATTAATCTAATTCTCACTACCCTACACCATTGTTATCAAATCTCATTCGACTCCAGACAGTTGTTATCTCACTTCTCATTGGTCCCTACACTAATTACTGTAAGTGGCAATAAATGTGAAGCAGCAATAAATGTGAAGCAGCCAATGAAGGCATGGCGCAACATTTTTGGTATCGATTGAGTTAAGAAAGTCGGTGACTTATCGATGTCCTTAACATAATGTACGGGCATGGATGTCCTTGAGACAGGGAATTGAGACAGGAAGGGATCGTTATGTCCTTGAGACAGGAAGGGATCGTTATGTCCTTGTCAGAAAGCACTGGGCACTCATAGCCTTGAGAAAGGGAAGGGTAATATGTACATTTGTGAGGGAAGTTTGGGTAAGGTGGTACAACTCTTCTCGAGACAGTTCAGGGAGACAGGAAGGTAAAAGGGCACTGATGTACTTACATGGTACGAGGGCACTGGTATAGGGTATTGGGCATTAATGTACTTCGTACAGAATTAGGGAACAGGTTGGTATTGATTGATTGATTGATCTAGGAACCGACATCACAGTATTCGGGGCATTCCCATATGCGCTCCGTCCCCATCCTCAGCAGCCAGCTAAGAGTTCCATCACCCATAGTACCAGTAGCAATCTGATTATAAGTCCGTCTCGCCTTTCCTCTGAGCGTCGAGCGTCGGCCAGATCCCATCGTCACTCCTCGCTGTCTCATTCTTGCCACAGGGTGTAGGTTGGTGACAGTACGTTGCAATCATCGTCAAGCCGTCTCCTGACTGTTTTGTGATTTATTAGGTAATTTTACTTTCAGTGATTTGTCATTGATATCTGAACGAGAAGTCAACATCTCAGTTAAATCGACCATTGTGTGCAGCTAACCCACTACGCCGCCGTCAAATTAGAAAGTTTAAGCTCGTTATACCTCACAGCCGGGCCGATCTCCATGAGACAGGGCAGTGAGCACTGTTGACTGTTGGTACATAATAATGTAGCACAGTTGTATTTGAGATAGAGTAGTGGGGCACTGGTGTACTTGGTACACATGTGTAGTTGTGGGCAGGATAAGTGGCACATTTGTACTTTGGGCGGGGTAAGATGCACATTTGTACTTGGGACAGGATTAATGGTACATTTGTTCTTGGGACAGGATTAATGGTACATTTGTACTTGGGCGGATAAGTGGCACTTTTTGTACTGTGGGCGGGATAAGCGGCACTTTTGTACTTGGTGCAGGATTAGTGACACATTTGTACATGGGGCCGGGAATTCGGCATTCTGTACTTGAGACACAATCAATCTTTTCCGATAAACACCATCAATCTTTTCCCATGGACACAAGCAGTCTCATTCCGATAAACACAATCACTCTTTTCCCATAGACACAAGCAATCTCATTCGGATAGACACAATCAACCTCATTACAGGCACTCGCAGTTATCTACTCTTGTTTCCATGGTTTCTATCCAGTAAACATGTGGCACGGAACTGGATAATTAACTGTAACACTTAGCGTGCATCGGTTATCTAATCGTCGTTCCAAGGGGTTACGGGTGCAATTCGAAATCCCGCAAACCGCGTTCGAAACGCACCTGTCGGAGATTTGGCAGCTGGCCACCTTGCGTTGGTTTTCATACAGTGGTATTTGTGCTGGTCGTTCAGAAAGCAATCGCAAACCACTGAATGTAAACTTGTCAAGAAATCACAAACAGCCAGATAATGCTGGGGTTGACTGCGACGCCCTGTAAACGATTTGCAACTAAGTATCTAACCAACTCCCATATCATCATCATCATTACCATCATCATCAAGTGCCCTGCCAACTGGATTAGACGTTCATGGCTCTCCACGGATGTTCTGGAGTAACTATGCTGATGATATTCCTCCATGCCACCGTCTCAATCCATCCAGCATTCAACTCTCATATACCCAATTAATTTAATCAATATTAGGTATTGATTAGCACACTTAGAAGGCTAGAAGAAAGACGTAGATATTAGAGAACACAGTAACCAACTGAAAAAGCACCGAACTTTCTGTACTGGATTACTGTACTGTATACACTGGATACTGAGTGTGTGTGGATTCGACGTCCGTGATTTCTTTCCCCTGGGATAATTGGATTGCTAGATCCAGTCAACTCTTGTGATTACGTATTGGAGTGGATTGTTATCCAGTGTGTTTATGCTGCCATGGATATGTTCAAGTGGATTATTCTACAGACAGTTTTCTTAGGTTTGTATTACAGTTTCTTGTCGCTGTTTGTGTATTTGTTTTGTGTTGTTTCTGCTGTTACCGTTTCTTTGCTGCTATTTTTTTTTTCTAAATTGTATCGGTTTTCGTGGTTTTTGTTTTTCTTGTTCCTTTCATTGTCATTAATTTTTTAAAGTTTTGTTTGATTGTCAGTTTTAAAAAAAAATTATTTATGTCGTTTTCCTTACCTTGTTATGTTGTGCGCTTTATTATTCTTGTTCTTTGACTACGTTTTCAATTCTACTGTCTCTTCCTTTTTGTTCGAATAAAATTAGTAGAACTTCGATGGTGGTGATTGTAGTAGTGGTGGTGGTAGTAGTAGGGGTTTATTAACCAAGGCCTACTCCCATCCAAGGCCTACTCCCATCCAAGGCCTACTCCCGTCCAGTCCGCACGTGCAGTGCTGCATCCCGACCTGGATACACCCAACCACGCCTCTCGGCAGACACGATGCTCCAGTGCCGGTCTGGCAGACTCCGCAGATTTCTTACCTCCAAGTACAGGAAAGCTCTACAACACGGGTCCTGTAGCTGGTACTTGGGCCAAGAGTCGAGAGAAAAGTCGCCACTTCAACCCTTGTTCTGCTAGATTCAAGTCCTTGCCATGGATACACGATGTGAACAACTCAAAAGTGTTGGACTTAGAAGTTAGATCTTGAGCCTCAAAGTGCGACTGATATGCGGCTCTTCTCTGGCCGCTCCAGTCTTCAATCCGTACTTTGCTTTCCGACTATTGACGTTTATTCCAGTCAACAATCAAATAGAGAGCATCCGTTGGATTTGTTCCCCCAGGACATGCTGGTGTAGTGGGAAACGAGCAGGTGGACAGATTGGATCGGTCTGCACCGCTGAGTGGGGTATTGGTGCATGATAATGAGGTGTGGTTCTTTGTGGTACTTTGCGTTCGTGTGTTTAGTGCAGAAAAACAGATTACATAAATGGACACACATAGTATTATTTGGCACTCACAGAAGAAGAAGAAGGAAATAAAGATTAGAAGACGCACTAGACAACATAAAATTTGAAAGCTATAATAGTTACCAACCGGGATCGAACCTGTCGCCTCCAAATGACGACGGCGCCTCGCTGCAGGGACAAGTGTACTTCGACGCACGACCAACTAGACACTCCTTAGACTCGTTAGACCTAGCCATATGAGATAAAACCCGGTGCAATGAAGCCATGAAGCCAAACGTCTGGCCATTAAACCCTCCAGGAGAGTCATCTCCTCAGAGCTTCCCATCCTCATTTCTCAACCGCAGCAGCCTCAGCTAGACAACTTATATGGGGATTTCAGTGCTCTCAAAACACAATCCGAGTTTATTTCCGAAACCGAAGTCGAGGTCTAAATAAAACTGAAACAACGCGAGGGATAGAAGAAGTATGGCCGAGTAATTTACATTTTGAAGTTGCGTAAATCCTCTTATAGAAATAGCTAAATCCACGAGCAGCAGACTGGAAAAAACGCTCGAACTTTCTTTGAATCGATACAAGACATATATTAAGACAAATGTCTAGTTTACTGACGTTGCAGGCGTCTGGTTAAAAGTAACGATGGTGTGGTTTAATTTGGCTGTCCAAATACTGATACAGCAGCAGGAATACTGATTCAGCAGCCGATATACTGATTCAGCAGCCGATATACTGATTCAGCAGCCGATGTACTGATTCAGCAGTCTACAAATTGGGAGCCGCTGCAGCGTGGCGGCTAGACGCTGGCCTGTCGTAACTGTGGTCTGGGGTTCGCCCCGCATCATAGCGGTATAGAATTTTTAAAATTGATTAGATTCCCCAGGTTGGCTCAGCCTAAAGTTGGTACCAGGAATGATTATGGGAAGCAAAGATGTCCGGTGCGGTACTTACCACATCATCCACTGGTGTCGTTTAGTATGTGAAACTATGGTTGGCCCTTCATATACCCATTGTACCTAGCGCTGTTTAGTATGTGAAACTATGGTTGGCGCTTCATATGCCCAATGTACCTTGTGCCATTTAGTATGTGAAACTATGGTTGGCGCTTCATATGCCCAATGTACCTTGTGCCATTTAGTATGTGAAACTATGGTTGGCGCTTCATATGCCCAATGTACCTTGTGCCATTTAGTATGTGAAACTATGGTTGACGCTTCATATGCCCAATGTACCTTGTGCCATTTAGTATGTGAAACTATGGTTGGCGCTTCATATGCCCAATGTACCTTGTGCCATTTAGTATGTGAAACTATGGTTGGCGCTTCATATGCCCAATGTACCTTGTGCCATTTAGTATGTCAAACTATGGTTCGCGCTTCATATATAGCTTCAATGTACCTTGTAAAAGGACGTGTGAAAGGGACATTTGAAATTCTACATAGTGCACAGAAACTCATTCTGGCATAAGTTCAGGTAACCCGCACTCCACATCTCTCTAAGGACGTAAATAACATCGGCAAGATCCATGGGCTGGCCATCTGCAGGAGATGCAGCGCCAGCAAGTCGATCAGCTCGTTCATTTCCTCAACTCGCGCATGTCCCGAAACGAAAATGAAGGTGACTCTACGGACAACAGACCCCATCAGCGATTCATTCCATTGTTTACGTACAGAACCCGCCTCGGCTTTTCGGATCATGCTCATTGAGACGTCCAGTAAAGGGCATACGATTACCTTTAACCATTTCCAGACATGGGCAGAACATGCTGATCTTAAACGTCATTGGCGTGCCTCGGGGATCTGTGTTGCGCTAGAGGACTTCCTGATGGTGGAAGGGATATACGCGAAGAGTGGCCAATAATAGACGATGAAAATAAAGAGGAGCAACAAATTGAAAGGGAATAAAACATAAAGAAAAACCAACTACGCCACCGTCAGGATAGACAGTTTAAGATCGTTAAACCTCTCAACCACGCCAACCTCTCTTCTGTTATTCCTGATAAAAGCTGCGTATCTTTGATTGTCTTAATGGGTCGGTCATCTAGTTACATGGGTCCCACAAGTTGTGTTGACACCGGACCAACTTGTACTCGTTTAACGTGTCTATAGAGTTGAGCCGAGACAAGAACCGACCATCACAGCATTCGGGACTCCGTCATTATCTTCAATAGCCAGCGAAGAGTCCTATTGATATTTGTGCCAGTAGCAGTCTGGTGGAGAAGGGGGTTAAAATTGGAAAGAGGATAGAGCAGAGAAGGAGGAGGGAGAATAGAAGAAGCTGAAAAGTAAAACTACTAAAGGGAGGGCGAAGAGTGGAAAAAAGAGGAGGATTTAGAAGATAGGGGAAGTAAAGACGATGGGGAAGAAGGAGACAATGACGATTAAGAAAAGGAGCAATTCGAAGGAGGAGGAGGAAGAAGAAGAGTGAAAATGGAGAAGGAGGAAGAGAAATACTAAGATAATAATAAATTAGAAGAGCTGTAGAGACAAAGAAAAGAAGGAGGAGGAGGAAGAAGAAGGCGAAGATGAAAAGCAACAACAGCAGCAACAACCACAACAACAGCACATATTGCCAGGAAAACTTTGTGCTGACAGCCTTGTTTTCATCAGAATTCGAATCCGGTACTTTTCGAGGTAGGCATGGACTCTATATCTCAAGGGCACTTCGCCCCGTTCCCGTTTGTATAGAGTTCCAACCAACAGTACAGCAGATGTAACACATCTCTGAGCTGGGTGTTTCCAGTTGTGTGTGCTTTCCCAAGTCGGTTGTATCGCGGACTAACACGGTGAATTGATCGCTTCACGTTTTCTCAATGACACGTGGCCTTGGCGACTGCTACTGAATAACACAGACCCTCCTTATATAGATTTTATAGCACAAACAGCCACGACGGCCCCCCTCTCTCTACGTTTCTGTCTGTCTATCTGTCTGTCTGTCTGTCACACACACACACACAAACACACACACACTATCTCTATTTCTCAATGTATGTCAGACTCTCTCACTCCCATTCTCACTCTCTCTCTCTCTCTCTCTCTCTCTCTCTCTCTCTCTCTCTCTCTCTCTCTCTCTCTCTCATTCGCCCTCTCTCTATCTCTCTTTCGCTCTCTCGGATTCTCGTTCTCTCTCTCCTCTCTCACGCTATCATTCTCTCTCTCTCTCTCTCTCTCTCTCTCTCTCTCTCGCTCTCTCTCTCTCATTATCTCTCTATATCCCATTCTTTCTCCTTGTCTGACATTCTTTCTCTCTCTTCCGCTTTCTATCTTCCTCTTCCCCTCTCCTTCCCCTCTCCTTCCCCTCTTCCACCCCCACCCCCCCACCCCCAACCACCCCGGTCGGTCCCCCAACTTTATTCTCTAAATATGAAGGTAACAACACCTTACATTATATTGTGTAGTTGTGGGAAAGTAACAGTAAACTTTGCAAATAGTTACGGGAAATATAACATTCTAGAAAGTATGTATGTAAGTATGGGAAAGTAGTAATCCAAATTGGAAAATTAGTAATTCACAATGTCTGCAGGTACGTATGGAAGAGTAGTAATTCACAGTTCGAATATAGTAATCCATGCAGTCTGTGTGTAAGTATGGGAAAGTAGTAACCCGTGCAGTCTGTATGTAAATATAGGAAAGTAGTAACCCATGCAGTCTGTATGTAAGTATGGGAAAGTAGTAATCCATGCAGTCTGTGTGTAAATATGTTGTTTTTGCGTATCCTTTTACAGGACTTAGCTGTCAACAGCAGCATCTTTCAGCTGTCTGTTGATCTCTTGGCAAGATTACGCTCAGTAGTTTGCCATTGCTTTCTGAGCGGCCGGCTCAGTATCCGCAAGTCACGAGCGGGGGTCGAACCACCTCAGTTCTCGCTCCGCTGCGAGACTCTGCGTGATAAACGGGATTACAGAGAGAAAGTGTTATAACCCCACAGCCAGAGAGACCGGCGTGTAAATATGGGAAAGTAGTAATCCATGCAGTCTGTATGTAAATATAGGAAAGTAGTAACCCATGCAGTCTATATGAAAGTATGGGAAAGTAGTAATCCATGCAGTCTGTATGTAAGTATGGGAAAGTAGTAACCCGTGCAGTCTGTATGTAAGTATGGGGAAGTAGTAACCCGTGCAGTCTGTATGTAAGTATGGGGAAGTAGTAATCCATGCAGTCTGTATGTAAGTATGGGAAAGTAGTAATCCATGCAGTCTGTATGTAAGTATGGGAAAGTAGTAATCCATGCAGTCTGTATGTAAGTATGGGAAAGTAGTAATCCATGTAGTCTGTATGTAAGTATGGGAAAGTAGTAATCCATGCAGTCTGTATGTAAGTATGGGAAAGTAGTAATCCATGCAGTCTGTATGTAAGTATGGGAAAGTAGTAATCCATGCAGTCTGTATGTAAGTATGGGAAAGTAGTAATCCATGCAGTCTGTATGTAAGTATGGGAAAGTAGTAATCCATGCAGTCTGTATGTAAGTATGGGAAAGTAGTAACCCATGCAGTCGGTATGTAAGTATGGGAAAGTAGTAATCCATGCAGTCTGTGTGTAAATATGGGAAAGTAGTAACCCATGTAGTCGGTATGTAAGTATGGGAAAGTAGTAACCCATGCAGTCGGTATGTAAGTATGGGAAAGTAGTAATCCATGCAGTCTGTGTAAATATGGGAAAGTAGTAACCCATGTAGTCGGTATGTAAGTATGGGAAAGTAGTAACCCATGCAGTCGGTATGTAAGTATGGGAAAGTAGTAATCCATGTAGTCTGTATGTAAGTATGGGAAAGTAGTAACCCATGCAGTCGATATGTAAGTATGGGAAAGTAGTAATCCATGTAGTCTGTATGTAAGTATGGGAAAGTAGTAACCCATGCAGTCGGTATGTAAGTATGGGAAAGTAGTAATCCATGTAGTCTGTATGTAAGTATGGGAAAGTAGTAACCCATGCAGTCGGTATGTAAGTATGGGAAAGTAGTAATCCATGTAGTCTGTATGTAAGTATGGGAAAGTAGTAACCCATGCAGTCGATATGTAAGTATGGGAAAGTAGTAATCCATGTAGTCTGTATGTAAGTATGGGAAAGTAGTAACCCGTGCAGTTTGTATGTAAGTATGGGAAAGTAGTAATCCATGCAGTCTGTATGTAAATATGGGAAAGTAGTAATCCATGCAGTCTATATGAAAGTATGGGAAAGTAGTAATCCATGCAGTCTGTGTGTAAGTATGGGGAAGTAGTAATCCATGCAGTCTGTGTGTAAGTGTGGGAAAGTAGTATTCCATGCAGTCTGTATGTATGTATGGGAAAGTAGTAATCCATGCTGTCTGTGTGTAAGTATGGGAAAGTAGTAATCCATGCAGTCTGTGTGTAAGTATGGGGAAGTAGTAATCCATGCTGTCTGTATGTAAGTATGGGGAATTAGTAATCCATGCTGTCTGTATGTAAGTATGGGAAAGTAGTAATCCATACAGTCTGTATGTAAGTATGGGAAAGTAGTATTCCATGCAGTCTGTATGTATGTATGGGAAAGTAGTAATCCATGCAGTCTGTATGTAAGTATGGGGAAGTAGTAATCCATGTAGTCTGTATGTATGTATGGGGAAGTAGTAATCCATGTAGTCTGTATGTAAGTATGGGAAAGTAGTAATCCATGTAGTCTGTATGTAAGTATGGGGAAGTAGTAATCCATGTAGTCTGTATGTAAGTATGGGGAAGTAGTAATCCATGTAGTCTGTATGTAAGTATGGGAAAGTAGTAACCCGTGCAGTCTGTATGTATGTATGGGAAAGTAGTAATCCATGCAGTCTGTATGTAAGTATGAGGAAGTAGTAATCCATGTAGTCTGTATGTAAGTATGGGAAAGTAGTAACCCGTGCAGTCTGTATGTAAGTATGGGGAAGTAGTAACCCGTGCAGTCTGTATGTAAGTATGGGGAAGTAGTAATCCATGTAGTCTGTATGTAAGTATGGGAAAGTAGTAATCCATGCAGTCTGTATGTAAGTATGGGAAAGTAGTAATCCATGCAGTCTGTATGTAAGTATGGGAAAGTAGTAATCCATGCAGTCTGTATGTAAGTATGGGAAAGTAGTAATCCATGCAGTCTGTATGTAAGTATGAGGAAGTAGTAATCCATGCAGTCTGTATGTAAGTATGGGAAAGTAGTAACCCGTGCAGTCTGTATGTAAGTATGGGGAAGTAGTAATCCATGCTGTCTGTATGTAAGTATGGGAAAGTAGTAATCCATACAGTCTGTATGTAAGTATGGGAAAGTAGTATTCCATGCAGTCTGTATGTATGTATGGGAAAGTAGTAATCCATGCAGTCTGTATGTAAGTATGAGGAAGTAGTAATCCATGCAGTCTGTATTTAAGTATGTGAAAATATTAATCCATGCAGTCTGCGTGTAATTATGTGAAAATATTAATCCATGCAGTCTGCGTGTAATTATGTGAAAATATTAATCCATGCAGTCTGCGTGTAATTATGTGAAAATATTAATCCATGTAGTCTGTATGTAAGTATGTGAAAATATTAATCCATGTAGTCTGTATGTAAGTATGGGAAAGTAGTAATCCATGCAGTCTGTATGTAAGTATGGGAAAGTAGTAATCCATGCAGTCTGTATGTAAGTATGGGGAAGTAGAAATCCTTGCAGTCCTTATGTAAGTATGGTAAATAATAATCTATGCAGTCTGTATGTAAGTATGTGAAATAATAAACCATGCAGTCTGTATATAAGTATGGGAAATAATAATCCATTCAGTCTGTATGTAAGTATGGGAAATAATAATCCATGCTGTCTGTATGTAAGTATGGGAAATAATAATCCATGCAGCCTCTATGTAAGTATGGGAAATAATGGTCCATGCAGTCTGTATGTAAGTATGGGAAATAATATTCCATGCAGTCTGTATGTAAGTATGGGAAATAATAGTCCATGCAGTCTGTATGTAAATATGGGAAATAATAATCCATGCTGTCTGTATGTAAGTATGGGAAATAATAATCCATGCAGCCTCTATGTAAGTATGGGAAATAATGGTCCATGCAGTCTGTATGTAAGTATGGGAAATAATATTCCATGCAGTCTGTATGTAAGTATGGGAAATAATAGTCCATGCAGTCTGTATGTAAGTATGGGAAATAATATTCCATGCAGTCTGTATGTAAGTATGGGAAATAATAGTCCATGCAGTCTGTATGTAAGTATGGGAAATAATAATCCATGCAGTCTGTATGTAAGTATGGGAAATAATAATCCACGCAGTCTATATGTAAGTATAGGAAAGTATTAGGGACGTTCATTTGACACCCATTCCAATGGCTTTATTACAAAAGGATGAAAGAAAAAGTAACAGGTGTGGTAGAATTAAACAAAGCATTCATTTTGAATGAATTATGCACAATGAGTTGGTCAGAAGAAGTCGTCGTAGGCATTCAGGCAAGCATCCCATTGTTTAGGTAGACGGCGAATGCCATCCGCAAGAAATAAGGATTGTGGTTGCTCACTGAACCAAGGGGGGCTGAGTGGTCTCGAGGTATGGTGTCCGCCTCGAGTGCTGGAGGTCCCGGGTTCAGGCCCCGGTGAGGACCGGGATTTATTTAAAAAACCCAGACTTCCAGTAATAAAATTTCCCCTGGTTTCTGGGTAATGAGATCGGACGCCCGTGTGTATTGTTGCGCACGTAAAATAAATCCCTTGGCAGTTGAAAATCGAAAAAGAGTAGCCTAACGGCGCTGACCGGGCAAAATTTCGAGTTAAAAAATCTACCCAAAGTATTTCAGGATCCTCGTCGATGCAACGGAGTTCGTGCATTGAGCTGAGTTTCTCCAGACTCAGGTTTGAGTTAGGAGGAAAACGGAGCACTTATGGGTTACACCCGTGTGCCGTGATGTCGATCCAACGACTAAAACTTTAAAAAAAAAACCTAAAACTGAACCAAGTGTTTACCGCGTTCATTACGTCTGCATCTGTGTGAAATCGTTGCCCCTTGAGAGCTTTTTTTAGAGGTCCGAACAAATGAAAATCACCTGGTGACAAATCAGGACTATAGGCTGAATGTTGCAGAAGTTCCCACTTGTTCCTTGCTTCCTTTATAATCTTTGCGACATGCGGACGAGCATTATCGTGCAACAAAATCACACCGCGAGAAAGCATGCCGGTTCGCTTATTCTTGACGGCTTTTTGCAGCTTGTCTAGTGTTTGCAAGTAGTGGGTAGAGTTAATGTTGACACCAGGTTCTTTAAAGTCGGCCAACAATAGCCCTTTATGGTCAAAAAATGCGCTCAGCATAACCTTACCAGCGGAAACCTGTAACTTGAATGTTTTGGCTTTTGGTGATCCAGCAGGCTTCCATTGCATGCTCTCTCTTTTGCTGCTCGGCTCAAAGTGGTGACACCATGATTCATCGCCTGCCACTATGCGGAAGAGAAATGCATCGCCCTCCACTCTGTAACGCAGCTAGTGGTTCAAACACCATCCCATGCGTTCCTCTTTTTGATGTTCGGTCAACATCCATGGTATCTACTGTGAACACAACTTTCGATATTGCAGTTTCTTACGAAAGACCTTTTGAATTGTCCCAGTTGACACATCAAATTCCTTCGGTTCATCTGTACTGCTGCATCAATTTTGGCGATGGTTTTTTTTTTTTTCTGTTGCAACAATATGCGCTTGACCCGGCCGTCGAAGATCTGTTGTGAACTAACGTCCTTTCCGAAACATTCGTACCCAGTCTGTCACTGTTGTCTTCGACACACATTTGTTACGGTACACTGCCTGCATTTTTCGATGAATGTCCACTGGTCGACATCCTTCAAATGAAAGAAAATGAATCACCGCTCTTTGAGCTTCTTTGGACGGATTTTGGATCAACCCGGCCATTTTCTCAACGGTCAGAAACAGAACTTATGCATCCTGGGACGATAAGCACGTGCTCTTTTATTCATTGGTCAGTACTTATCACATGACTATGACAGGATCATGTTCAACGTACGCAATTACGCACGGTGCGGCACGAACGGATTTCAGATGAACGTCCCTTATAGTAATCCATGCAGTATGTATGTAAGTATGAGAAATAATAATCCATTTGTGGGGGTTGAACTTCAATCAATGCTATTGATGATAGCCCAGTGAACTAATGATCATACCAGGATCGTGCGGTAGATTTTCTCAGTATGTTGCAAGTCTTCGAAATGCCGCCCCTTAAATATTTTATTTTTCTTTTCGAATTGCCGCCCCTTGAAGATTTTTAATTATTGTATTTTCATGTCGCTGCTTATGTCGCCCCCCCCCCCCCCCCCCAATTACAGTGCCGCCTGATGCGGCCGCCTCTCTGTATCATAGCACGGCACGACCATTGTATCATACCAACAGGTTGAGTAGAGACAAGAGCCAACATCACAGCATGTGGGGTACTTCGCTCTGTCTTCGTCTTCCATGTACCACTAGGATAAGTAGGGTACAGTCTGATTTACCGTATCAGTGTAAACGAATGAACGGCTTGGAGATAATGGTGTTGCAGGGAATTACTAGAGGATCTGGCCGACGCTCAGGATTCCGAGGAAAGGCCAAACAGACACATAATCACACTCGTCTGTACCATTAGGAGTGGGACTCTTAGCTGGCTGTTGCAGATGAGGACGGAGCACGTATGGGATTGTCCCGAGTACTGCATTATCAGTTCTTGACACATCTTGTGTCGACTCAATTCAACTCTGTCAGCGAAGAAGCGAACACGAAGGAATGTAGAACTATGACACAATCTCAGTTACCGTATCAATGTAATAACCACGCCTTCTGTTGGCATTCGTTGAAAGTATATCCGTAATATAATCAATAGTACAAGTGGGGCCAGTCTTAAGTTGTGTGTTATTTTGTCAACTTTGTATATTACCAATGGCCGGGATTTCTATTCGTGTATAGAAACGGGTTTGAAAAAAGGCTTAAAGGAAATTTGATCGACTCAAAATGCACCGTTAGTTTGAATAAATGACCCATTTTCATGCCTTACAGATAATGTGCCGAACGAAAAGTAGGTCTGGACTGTGGGAAATGGGAGTCTGTCACAGTTATAACATAAAAGTGTTTAACATGGTAGCAGACATGTTATATTATAGCGGAAAGAAAACATTTCAGCGATATTTAAACCCATTGCAGATACGGTAAGTCGCTTAAGACGATTAATCGCCCCATGGCACTTAACTGATTCAGTTAAAGTTAGTTGCATATCCTTTACAGGACGCCGCAGTCAACATCAGCATTTTTGTTGTTGTTGTGATCTTTTGACAAGTTTACGTTCAGTAGTTTGCCATTGCTTTCTAACTGATTTAGTGACGAAGCATAATACTTGTATATCGTCAAATGTGACCTTCCATTTTGGACAGAAGGACGATATATGGCCATACTAGAGTAATCTTGTTATTTATTATGAGAAAACTGGAACATATTGTGACAACCGGAGATATTTGTAGAAAGAGAGATAGAGGCAGACAGCGAGAGAAAATTCTTGAGTCGTGTGTCATGGCACGGGAGGAAGTCAACACATAAATTTATCCGTGCAGTCAAAAATCGAAATTTGTGGACAAGCATGCTCGCCCACGCCAGTAGGCAAGTCACTTGTTGATGATAATGGTTGTTTTGTTCTCGACAAAGGCATTGACTGCCGAAACGTCGGACAGCTGTGCTTCCTTGCTTGTGTTCGCTGGCTGTGAACTCCAGCGTGAAGTCCTGTATGTCGGACGAAGACATCCTGTTGTCCAACATCAATGTGATGTCATACCGGACCTGAGGTTTGCGTGAGTATCCGTTGTCCCATGTCTGGCTTATTGATGTGCAAACTGGTGGCTCCTCGCAGTGCAGGCAGATACTCTCCGACTTCGGAAGAATCAGCGATCCTACTGACTTTAGCCAGGACCCTGAAGGGACCTGTTGCCCAGGACGCACGACTAGGACGTGTTAGTAGGTCTTGGCCAGTATAGAACCTGGCCCCGGTGCCTCGGAAACACCTCTGCGCCCGACAGCTATGCTGAGCTTTATTCTGACTTATTTCATTGGTATTTGTTTTTGATTTTAACATCATCATCATGTTCCATGCCGATAAGCGTAGACTGTCATGTTTCGCCATCTCACTAGATCACCAGAGTCGTGGGGTAGCTCTGTGTACTTGTCTCGACTATACTACGTGGCCAAGCCATCCGTGTATTCAGTTCCCTGCCCGCCCCTGCCCCTGTCCACTTAATCTTGCCAGTCGTCACAAAACCCCTTTCCAGTCCATATATTCTCAAAACGTAACCAGCAGTTTGCGACTGTCAACGGTTCCCCCCCCCCTCCCCCCACACCCCTCGCAGGGTGGGTCCCTCTGTCCGTCCGTGGCATTCCTTGCATTGTCCTCAGAAACCACATTTCCACTGCCATTAGATGTTTTTCAGCTTGTCTGCTGATTGTCCACGTTTCACCCCCAAACAAAAGTGCATGCTCTATGTAGCACTTAAACACTCGCTATTGACATCGTTTTATTGGTCAGTATGTTTTCGATCTCGCAAAAACTAGTTAGTTTGTTAGTTGGTCGACAGATCATCCTGATTGCACATCGAACGAGAAGTGCTCAGATCCCCTTCTCAGTAAATTCCGCAACGTTTAGCGGCTCACGACACCAGTTCTGTGTTGGTTTATTAATCTTCTTTGGCTTCCTGCGTATTGTTCTTGTTTGGCCACACTTTTTTTAACGTGCTGTTCTCGCAAAAACTACCTTCACCATGGCGAATCTTATTCTTCTTGCACATTATTATGAATAAAATTTGGTGGAACTGCGGTAAAGCTGTGAAAATGTAAACAGTATAAAATAACACAAAGTAATGCAGCTTCATAACAGATTTACGACACATGCAGTACGTTGCGGTGACAAGCCTTCATCAGCAAACAAATACATACACAAAACACAACATATAGTCACGGAGAAGACCCTCCGGTGACTACATTAAGGCGTAACGATGGGATGAGAAAAATAAAAAGATGAAAAAATAAGAGCAATGGAGAGAAAATGAAAATTTAAGAAAAGCACATTTTGGGATTCTCAGATAAGTAGAAACACTTTTTTCTCAAATTTTCATTTTCTCTCCATTGCTCTAATTTATTTCATCTTTTTATTCTTCTCATCCCGTCGTTACGCCTTAATGTAGTCACCGGAGGGTCTTATCCGTGGCTATATGTTGTGTTTTGTGTATGTATTTCTTTGCTGATGAAGGCTAGTCGCCGCAGCGTCCTGTATGTGTCGTAATTGTGTTATGTAAAGCTGCATTACTTTGTTTTATTTTATATTGTACATTATTACATTATTATGGCCTGTTACCCCCTGCTTTTATTACTGTGTTTACGTAGACCGAGTCACCAATCTTATATGTTTATTTGTTAGTTTTTTTTAATTGTGTCTTCAGGATATTAAAATATATTTTTGTTTAATCATATGCTCTCATTACATCTGATGGGAGAGAGATGCCTTGAAGAGATTAGAACAAGAATCGCCATGGCAAAAGTAGCCTTTAGCAAGATTAAAAACATACTGACCAATAAAAAGATGTTAATTGAAACGAGAAAAAGAGTGTTGAGGTGCTACACAGAAACTTTACTTTTATATGTATACTAGCTGCCCCGGCCCGGCTTCGCCCAGTCCCTGGTGGGGAGCATCTCATTTAATTCATATAAGTAGTCTTATAAGTTCTCGTTCCCGTTACCGACTGTCTGTCTGTCTGTCTGTCTGTCTGTCTGTCTGTGTGTATGTCTGTCTGTCTGTCTGTCTGTCTGTCTGTCTTTCTGTCTGTCTGTATGTCTGACCCGGCCCGGCATCGCCCAACTCCTGGTGTGGAGCATCTAATTTAATTCATATAAGTAGTCATATAAGCTCCCGTTCCCGTTCCCGACTATCTATCTGTCTGTCTGTCTATATGTCTGTCTGTCTGTCTGTCTGATCCGGCCCGGCTTCGCCCAGCCCCTGATGGCGAGCATCTCATTTAATTCATATAAGTAGTCATATAAGTTCCCGTTCCTGACTGTCTGTCTGTCTGTCTGTCTGTCTGTCTGTCTGTCTGTCCGTCCCTCCCTCTCTGTCTGTCTGTCTGTCTGTCTAATCATTTATTGGGTGCAGTTAGAACAACCTTAGATAAACGAAGACCAACTTACAAAAAGCATTAGAAAGAGCACTTGAAAGATCTTTACATCTTCCCCAACAATTAACTTGGGTAAATGGAGCGGCGGCAGCAGCATTAGCAGAAGAAGGAAAAGGAGGAGTAGACAACTGCAGCGAAAAGGTGGGTCTGTCTATTTATCTGACCCGGCGTGGCTTCGCCCAGCTCCTGGCGGGTAGCGTCTCATTAAATTCATACAACAAAAAAAGTAACTTAAAAGAATGTCCTTCCACACACCATCCATTATTTTTAATGAAAACTCTTTCTAATCACCTGCATGACTACAGTAACTTCTTAAGCATAAAACGATGAGTTACAATGTTATGCATTGTGCATTATTTTTATGAAAACTTTGAAAATGCCTTAAAGATTGTATCATTATTTATTATAACTCATATGCCGGTACATAACTATAGACACAGAGTTTATAAATCTTTGAAAACGATGCCTCAATATGACTATAAGGTATACAGAAAAGTTATTCCCCTTGAAATAACTTTTACAGAGTTAGGTCCCCTGAGATATATGAAATTATAATGAAAAATGAAAAATTAAATAATATTGGGTAAGCAGCCGATTTCACACTAAAAAAATATGACAGTGGGCTGCGCTGGAATGAAAGGAAGGCGTGTAGAAAATTTCATCTCAATCGGATGGGCCGTTCGCGAGCGCATAAAGGACATGTGGACATACAGACAGACAGACGGAGATCGCCTTTTATATATAAGATGAAGCTTGGACAATGAGCAGTCAAGCTGAAAAACATCTGATGGCTGTAGAAATGTGGTTTCTGAGGAAAATGCAAAGAATACCATGGACAGCCAGAAAGACCAATGAACAAGTCCTTTAAGAAACAAATGAAGATCGTAAACTGATTAGAGACATTAGACGTAGACAGTCAACATTTTTGGGCATGTTATAAGAAGAAATGAATTGGAGAATTTGGTGACAACTGGTAAGATAGAAGGGAACAGACCAAGGGGAAGACCTAGAAGCAAATACCTGGATAACTTGGCCACGTGGCATGGTCGAGACAGAAACACGGAGCAGATCCACGACTCTGGTGATCGAGTGAGATGGCAAAACATGACCGCCCACGCTTATCGGCATGGCACATGATGGATGGATGGATGCTCTCATGAAAATTTGGAGAGAGAATAATGGAGTCTGCTCCGTGGCGAAGGTTTTACCGGACGCAGTTCGTAATCACACATACCCGCTTTCGAAACACAGCTGCTGGAGATATAGCAGCAGACAACCTTGCGTTGGCTTTTTTTACGAAATGGTATGAGTGCCGGTTGTTCAGAAGCAATGGCAAATTACTGAACGTAAACTTGCCAAGAGATCACAACAGCAAATAATTCTGGTGTTGACTGTGACGTTCTGTAGAGGATATACAACTATAGTCTGTCCAGAAATTAATGCCTTCATTCACGATCAATTATTTTGAAAACTGTCTGTTAAATCGTTATGAAATTTCGCCTGTCGTCTTATATTTACCCCCACCCAAGGAATATGTCTTTGATAGGTCCAAAAACAATTTAAATCATGGAAAGCGGCGAATTTTGTGTGTGTGCGTGTGTGTGTGTGTGTGTGTGTGTGTGTGTGTGTGTGAGAGAGAGAGAGAGAGAGAGAGAGAGAAAAACTAGTGATTTCTCGCTAACAAACTTGTTTCACAGTAATGCACCGTTCCACTACGCGAGGCTCTTGTCATAAGGCCAATCACATGTCCCACGAGAAAATTAACTATTCAACGCTAATGTTTCCGCGTGAAGACGTAATACATTTAATAATGTGCACATCATCTCTGACCCCTGTTCCAGTTCCAGTTTTCAAAAACAAAAATTCCAACTTCGTCCTCGTCTAATCTGCTTCATCAGCTGTGGTTATTGTTGAGGATCGTGGTTTTTGTGGGTTTATTCACCCTAATTCTTGTCTTGTGAGTCCTATCTCGGACTGGTGATGTAGCGTTTGTGTCTATGACGTCAGCAGTGGTCGGCGGCTATCCTTTGTGCTCTTCTGTTCTTGTGGTTTTCTTTGTTTGAGTAGGCTCCTGGCTCGTCTGGCTGCAGTCCTTATAAGGACTTTTCGTAATCCCACTCCAGCTGGGGATCGGTTGGCGGCTGTCCTTTGTGCATGTTTCCTTTTGTTTTCGTTGTTGGTGCAGGCTCCAGGCTTGACTGGTTGCAGTCCTTAAAAGGACTTTTTATTTGATATTCTGTCTCCTTTTTTGTGCATTTTCTGTAGGAGCTTTTCGACGTTTTCTTTTTCCTCCTTGGGGAAACAGTTTTCACTGTTGCGTTTGCGTATCTGCTGCCTAGCGTTTTCTTCCTCCGTGGTCAGCCATGGGACGATTTCTCTGTCCTCGATATAGTACGGGAAGTCGGCCTCACAGTTGTAGTTTACTAATGGGTATATCATCGGTTTCCCCCGGAGTTTTTTAGGCTTCTTCTTTTCTTTTTCTTCCCAGCGCCTTCTGAATTCCTGGCGCTTGAGTTCCTCCTTGTCGACTGGGTATTCTGTGCCTCCTTCAGAGATCCGACGGTATAGTAGTTCCCTCTTGGGCGTTGTGGTTGCGCTGCTGGCTTTAGCTTGCTCTTCAGACTCCGACTCTTGGGTTTCTTCTTGCGGTTTTTCTGTGAGTTCTTGTGTGGCTTCTGTTGGTTTGTTTTGAAAGAGTTCCATTTCAGCTCTATGCAGTTCTCTTTCGGTCTTGATAATTTGTAGGATTTCTTCGTTCTCCTTCTTTATCTCAGCCATGCGCTGAATCTCTTGTTTGATGTTGAGCTGGATTTCTTTCATGTCGGCCAGCAGCTTCTCATTATCGCTGGTCGGAGTCGTCGTCAGCAGTGCCTTGACTTGTTTCTTCAACTCGTCTATCTGCTTTTGAAGTTGATCTCTTTCAGCTTGTGCTATACCCGTGGCTGTCTCACCCCTCTGCATTGCTTCCTTGAATGGTGTCTTTGTGATGATGGCGATCTTTAAGACGTCTCTGTGTCTCTGCAGGTACGGAAATCCCAGGTATCTTGTTCCATGTTTGCCCAGGCAGTTGGCGCACTTTCTTTTGTTGTTGGGTGCTCGGAAGTCCGTGTCCAGCTTGGCCAGCGGACACTCCTTGAAGGCGTGGTGATCCGCGCAGTATCGGCATATTTCCGTCTTACTGCGACACGTAGCTCTACTGTGGCCGGCCTTCTGACATCTGGAACATTGCGTGATTCTTGGTATGAATCTCTCTGGTTGCTGCATTCTCTTGTTGAATGATACTGTGTTCGGCATCTCGCTGCCCTCTGACGTTACTACTGCCAAGGTTGTAGGTATCTTGGAGTAGGTGAGGAGCCGCTCCGCCTTCAAGAATCGGATGTGAAGATTCTCTTCACGTAGCTGCTTCAGGATTTCTTCATCTGTCAGCTCCACAGGAATCCGCTTGACAACCCATCGGACTGTTTTTGAGTCAGTGTTTCCGACTCTGGTGTCTTTCTCCTCCTTCTCTGCTATCTTGGTTCTTGACTGTGTTGGGCTGTCAATCTTCTCCCTCGTAGTAGCTTCAGTAATAGCTGTGGTATCAGGCTCTTTGATGCAGCTACCAGGTGGGCTCTCGACGTTCTTCTTCTTGTTGTCGGCTCCCACGCTGCACATCTTGGCAACAGCGTGTTTCTTGTTGTTGGATTTTCCACGTGACATTTTCCCGCTGATCAGGCTTCTTGACAGAATAATGCGACTTGACTTGTTAGCGCTCGCAGTGCGAATGACCCGCGTCGAACGCTCTGACCCCTAAATTATATACCACATATAAACAAACTTTGAAATCTGCTGTACAATCTCCAGAACAAAAATTTATTTGTTAGGTGGACATAATGATAAGGTTATATGCTAAATCTCATCATTTTCCCTCAGTTGGTTACTTATATTGGGGCAGACACAAGTAAACAGACTATAACTAATATGCCAGCGAAGAGAAGAAGAGTAAGGCCAAAGAGAAGATGGGTGCAGGATGAGGGGGATGATCTCCAGATGGAAGTATCGGACGCGGGGATCTTGCTTATGACCGAGAAGTTTTCCGGAAGGTAGTTATGGGAGCGAGGTTCTGCAAATGACATGCCACTGAGTGATTGATTGATTGATTGATTTAGGAATCAATATCACAGCATTCGGGGCATTTCCATAAGCGCGCCGCCCCCATCCTCGGCAGCCAGCGAAGAGTTCCAACACCAATAGTACCAGTAGCAATCTGATTATATGTCCGTCTCGCCTTTCCTCTGAACGTTGAGCGTCGGCCAGATCCCCTCGTCACTCCTCGCTGTCTCATTCTTGCCAGACCATGGTAATCCATTTGCTCCTCCGAGGTGTACACGTGCTCCCACAAGGCCGCAACCACGTCTGCCTTGTCATGTATCAATACTCCACCATTGGTGGAGTATGAATGAATGAATGAATGAATGATGTATTGTCATATTTGTATACACCAATCGGTACTTGGTGAGTGACGTGGACAGTACCACGCCAGCCGACTCTACTTCCCACGAAATGTCCTAGTACGCATGGGCACATAATCAGACTGCGACTAGTGCCATACGTAATGTGACTCTAAACTGGTTGTTGAAGGTGAAGAGGGGTCACGTATGGGAATGTCCAGAGTGCTGTTATGTTGGTTCTGAATATCAAGAAACCGAGTGAGCCCTAGTTCGGAAAACAATCATGAAACAAGCCTGCAACGCCTAATGGCATAGGGCAGTGAAGCACAAAAGAAGGAAGGAAGAATGCGTTGTTAATGCGAAAAACGGAACATGCCGTGTAATATTTACCCTTACTATTTTGCGAGCAGGCTCAGCTGAATATAGTCAGCTACCATTCTTTCTAATACCGACAGGTCGATTAATCCCAGTTCGGCAGGTTTGCAAATTGTGTCAAACGCGACACGCAACGAGAAAGATCGGGTCGTGCATACACACCGACAACACATGTGGGTTTCCCAAGGGGAATCATGGCTTAGCGGGCACACCGCGTGATTTCTGGTCTCCTAGTTCTTACACTGAGCTGAGATAAGGATGACGTAAGCCGCTTTTATGTTTTTGTCCCAAATATCCATATAGTATGATATAGATAAAACTTGTGTTTACTAGGAACGGACGTTCGTAATTTTGCTCTGTTCTGTTTAACAAGGATTATTATCGCTGCAGGTCGGACATTCTTCTACGTCCTCTGATCTCTTACACAAGGGAGCTATCAGTATCAGCGTTCAGCAACTATTGTGACAGTTTCGAGTTGACTGACAATCATAATTTATGTACTAAGGTGTGTTTGTCTTTCAGCTCGGATATTGAATCGAAATTATTATATTCTAACTTTTTACGTTGATTCGTGTAGTTGAAAGTTTTCTTTTTGGTACAACTCTTTTAACAGATTCTGTGCGAATCAAAAAGTAAGTTTACACTAAACGTGATACACAATCAAATGAACAAGTAGTTTAATGTAAAATCCCGCTCAAAGCGCATTGAAATTGTAGAATATACTACGAAACAAATAACACGACCGTAGTATGGCGATATTTCGTCCTTCTGTAGAAACGGGGGGGGGGGGGGGGGGGGGGAGGGGGGGAGGGGGGGGTGTCACATTTTAGCGATATAGTATTCTTTAGCACTGAATCAGTTAACTACTAAAGGTTGGGAATTCAGCATGCGGTGCTTATATTTCCTTGTGTTTTTCTTATTTCGTGCAGAGATGCAAACTTCAATTTTGAAAATCTAAGAAAGAAAGCATCCGTTGAATCTTTTCCCCATTGCATGCTGGTGTGTTGGGAAAGAGCATTAATGTGTCGGCAGACTATGTTGGGACTCTTTTGGGATCATGTGTATATATATTGTGGAAGAACAGATAACCACCATTTCCTGAAGTGAATGATGCCATAGGGAGTGACCAGATGATCTCCGATAAAAGGCCAGATGGACACATATAATCAGATTGAAACTAGTAACTAGTACTATTAGTAATGGAACTCTTCGCTGCTTGTTGAAGACGAAGACAGAGCACTTATGGGAATGCCCCGAGTGCTGTAACGTTGGTTCTTAACTCAGTTCAACTCAACCTCTGGGATAGTTCTAGTGATCACTTTTTTTTCGTTATGCCTAGTTATCAATTGTATATGTCCGAACTGCCATAGCATTGAATATACATCTTTATCGGTCTTCCTTTGCTTCTCATAGTTAGTATTTTCCCACAGAAGATAAATGTCCCTATTCCACGACTTCTGCTGATTATTGTGTCTTTCCTGCAGGGCGTTGCAATCACCTCCAGCTCCTATTAGTAATCTACTAGTCAATTTTGCTCTTAGTAGTTTTCCATTGCTTTCTGAACGAGAAATCAACATTGGAGTTCGTGGGGAACGCCGATTTGTCTTCTGTTAGCCAGATAGATGTCACGTATCCCCGATTGTGTTGATGAGTGATCTGGTTACACGTGTCGCAGATGTTGGGTTGACGTGTGTATCGTTGTGTCTGAAAATTAAATGACTCTTCTACACCCCCCCCCCCCATGTGTATTGGTCATACCGACATTATCTACCCTAATCGGCACTCATGTGTGAAGTGGTCGGTATTGGGAGCCTCCGTGGCGAAGTGGTCAAGCCATCTGACTCGGGCTCCGAAGGTTGTGGGTTCGATTCTGGGCCGCGTTCTTCGGTTCACGAGTGAATTTTTTCGGAGACTGCTGAGGGTCGTCGCTGGATCTACTGAGTTCGTGCTTTATGCGACGCTTTCCGCGCTGCGGAAAGAGACTGAGCCAAATGGGATAAAACCCGGTGCAATAAAGTCGACCCTGTCGACTTTTAAGCGACTTTTTTAAGTGGTCGGTATTGCTTTGGATGGATGCCTTTACTTTCACGAACAGTTCCTGGTGCCTGTCTTAGACTGGGTCCAATGTGTGGTAGACGGTATGGTATATATGCCATAGTTGTACTACACTATATGTTATATATAATCTGTTTGTACTAGACAATATGTTATACATATTGTGTTTATACAAGGCGGCGCGGCAGTATGTCATTTATACATAACACAATGTGTGTGTGAAACGCCAGTAGATCTATTTATACATAACACAATGTGTGTGTGAAACGCCAGTAGATCTATTTATACATAACACAATGTGTGTGTGAAACGCCAGTAGATCTATTTATACATAACACAATGTGTCTGTGAAACGCCAGTAGATCTATTTATACATAACACAATGTGTGTGTGAAACGCCAGTAGATCTATTTATACATAACACAATGTGTGTGTGAAACGCCAGTAGATCTATTTATACATAACACAATGTGTGTGTGAAACGCCAGTAGATCTATTTATACATAACACAATGTGTGTGTGAAACGCCAGTAGATCTATTTATACGTGGTATAATAACTGCTCTGTTTATCGCTTTCTCCTTGTGCTTATGTTTGTACAATCGAATGTGTTTATATCTGTATAGCCACAGTGTGTGTCTGTATAGCCACTGTATGTGTCTGTATGTCTTTATAGCCACCGTGTGTGTCTGTATAGCCACTGTATGTGTCTGTATGTCTTTATAGCCACTCTATGTATCTGTATGTCTGTATAGCCACTGTATGTGTCTGTATGTCTGTATAGCCACTGTATGTGTCTGTATGTCTGTATAGCCACTGTGTGTGTCTGTATGTCTGTATAGCCACTGTATGTGTCTGTATGTCTGTATAGCCACTCCATGTGTTTGTATGTCTGTATAGCCACTGTATGTGTCTGTATGTCTGTATAGCCACTGTATGTGTCTGTATGTCTGTATAGCCACTGTATGTGTCTGTATGTCTGTATAGCCACTGTATGTGTCTGTATGTCTGTATAGCCACTCCATGTGTTTGTATGTCAGTATAGCCACTCCATGTGTTTGTATGTCTGTATAGCCACTGTATGTGTCTGTATGTCTGTATAGCCACTGTATGTGTCTGTATGTCTGTATAGCCACTGCGTTTCTGTATGTCTGTATAGCCACTGTGTTTCTGTATATTCGTACAGATAATGTATGTGTCTGTATGTCCGTATAGCCACTCTATGTGTCCGTATAGCCACTGTATGTGTCTGTATAGCCACTGTATGTGTCTGTATGTTTGTATAGCCACTGTATGTTCTGTATGTTTGTATAGCCACTCTATGTGTCTGTACGTCTGTATAGCCACTCTATGTGTCTGTATAGCCACTGTATGTGTCTGTATGTTTGTATAGCCAAAGCCACTGTATGTGTCTGTATGTTTGTATAGCCACTGTACGTGTCTGTATGTTTGTATAGCCACTGTATGTGTCTGTATGTCCGTATAGCCATTGTATGTGTCTGTTAGTTAGTTAGTCGCGATTCCAAATTCACAGCAACGGGTCGTCCCCATTATGCTCCGTTCCGGTACCAGTGAATATCACACAAAATGCCCCTCACTGCCCTATATGAACAATGGAATAGACAGAAGTCACGGCAAACCAACAGACCTCACGGGTACACTGTGCATAATGCCACCGCCAGAATGCCAGCACAAAAGTCCTCCAGAAAAAAACTCAGTTCATCGTCGATGGAATCAGCAGTCACCAGAAAGACTTCATTGACCTGGGTTTTACCCCAAATGGCTCGGTCTCTTTCCGCAGGGCGACCCGCCGAAAGCGCCGCACAAATCATGAACTCCACAGCTCCAGCGACGACTCTCATGAGTCTCCTGAAAAATGCACTCGTGAACCGAAAAGGCAAACCAGTCAATTCAGCAACAGCCGGCTGCCATCGTTCCGAACATGCAGTTTACGCTACAAACAACCGCGGACAGATGTAAAAGCATTCCACCAGTGTCGCGCCACGCACTCACTCAGTAGCAGGGCAACGGAACCATGCACTACCAGTCCAACATGAGGAAAACCGTAGCCACAAACGTAAACACTCCAAAGGCCTTAACGGTTTAAATGCCTATCCGCCATGTTGGGGATCGGAAGTCCCGATAGACTGTAGACTAAGTCTCAGCCCAAAGCCTCTTTAGTCGCCTCTTACGACATGTATGGAAGGCAACAGTGTTACTATTCTTCGCTTCCCTTATGGGCCCCGGCAACACACGAGCTGTATGTGTCTGTATGTCCGTATAGCACTGTATGTGTCTGTATGTCCGTATAGCCACTCTAGGTCTGTATAGCCACTGTATGCGTCTGTATAGCCACTGTATGCGTCTGTATGTCTGTATAGACATTATATGCGACTGTTTGTCTGTATGCCGATATACTTTTCTGTAGGTGGTTAAAAGTGAAAAATGGGCAGAGGTGTGTCAAAGAGTAAGCACAGACAAGTCACTGAAATTGTTCTGGCGACTACATAAAAGCATGAGCGGGCTAGTCAAGAATAAGAGCATTTCTGACTTCCAAGGTGCTGACCTCATCTGGCAGAGGACTGACGAGGACAAGGGCAAAGCCCTCTTTGAACGCTATCTAGAGCAGAGCAACCAGACAGACATGATAGGCCGAAATCGTGCCAAGAAGGTCACGTCAGACAGGTGCAAGGCTCAGAACACTTCGGATGAAGACACAGTGACAGTGAAAGAAATCAAGGCTGTTCTTCGACGATCAAAAAACAGCGCTCCAGGGCCTGATGGCATAAGATACGACGACATCAATAGGTGACCCGACAACGAGCTAGAGGAACTAGCAATGTACAACAACAGTATAGGGAGTGCTAGCATCAAGGAGGAGTGGTTACACAGCTATCTGATTCCTTTGCGGAAGCCTGGCAAAGACCAGACAAAAATTCAGGGATATCGAGTTATAACCATGCAGAATACAATAGGCAAGCTGCTGGAGAAGTTAATAGCCAGGAAAATATCACGCCAGCTAGAGAGACAAGGTGTTTTCCCACCTACCCTGGGTGGGTACCGTCCAAAAAGAGAAACCTGGACCAATGCAGCAGTTTTTGCCCATGATGTCTATGAAGGTTTCCACTCAGGCATTGAAACCTTTGCTGCGGCGATTGATCTTGAGGACGCGTACAACAGAGTACCATTGGATTTTTTAATGCTTCAGCTTCTTGAACTCAAAATAAGTCCATCCCTCCTTAGTTGGATCGCTGCAGCCCTCTTCCAAAGGAAAGCAGATTTTAGATGTGGCAGTTGGACGTCGGAACCAACAACAATATATCCTGGCCTACCACATGGATCACCATTATCTCCGGTACTGTTCAACGCCTACACTGTGAGAATCACCAGTGAGCAGATCACTGGACCTGGTAGGACATTGTCATATGCCGACGATGTTTTAGTGTATCGCCAGGGTAAGGATAGAGATCAGGTTGCTGTGGAACTACAAACTGAACTCAATCGCATAAGTACTTGGTGTGTTGAGGCTGGGACAATGGTCAACCCAACAAAGGCAACAGTGACTTGGTTCTCGTTGAATAATCATATTGTCAACACTCCAACACCAACTGTAAATCTGTGTTCAGAGACGGTGGAAAGAACGCAGCAATGAATTACCTGGAGATACGGTTTGATCGAAGCCTTGCTTATAATGAGCACATAGACCAGGTGATAACAAAGGCCAAGCGGGGGTTGGCTGCGATGCGGGTGATGGCGGCAGCAAACTGTGAGCAGCGCCATCTATGTCTTCTATATGAAGGGCTGGTCATGTCTGTTTTTGAGTATGCGATGGCGATCCTGACTCTCAGCCATAAGCAGATTGAAAGGATACAGAATGAAGCAATGCGCATTATTCTTGAATGTACAAGAGATACAGCATGCAGTGCGATGCGCTACCTTCTTGATTTTCCAACCATTGAAGACAGAATACAGGTCTGCAGAGCTCCCACACGGTCCTTTGATAAAGAGTTTGACCGAAACGCGCCCTTGTATATCTGTGTGCATATTTCCCCGCGCCGCTCTTCATTATCTTTTGTGTTCATTCATGTATCTGTATACAGGCGTGTTTGGTAATTACTTAATACTTGGTTACAGAATCAACAGCACTCGGCAAATTCCCACAGAAACTTTGTCTCTCTCCTCAACAAGCAAGCGAAGAGATCCCTCGCTTATAGTCTCATTAATGTGTCGGGAAGCAGTTTCCTACGGTGGGTCTGTGGTCATATGGCGCCACCACATGTTTTAGGTCTGAGAGCAAGGAGGATTAATAGGCGGTTAATCTTTCCCTCAATGTGATTGTTACAAGTACCGCGGGAGTCGGGGTGGGTTCGCTTGATGGCGAGGGATATTGGAAAGCTAATCCACAGGCAACGATCAATCCAGTGCACTAGGTGTCGTAACACGTGTATGGACTACGCTTGACTTCAAAGCGAGCTGAGGGGAAAGGGGGGGGGGGCGACGAGGAGACGTCGAACCCGAGCCCGGTCGTGTTCATGACATTACTAGTTCATAAATAAACACACATGTATTGTATGATGCCCATAGACGTAGAGATTAGAGTACGCACTAGACAACATAAAAATCGAAAGCTATAGTTACCAACTGGGGTTCGAACCTGTTACCCCCAAGTGACGACGGGCCGCGCTGCAGGAATAAGTGTACTTCCACACATGACTAATTAGACACTCTGAAAAGTGTCTTCATTTATTCATTATGTGCCATGCCGATAAGCGTGGGCGGTCATGTTTCGCCATCTCACAGTCGTGGATCAGCTGTGTTCTTGTTTGGACCATACCGCGTGGCCAAGCCATCCAGGCATTTACTTCTCTGCCTTCCCCTTGTTTCTTCCCCTCGATCTTGCTAGTTTTCACCAAGTTCTCCAATGTATTTCTTCTCATAACGTGCCCAAACAATTGTGGCTGTCTACATCTAATTTCTTGAATCAGTTTACGGTTTTCATGTGCCTTCATTAGCCAGGTCTATCATCCACAGGAACCTATAACTATGGAATATGGACACAATTCGTATCTAACCATTGAAATAACACCATAGGTCAAGAAGTGTATATTCATGAGCGGTTTGAGAGTTTGAGTTAAAGTCCACGTGACTTTTCCTCTTAGCCTTGAGTGTTGTCTATACCATTAAAGCATTCCCTTATGAACCAGCCTCTCCAGATATTGGCATATTCTATCCAATTTCACTGTCCACCTAGTCCACGAGAGCGTCCAGTACATTAGGCTTATCGTAAAGTAACTGTCCGCACAGATGAGCACCAACAGCCAGTCTGTCAGCCTGTTCATTGCCCCGCACACCGGCATGCTCTGGGCAGAAAACCCATCCTGTTGATTACAATAGTGTGGCGATTGCTTCATGATATACATTCTAATTTCACACACCCCCCACATCTCTGGGCTAGTGAAATAAGATACATAACCTTCCTGGATTAGGTCGAAAAATACGAGAGACGAACAGGCAGAAGCCAGTGTTAGTGCAAAGTGAAGGCACGGGTTGACAGCGTTGTAGACTCACTACGGGAGACTTTCAATGTGGAGATGGCACCTGGTGATGATGTTAGTCATGCTGATGATGGTGCTGGTGATTGTTTTATTTTTCTGTTTACGTTCACTCGCTTTAAACTCAAAATAAGTCCATACATGTGCTGCTACTTCTAGTGCACTGAACTGGTTTTGTGTGCGGATTAGCTTTCCCTAGAACCTCTGTCGCTCGCCATCAGACGAACCCACTTCGACTTCAGAGGTACTTGTAATTTACGTCCCCAAGTCAAGGACGAGAAGTCAACATGTTAGTCCAACAGAACTGTGTAGGGGTTGAACCAGCTACCTCGGCATCAGCACACCGGATATTTAACAGCGATCGTTCTTATCTATTCGGCCACGCTGACCTCGCTGGTGATATTGTTTTAAGTTCTTTAATTCCCCGCTTAAATGATTCATACAGGTGTTCAGCAGGTAAATTGGTGTGTTTGTTTGATCCAACAGGTAAATTAGTAGGTTTGTTTCCTCCAACAGATAAATTAGTATCTTTGTTTGTCCCAACAGATAAATCAGTATATTTGCTCCAACAGGTAAATTGGTATTTTTGTTTCCTCCAACAGGTAAATTAGCATATTTGTTTGCTCCAACAGGTAAATTAGTATATTTGTTTGCTCCAACAGGTAAATTAGTATCAGCCCGGCCCCGCGTGACTTATCAAGATGACCTTGGAACGTAACGTGACCCCGCCCAGCCCAGGACACATAATTATGTCAGCCATACCCGCTACCACGATGACAGGCGGGGAGAGAACCACGCTACACCATACCATACCGGTGCTGCACGGAGTTCGCAAGGACGAGCCCATGTACAGCCGAAACAGCCCCAACATGCTGAACATCCTGACCGCTAGTTCAGACCTGGAGTTCTCCAACAGGTGGGTACTTAATGTTCTTCTTTAGGGGTCTGGTCTGGGGGGCCTGGTCTAGGGGCCTGGTCTGTGATCTACGAGACAGAGGGCTGTGGACAGACATGATCATGATCGCCACTCGGCATGGGCCATTAGAAGAAGAAGAAGAAGAAGAAGAAGAAGAAGAAGAAGAAGAAGAAGAAGAAGAAGAAGAAAGGAAGGAAGGAAGAAGGAATGAAGAAGGAAGGAAGAAGAAAGGAAGGAAGTATGAGAGAAGGGAGGGAAGGAGGATGAAGAATGCAGGAGAAAGAGGAATGAGGAAGACGGAGGAAGAAGGAAGAATAAACCTAATTTTCTTTTCTTTTTTGGCACAGAATTTGTGAAGTTTGTTTGAAGAGTTCAATTTTTGTTATTTCGAACACCACTATGATTTTTCAGGCCAGAGATTGCGATTCTGCTGTGTCCCATGTGAGTAAAGTGGCTTCCTTTTCTGGCTATACATTACATAAGCAATGGGAAATCAGGCATAATGGGTGTGGTGTTTCTTCTTTAATCTGGCAGTTTATGGGAATTCATGCAAAGTAGGCGGTTGTTTTTATTCTTTCAATATGATGGTTTATGGGAATGCAGGCAAAGTGAGATGATTTCTCTTCTTTTATCTGATAGTCTATGCGAATTCATGCAACTTAGGGGTGGTTTTTAACTCCTTAAATCTGAGATGGTTATGGGAATTCAGGCAAAGTAGAAGTGATTTTCCTACTTATGAATCTGATTGGTTCTCATGATGCAGCAGAGCTTAGGGGACAAAAACAGCATTAAGCAACGAATAGAGATGATTATTATATGTATACATTTGATAATTCATACATATTGAATAGCTTACATAGAAATAAAGGATAAAAACTGCATTAAGCAACGAATAGAGATGATTATTAAATGTATACATTTGATAATTCATACATATTGAATAGCTCACATAAAAATAAAGGATAAGAACAGTATTAAGCAACGAATATAGATGATTGTTAAATATATACATTTGATATTTTATGGAAATACAAGCAAAATACAAGACAGAGTTATATTTTTAAAATATATTATATTATGGTCATTTGAGCAAAGAATAAGTGATTATTTTTCTAGTAACATTAATTTTTTTTTTTTTTAGCATATCCTTTTTACAGGACTTAGCTGTCAACACCAGCATCTTTCAGCTGTATGTTGATCTCTTGGCAAGATTACGCTCAGTAGTTTGCCATTGCTTTCTGAGCGGCCGGCTCACATACCCCGTAAGTTACCGATGTGATTCGAACCACTGCTGATTTGAACCGTCATCACGTTACCTGACGAGAGTATACGAGATTACGGAGAAAAGTCATAACCTCTAAGCCACGAAGCCGGCAGTAACATTAATAGGTCATGTAAAAAAGACAAATCGGGGGTTATTATTTTCGCTTATAATTCTGATAGGTTATTGGAAATCACATAAAGAATAGATGCCACGTTTCTATCTACAGGGTGTTTGTGAAGTCTCACCACACTTTGTGTGTAGAAAATGTTTTTTAAAAATTAAGTCATGAAAAAATGTGCTTAAAGATTCATTAAGTTAGTTACAATAGTCACTGCTGTGGTCTAACGCTGTATTAGAGAAGTTGTAAAGTACCAATGAAGTATTCATGATAACTTATTCAATACATTTCTAACCGTAGTGAGATGAGCAGATTGTTTATCACAACCATCTGTGTATATTATCTATCATTTCGAAACACTTGTTCAACCAAAACAATTCTTTCTTCCGTTGATAACAAACACCATTCTCTTTGGAGTGCAAAGAATTACTTCAGCAGAAGACAGCCATTCGCTGTATATTGCTTCACGAAGTGGAGCACATTTTTTTATGTCGTCATGTACTTCATTTTTTAAAAATTGTTTTACATACACCGTGTTGTGAGACTTTACAAACACACTGTATAGTCTATATATGCTATGGGAATCCTAGCAAAGAATAGATGCGACTTTTCTACCTATAAATTCCATATGCTATTGGACTGCACAAAGGTAGCCTATTGCAAGATGGAAAGCATACTGACCAATAAAAATATCTGAATGGCAATGAGGAAATGAATGTTGAAGTGCTACATAGGACCTGTACTTTTGTACACACTGAAGAGGCCTGAATGCACGGAGCAATCGGCGGCCATTTTTGTCTCTGTTAGCGGACGAGAATGCAGGCGTGGAACCCACGTCATACCGCGGTCATGGCATCATCAGCGTAGCTGCTATCAACTACACTAACTAATGTTCATTTCCCCTTTTGTATGAATTAATTCGCCCGTTGTGTTGTTAATTAACTCGTTTATTCTTATGTTTATGTTTTTTATTATGTAATTAATTAATTCATTCGGTTATTAATATATTCATTACTTAATTCCCTTACTGCATCGTTAATTCGTTGATTCACTGTCTGATGTTTCATTTATTAGATGGTTGGGGGGTTATTTGTTCAATAATTCAATTATTTAGTGATTTACTTTTGTACTTATTCATTTTCTCATGAATTCCTGGTTTTTATTTTCGGTTTATTTGCTTAAGCTTTGACCTGCTTGCACTCTTTCCCGCTTCTTCTGATTCAAATACGCATGTCATTTTCTTTTTCCTGTTGTCTCGTTTTCCCCCCGCTTTCCTAAAGACTTGGTATGGGATGAAACAGCATATTTAAGAATATGGAATTAGGAGTTAAGTGTGTGTCTGGTGGTCTGATGGTTCAACATCCCAGTCATTCAGCATCAGCAGTAGAGTAAAGCAGGGCTGCATTCTATCTCCTACACTTTTTAGTATCTTCTTCGCCGTTCTCTTAAGGCAGGCATTTTTGGACTGCCACTGAAGGCATTTTCCCCCATGCAAGATCTGATGGCAAACTGTTTAACCCATCAAGACTCAAGGCAAAGACTACAATAAGATCAAGGTGCACAAGAGAACTTTTTTTGCAGACGATGCAGCACTGACAACTCATGCAGCAGAAGATCTCCAACGGCTCATAGATCGTTTTGCAGCCGCCTGCAGAGACTTTGGGCTCACCATCAGCCTAAATAACACACATGTGTTGGAACAAGATGCTGGTGCGCCTCCATCAATCAAAATGTCTAATTACGAGAACTGAAGGTTGTTCATGAGCTTGCGTATCTGGGGCCGACAATATCAGATAATCTTTCATTAGAGACAGAAATCGACAGACTCATTGGAAAGGCAGCCACAACACTTTCCAGGCTAACTAAAAGAGTTTGGAATAATAATAGACTAACAGAGCGTAAAAAGTTCAAGTATATAAAGCTTGTGTTGTTAATACACTACTCTATGGATGTGAATCCTGGACTTTGTACTCACAATAGGAAAGAAAGTTGAATTCCTTCCATATGAGATGTCTGAGACGTATCCTGGGCATATCGTGGAAAGACCACATAACAAACAAACATGTTTCAGAAAATCAAAACGTTTTCCCGTAGTGAATTTGAATAACGAAGACAAAACCATAAAATTACTTCTTCTTCTTCAGCGTTCCGAGCCATTGAGGTTCTTTGCTGCAAATACAATCCGTCTCCATTCGTCTCTCTGGTGGACCTTCTCTTGCCAGTCGTTGATTCCAAGTGCTTGTAGGTCTGTACATGTATTATCTCTCCACCGCCTTCTTGGTCTACCTCGGGGTCTACGGTCATTTATTTCCTGAGTGTAAGCGAGTTTTGTTTCCCTATTATCTTCCATTCTTTCTATATGCCAATATTTCCAATGTCTTTTGTTCACTTTGCCCTATAATATCTATATCATCTGCATAACCAAGCAGCTTGGATGTTCCTCCAATATCACATTCCTCCTTTACCTTCCTTACAACTTTCTCTAGAGCCAGATTGAAGAGTAGCGGCGATAGTGCATCACCCTGTTTCAAGCCAGATGTTATTTGGAAGGGGTCTGATTTCCTGCCTTTATATGTTACTATATTATAAGTATCTTCCATGCATAGTCTGGTCATGTTGATTAACTTCCTTGGTATTCCAAATTCCTGCATAGCATTCCATAGACTATTCCTATGGACACTATCATAAGCCTTTTTAAAATCCACAACAATGTTATGGAGATCTCTTTTATATTCCCAATGTTTCTCGGCTATTTGTCGTAAGATAAATATCTGATCTATTGTTGATCTGTTTTGTCTAAAACCCGCCTGGTAGTCACCTAATATGTCTTCTGAATATGGTTTTAGTCTATTTAGTAATACTGCGGATAGTATCTTATAGCTTGTGGACAGTAGTGATATTCCTCTATAATTTCCACATTGGAAAATTACTATTATATTAAAATTACCATGGTAAACAACTGATATTACTGTGTTAATATGTGTATATTTCAGCTTGAACGATGATTCTAATTATTTTACTCTATGTTGTGTGACATCTGCAGTAAGTCAGATTGCACTCAAAGAGCACCAGTCCGTTTAGTAATCTCTTCTCCAGTCTGTTGCAACTCTTTCCCACGTGTCTGGATCTATGCCGAGGGTTTTCATATCTTGCTTACACACAATCCAATATCGCATTTGGGGTCTTCCGGTTGGCCTCTTCCCCGTGGCTAGTTCTCCGTATAGGATATATTTGGAAATACGTTCATCCTCCATTCGAGATACAAGGCCCAGCCACCGGAGGCGTCTCTGCTTGAGGAGGGAGTGCACTGTGGTAATATCCGCTCTTTCAAGCACATATTTGTTTTTGAATAACGAAGACACAAACTATATATAGTACGATTTATTGCCTGGCATATTTCGGTGCATCTCGTCAGGTGTATACTGCGGGGTTATATGTAATGTGAAATGAATAAATGAATAACACTTTAAGCTGAAACACTTAAAACAGTCACAGGTATTATTCGGATGTGGAACATCTGAAATTACCGCGGGGAATAACATACATGATCGTTTCACATTTTCGACATTTTTTGTTATCTCTTGGTTTCATTTTCCCCATTTTTTTTCTAATTCTGTTATTGTGTCTTATGTAGAAACGATAGTGTCATCTCCATGGTTAATTATTTACCAACACTTTAGGGAGAATTTGAAACAACGGAGATGTGGTTTCTGAAACACATGTTGTGAATTCCTTGGACTGCCAGAGCAACTACCAGTGAGTGCTAATGAAACAAGAACATTATATACACATTTAAGAAGGCGAGGGAGCCGTGGTGCTCAAGTGGCTAGCACCCGTGCTTGCCGGTTTAATTGTCAGGGGTTCGAATTCGCAAAAAAGGTGGGTGTTTTGACCAGAGATTTCCGGTCGTCTCGGTTTAAAATGGGTTCCAGGAAATGGTACGGGAGGTGGAGGCGGTCGGTGTTATATTGAAAACATCACCCCTCTAATTCTGATTGGTCGATAACAATATGGGGCTAGAACCATAAGCCAAATGCGCCCCACGATGTGTAAAACGTGCCCGTGTATGTGTGTGTGTGTTCCCGCGCGCGTATATGTGTGTGTGCGCGCGCGCGCGCGTGTGTGTGTGTCTGTGTGTGTGCCTTATGTAAGAAAGAGGTAAACGTGTTCTTTGATCATGCAGTGAGACGAGAGGCATTGGACAACATCGTCACAACTGGAAAGATCGAGGGGAAAACGTGCAGAGGCAGACCAAGAGAAACGATGCTGGATGGACTGAGACAGTGGCGTGGAACAATCAACAGCAGAGTTGATCCAGAAAGCCAAGGACCGAGATCTGTGGAGAACCATGATCGCCTAAGAAAGTTGGCAGGGCACATGATGATGATGGTGATGATGATGTTTGAACAATTAAAAAGATATCGCGGAAACAACTCGCTTTAAACTGAAACGAAATATGAAATATCAGTGAGACAGAAAGCCCCGCGGCCAACTCACGGAAAGAACAGGTACTTTGGCAATTAAGAAACATGATCGCTATTGTTGGGCCAGGTGACGCTATCTTATTAAGTTGTTAGCCTGACCTAGATTTTTGTATTTTTGTGTATTTTTCTCCCAGCACCAGCATGCTGCATGTCATGACGACCAGCTCTGACCTGGAGTTTACCAACAGGTGAGGCGGGGAGAGAGGAGGAGTGAAGCTGAGCGAGGGCTGTGGGGGGGGGGGGGGGGGGGTGCGAGAGGTTAGGTGACTAGGGGTGGAAAGAAAGGAAGTGAGGCGGCGAGAGAGGTGGAGTAAAGCTGAGAGAGGAGAGTGAAAAGAGAGAGTGGGAGAAGTGGGTGACAGAGGGGTAGAAAGAAGGGAAGTGAGAAGAGGCATAAAGCTGAAAGAGGGTATTGAAAGTAGAGAGAGGGTGCAAGAGGTTAGATGGCAGAGGGGTGGGAAGAAGGGAGGCGAGGCGAAGAGAGAGGAGGAGTGAAAGGATGGGGGGGGGGGAGTGTGGTAGAGGATACGCGACAGGGGGAGGGGGGTTAAAAGGGTGAGGAGGTGGGAGGAATGGAGAGTGAGAGAGGAAGGAAGTGGGGTGAATATAACAATATTTAAGTATACAGAAAACAGCACGTGGAATGAGCGGAAGGAAGAAAATATATTTACTCCACCTTCTTCTTCTTCTTCTTCTTCTTCTTCTTCTTCTTCTTCTTCTTCTTCTTCTTCTTCTTCTTCTTCTTCTTCTTCTTCTTCTTCTTCTTCTTCTTCTTCTTCTTCTTCTTCTTGTAATAATAATACGGCGTCTGTCGCTTCTTTCCTCCTCCTACTTCTCCTCCTCCTCGTATTACTACAACTGCAACTGTTATTGCTGCTGCTACTACTACTACTACTACTACTACGACGACTACTACTACTACTACTACTACTACTACTACTACTACTACTACGACGACGACGACGACGACGACGACGACGACGACGACGACTACTACTACTACTACTACTACTACTACTACTACTACTACTACTACTACTACTACTACTACTACTACTACCACCACCACCACCAATACCACCACCACCTCTTATTCGTTGTTTCTCCCTCCCCGTCTTTAAAATCCTAAAAACATTTAATCCTGACTTATCTATTGACAACGGATACCTCCTTATTTGTTGTAAATCTCACTTTCTCTTACATCCCTCTCCCCCTCACTCTATTCTCTCTCCTGCTCCCCTCGCCATCCCCTCTTTGTACCTTTACTGACGGAAGTATTCCGTGTGTACTGACAATAAGACGCCACTCTGGCGCCAACACTGCTAGTGGCAGCTCCATGGATTTGTATTTTGCCTACACTATCGACCTACCTTCTGCACGTGACGATCACAGGGCTTTTAGCCCGACTGTGCCTAATTACGCTAATAGGATTATCTGGAATAATTGCTGCAGTGTTATCTGTGGTGTCTTAACATGGCCTTGTGTGACCTCCCATTGCAGACGATAGTTTAAACATGGCCTCAGCCTTATGTGACCTCCCATCTCAGACGATAGTTAAAACATGGCCTCGGCCTTATGTGACCTCCCATTGCAGACGATAGTTAAAACATGGCCGCGGCCTTTTATGACCTCTCATCTCAGACGATAGTTAAAACATGGCCGCAGCCTTATGTGACCTCCCATCGCAGACCATAGTTAAAAAAGGCCGCGGCCTTATGTGACCTCCCATTGTAGACAATAGTTAAAACATGGCCGCGGCCTTATGTGACCTCCCATCGCAGACGATAGTTAAAACATGGCCGCGGCCTTGTATGACCTCCCATTGCAGACGATAGTTAAAACATGGCCGCGGCCTTGTATGACCTCCCATTGCAGACGATAGTTAAAACATGGCCTCGGCCTTATGTGACCTCCCATCGTAGACGATAGTTAAAACATGGCCACGGCCTTATGTGACCTCCCATCGCAGACGATAGTTAAAACATGGCCGCGGCCTCTTGTGTGACTACCCCCCCCCCCTTTGTTTTTTCAAATCGCAGACGATATTTAGAACATGACCGCTTCCTTGAAATAGGAATCTATGGGTGAGGGCTAGCAGACATTTACTAGGCTGGATACGTTTTTAGATCTTAGTAAAAATAAAAACGTAGGCGACTTGAGGTGACTCTACAGTTGTCTCAAATTTACGAAACTCCAGTGAGACTAGCTGCAGTAATTGAGAATCTCATCATCATCAAGTAACATGCCTAGCTATTTTAGTAACATTGTCTAAATTGCTGTTTAATTCTGCAACCTTACATAGTTGGTCACCTCCCGGGAAAAAAAAAAATCCAAGGGTACCTCTGTAGACCAATTCACAGCCGAGATATTAACAAAGAGGAAAATACTGTTTGAGCACTGATAAAATATGGCCCAACACTGAAATCTATGCCTGTAAGCGTGGGGTTAAGCGTTATGTCCTGATTATGTCCTGAGGCCCAGCCATCCAGATATTTATTTCTTTGCATTTCTCTTGCTATTTTCTCCAGCGCTATTTTCCAGTTTAGTGTTCTCATTATATACCCACACAATCTTGACTGTCACAACTGCCACGTCTTTTTTGAGACTGCTTCGTGCATTTCCCTGTCCACCCTTGGTATTTTTGGAATTTTTCTAAGAAACATTTCCACTGCCATTAAATGTTTCGCAGCTTGTCTGCTCCTTGTCTGGCTTTCACGTGCACACATCAGCACAATGTTCTACATAATATTTCAACACTTCTTCTCACTGCAATCCACGGTTTTCCACCAATGAGCATGTCTTACATCCCACAAATAAACACACACAGCACATTATTTTGTTGGTCTAAGAAATGATTTGAAAGGCAAGACGAATGACTTCATTGCACTGGGTTTCACCCAGATGGCTCAGTCTCTTTCCACAGGAGGTCTGCTGAAAGCATCGCACCAAGTATGAACTCCTTATCTCCAGCGATGAACCCCCAGGAGTCTCAGATAAAACTGCACTCATGAACTGAACGATGTAGGCCAGGATTGAACCACAACCTTTGGGACATGAAGCAAGTGGCATAACCACTTTTCCACAGAGAGTCCTTATTGTTATCCAAACAATGCAGACATAGATCTTACTCAAATGATGCCTTGTAATCTTCAAAGTAAAGATTCCCTTTAAGAGTATCCTGATTTGGTGTCCGGTATTTATGACTTGAAATGTGTGGCCTACAAAAAACCTGTGTCTCCTCTTCTTCTTTGTACTCTTCCAGTTGTCAACCAGTAAATATTTAGACACCAGCAGTCAACTTGAAGCTGTTGACGTCTACATAAAGTTTGGAGCAGGTGTAGGCCAAAATGATTTTCTGTTCTGTGTATGTTGGACACTAGCAATGTATGTTTTATCTTTTATTTTGCCCATTCCTCAGTTACATGCATCACTCTCCTATCTTTACTTTGTTGAACAAGTTGTATTTCAGTCAGTTATCACCTGTGTGTGAAAACTGCTACTTGTTCACTTCAATCAAGTTGGTAATATGTTTCATCTTTTCAGTGGATTGGATGCTCTGATCCTCATGTGATTCTAGCAGTGTTTCTAATAAATATGTTAGTCCCATCATAGATTACATCTGTAATAGATTACGGATTACGGTTGTGAGACTTGTGTTTGAAAAGTACATGTTTATTTTCACATTGATAGATGTTTGCCTTGATCAATATTTGCCTTGATGGATGTTTGCCTTGATCAATGTTTGCATTTATCAATTCCAGTATGCTACGAGTGGATCATGATGCCAACCGACATGGTGGCTTCTCATCCTCATCATCAATTGTCTCCCCTGGCCCCACCACAGCACATTCTGCCCCAGTCACACCCACCCACAACCCCGAAGAAAGCGTGGACGTTGGATACCGAGCGGGATCCCAGCGTGGGTTCTTCCAGGGTCTTCTGGGGTGTTTGCGGCCAGTGTGGACAATACTAGGCAAGGCAGCGGCAGCAGAATTGAAGCAGCAGGGTCGAGGTCAGTGGTTATTTCTGTGTATACTGGTGTTTTATAGGTGCTTCTGGGGAAAATTCTGCACCAGTTTGTGATATATTGTGCTGTTGTTATCTTCCATTTCTCACTGTGCTGTTGTCATCTTCAGTTTGTTGCTGTGTTATTAGAGTCTTCAGTTTGTCATTGTGTTATTAGAATCTTCAGTTTGCCATTGTGTTATTAGAATCTTCAGTTTGCCATTGTGTTATTAGAATCTTCAGTTTGTCATTGTGTTATTAGAATCTTCAGTTTGTCATTGTGTTATTAGAATCTTCAGTTTGTCATTGTGTTATTACAATCTTCAGTTTGCCATTGTGTTATTAGAATCTTCAGTTTGCCATTGTATTATTAGAATATTCAGTTTGCCATTGTGTTATTACAATCTTCAGTTTGCCATTGTGTTATTAGAATCTTCAGTTTGTCATTGTGTTATTAGAATCTTCAGTTTGCCATTGTATTATTACAATCTTCAGTTTGCCATTGTGTTATTACAATCTTCAGTTTGCCATTGTGTTATTAGAATCTTCAGTTTGTCATTGTGTTATTACAATCTTCAGTTTGTCATTGTGTTATTACAATCTTCAGTTTGCCATTGTGTTATTAGAATCTTCAGTTTGTCATTGTGTTATTACAATCTTCAGTTTGCCATTGTGTTATTAGAATCTTCAGTTTGTCATTGTGTTATTACAATCTTCAGTTTGCCATTGTGTTATTACAATCTTCAGTTTGCCATTGTGTTATTAGAATCTTCAGTTTGTCATTGTGTTATTACAATCTTCAGTTTGCCATTGTGTTATTAGAATCTTCAGTTTGCCATTGTGTTATTAGAATCTTCAGTTTGCCATTGTGTTATTACAATCTTCAGTTTGCCATTGTGTTATTAGAATCTTCAGTTTGCCATTGTGTTATTAGAATCTTCAGTTTGTCATTGTATTATTACAATCTTCAGTTTGCCATTGTGTTATTAGAATCTTCAGTTTGTCATTGTGCTGTCCTCTTCCATTTGTCACTGTGCAGTTATCGTCTGTTTGTCATTGTGCTGTTATTTTGTTTGTGCGTGGTCTCGAGGTATGGTGTCCGCCTACAGTGCTAGAGGTCCTGGGTTCAAGCCCCTGTGAGGACCAGGATTTTTTCACATAGACTTCTAGTAATAAAATTTCCCCTGGTCTCTGGGTAGTGAGATCGGATGCCCGTGTGTATTGTTGCGCACGTAAAAAATCCCTTGGCAGTTGGAAACCAAAAAAGAGTAGCCTAACGGCGCTGCCTGGGCAAAATTTTGAGTTAAAAATCTACCCAAAGTATTTCAGGATCCTCACCGGTGCTACGGAGTTCGTGCACTCAGCTGAGTTTCTCCAAACTCAGGTTTGAGTTAGGAGGAGAACGGAGCACTTATGGGTTACACCCGTGAGCCGTGATGTTGATCCATCGACTAAACTAAAGCTTTGTTTGTTTATTACTGTGCTGTTATTATCTTCCATTTGTTATTGTGCTGTTATCATCTTTTGTTTGTCATTGTGCAGTTATCATCTTCTGTTTGTTATTGTGCTGTTATCTTATGTTTGTTATTGTGCTATTTGTATATTCTAATTCTTATTGTGCTGTTACCATCTATTTTTCATAATGTTGGTATTCTCTTCTATTTGTAATGGTCCTCTTACCATTTCTGTTTGTATTTGTGCTGCTATCTTCTGTTCCTCTTGTATTGTTATTATCTTATATTGTTAACTGTACTGTTAATATCTTCTATTTCTCATTCCGATGTTATTTTCTGATATTTCTTATTAGCATTGTAGTTATCTTCTTTCCCATGTTCATGTCCTCAACTTAGATGACTGGGAAATTCCATTTGAGAGCATCACCGACCTCCAATGGCTAGGCAGCGGAGCGCAAGGAGCAGTTTTCTTGGGAAAGCTGTGCAGTGAAGAGGTCGCTGTAAAGAAGGTTAGGGATGTCAAAGAGACAGATATTCGCAACCTCAGGAAGCTAAACCATCCGAACATCATCTCTTTCAAGTAGGTTATGCCTGGTGTTGATCAGTTCATGTGCTTTATATGCTTTCTTGTGGTATATTTTTAAGAAATTGTTCATCTACTCATTTTTCAACCCAGCTAGTTCTTGCCCATTTTTGGAAGAACCAGATTGGTGAATCAGCCATGTGCACATGTGGATTGGCGCTACAGACAGCAGATCACATACTCCAAGACTGCCCAAAATATGACATATCTAGGCAAGTCTCCTGGTCTGGAGACACAACAGTGGAAGATAAACTATATGGCCCACTGAGTGAACTAAACAAAAAGTGAAGTTCATACAAGAGACAACATTGCAGATTTAGACAAATTTCAGTCGAATTAAAGAAGAAGAGGAAGGAAGAACTAGATCTTGATAGTCATTAAAATTTATTTTTAAACTATTTCACTTACATTTATTAAATAAACTGGGACCTGCAGTAGTGTAGTGGCTATAAGCTAGCTTGCCAACGTGGCAGATGCGGGTTCAGATTCACAGTGCGGCAGATTTTGAAAATTGACCTTGGCTTCCAAGTTGACCCAGCCTAAAATGGGCACCAGAAAATGACTTGGGAAGTAAAGGCGGCTGACCTGATATTGACTTCTGCCCTGGAGTGCCAACTGACCTGATAATTGACTTCTGCCCTGGAGTGCCAACTGGCCTGATAATTGACTTCTGCCCTGGAGTGCCAACTGGCCTGATATTGACTTCTGCCCTGGAGTGCCAACTGGCCTGATAATTGACTTCTGCCCTGGAGTGCCAACTGGCCTGATATTGACTTCTGCCCTGGAGTGCCAACTGGCCTGATATTGACTTCTGCCCTGGAGTGCCAACTGGCCTGATAATTGACTTCTGCCCTGGAGTGCCAACTGACCTGATAATTGACATCTGCCCTGGAGTGCCAACTGGCCTGATAATTGACTTCTGCCCTGGAGTGCCAACTGGCCTGATATTGACTTCTGCCCTGGAGTGCCAACTGGCCTGATATTGACTTCTGCCCTGGAGTGCCAACTGGCCTGATAATTGACTTCTGCCCTGGAGTGCCAACTGGCCTGAAATTGACTTCTGCCCTGGAGTGCCAACTGGCCTGATATTGACTTCTGCCCTGGAGTGCCAGCTGGCCTGATATTGACTTCTGCCCTGAAGTGCCAACTGGCCTGATAATTGACTTCTGCCCTGAAGTGCCAACTGGCCTGATAATTGACTTCTGCCCTGGAGTGCCAACTGGCCTGATAATTGACTTCTACCCTGGAGTGCCAACTGGCCTGATAATTGACTTCTGCCCTGGAGTGCCAACTGGCCTGATAATTGACTTCTGCCCTGGAGTGCCAACTGGCCTGATATTGACTTCTGCCCTGGAGTGCCAACTGGCCTGATATTGACTTCTGCCCTGGAGTGCCAACTGGCCTGATAATTGACTTCTGCCCTGGAGTGCCAACTGGCCTGATAATTGACTTCTGCCCTGGAGTGCCAACTGGCCTGATAATTGACTTCTGCCCTGGAGTGCCAACTGGCCTGATAATTGACTTCTGCCCTGGAGTGCCAACTGGCCTGATAATTGACTTCTGCCCTGGAGTGCCAACTGGCCTGATAATTGACTTCTCCCCTGGAGTGCCAACTGGCCTGATAATTGACTTCTGCCCTGGAGTGCCAACTGGCCTGATAATTGACTTCTGCCCTGGAGTGCCAACTGGCCTGATAATTGACTTCTGCCCTGGAGTGCCAACTGGCCTGATAATTGACTTCTGCCCTGGAGTGCCAACTGGCCTGATAATTGACTTCTGCCCTGGAGTGCCAACTGGCCTGTACAGATAGGGGTCTAGCATTGCATACCCAATGTGCCTGAAATTATGTAAAAAGAACCTGTACTGATTTGTCTGACCGCATACCGAATACATCTCTAGACTTAGATAAGGGTTGTTTAGTTTTACTGACAAATTCTTCATGTTCACCAACCAGTTATGTGTGGTTGTACTTCTTACATTTAGTCATAGTACAAGTAGTCTAAATAAATCTGGCAATGTATGTGTATTTTACAGTGTATGCCTATTTGGCCTCAGCAACAGAAATAGATTAGTGATTACATTATTGTTTCCATGGTGCAGTTGCTGTAAGTTTTAGATTCATGGTATGATTTTGTTATTGTCATTGTTGTCTCCATGGTGCAGTTGCTGTGAGCTTCTGAGGGCTAAAACTTTCATATATCTTCTTCTTCTGCTGCGTTCAGCCGGAATGTTGGTTTGGATGTAATTGCTTTGTGCCTGTTTACAGCAGAGCTTTCAGTCGACACATCTGATTTCTTCAGGAATTTGTTGACTTGGTTAACCTTCCCGGGAATTTCACGTATGAATGTGAGCATTTGAATAAACACACAATTAAAGCAACATCATCATATATCAGGTCCTTTGCAGAATGTTGCCCTCATGACAACCAGGTGAACAGTTTCTCAATCCTTTTCCAGCTCACTACCCTCATGCCCAAAATGTCTGCAATGTCTTGCATCCATCTTTGTGTCAGTCAATCAATCCTTGTCTCTTCTTCCATGCCTTTCATCACTGTATTTTTACAAGGATTTCTAACACGGTCAGAGCTCGAGTATGTCTATTTCTGGGACACTGTCTATGAGTCAGTTTTCTTCGATGTTCAGATCTTGTAGAATGCCAGTCAATCTTTTCCTTGGTCCATATACCACCGACTTTTCTGTAACATTTAAGTTTAAAAGTTCTGATTTTCTTCTGTCATCATCATCATCAAGTGCCGTGCCGGCTGGCGTAGGCGTTCATGGCTCTCCATAGATCTCGGTCTTTGGTTTTCTGGATCAACTCTGCTGCTGATATTCCTCCATGCCACCGTCTCAATCCATCCAGCATCATTTCTCTTGGTCTGCCTCTGCCTCTCTTCCCCTCGATCTTTCCAGTTGTTACGATGTTCTCCAATGCCTCTCTTCTCATCACGTGACCGAAGAAAGATGCTTGTCTCTGTCTTATTGTTGTATATAATGTTCTAGTTTCATTAGCCTGTTTCAGGCAATCGTCGTTAGTTACTCTGGCAGTCCAAGGAATTCGCAACATTCGTCTCAGGAACCACATCTCTGTTGCTTCTAATTTCTTATTAATTTGTTCATTTACATTCCAAGACTCACTGCCATACAGCAAAACTGGTTCTACATAGCATTTCAGCACTCTCTTTCTTACATTCAGTGATAGCGACTTATTGCATAAGATACTCTTCATTTTCTGAAATGAGGCTTTTGCCTGCCCTATTCTGCTCCTAATCTCTGTTGTACATCTTCCATCTGATGTTATAAATGCCCCTAGGTATCTAAAATTATCCACTTGGTTAAGGATTTTCCCTTCTATTTCTATGTCACATTTTGGTGTCACCATTTTCTTTGATATTACCATTGTTACAGTTTTCTTGATATTCAAGGAGAGTCCTTTCCTTGCACTCTCTGTTACTACAACGTCTAATAATTGTTGTAGGTCTGTTGAATTATCCGCCACCAATACTGTGTCATCTGCATAGCGTATATTATTTATATTATAACCTCCAACTAGTATTCCTGGCATCTCTTTGATCTCTCTCATTATTACTTCGCTATACAGGGAGAAAAGATCTGTTGACAAGACACACCCTTGTCGTACTCCTAGCTTTATCTGTTCGTAACTACCCTCTTTATTTCCCATTTTAATTGCTGCTACTTGGTTCCAGTAAATATTCTTTATTATTCTTAAATCTTTTCCATCAATGTTGATATCTTCCAACATTTTAATCAGTTCATCATGTTTTACTTTATCAAATGCCTTAGTATAATCTATGAAGCACACATATATGTCTCTCTGTTTCTCTATTGACCTTTCTATTAGTGTCCGTAATGTATAAATTGCATTGTTTGTGCCCTTTCCTTCCACAAATCCATACTGTTCTTCACTAATTTCCATTTTTATTTTCTTTTTGGTTCTTCTCATTATGATTTTGAGTAGAAGCTTAGTGATATGGTTTATAAGGTTAATTGTACGAAAATCTTCACAATCAATTGCTCCTGGTCTTTTTGGTATAGCTAAAAATACAGATCTCAGCATATCACTGGGTAAATATCCACTGCTGTAAATATAATTCAACATTTTGGTTAATATATCTACTCCAAATTCTCCCAATACTTCTAATTCTTCTATTGTGATTTCATCTGGCCCAGCTGATTTTCCTTTCTTCATACGTTTCATAGCATCAGTGACTTCTTCTTTCAGAATAGGTGAACCTTCTAAGTTACTATCTTCTGTTAATTCTTCCCTTTCTCCATCATATAATTCTCTTATATACTCATTCCACCTCTTCATTATAGCATCTTCCTCTAATAATATCTTTCCTGTTTTTGATTTCAAACACTCTGTATTTATTCTTATTTTTCTTCATGTAAGCTCACTGATTTGTCTGTGCATATTTTTTGTATCTTTAATGGAATTTAATTCAATTTTTTTGCATTGCTCGTTTAACCAACTTTCTTTAGCCTTCCCACATTTATCTTTTATTTCTTTATTTATCTTAGCATATTCTTGTTTGTCATTTTTACTCTGTTTTCTTTTGTCCATCAGTTTTAAGATTTCTTCATTCATCCATTTTTTCTTAGCTATTTTGCCTCTCTCTGGTAATACTTCTTTGCTAGTTTGATGAATGGAGTCCCTTAACATTTCCCATTGTTCATCTTCTGTTCTTTCTTCTGTAGTGAATGCAAAATAGTCTATGACTCACTTAGGCTCTTAACTGATTCAAAGCCAAACAAAAAGTAGGTTTGAACCAGACATAATCAAATGAACAAGTATTCCAATGTAAACAGTTTTTGGTGGAATAAAAAAAAATAGTCTTAAAAGTCGAGAGGGTTGACTTCATTGCACCGGGTTTTATCCATTATGGCTCAGTATCTTTCCGCAGGGTGGCCTGCCGAAAGCGTTGCACATAGCATGAACTCTGTAGCTCCAGCAATGGCCCCCAAAAGTTTCAGAGAAAAATGCACTCGTGAAACGAAAGACGTAACCCAGAATCAAACCCACAAGCTTCGGAGCGGTAGGCAGACGACTTGACCACTTTGCCATGGAGACTCCAATTGGTTGACAATTGGTTAATAAAAATTGGTGGAGTAAAAATTCACAACAATGTGTTCACTTAGTGAATCTAAACACAGAAGCCACAAATATAAAGTTGTACAGTTTATTGCCTGGCATATTTCACTGCATCTCGTCAGGTGCACACTGCAAAGTTATATATCAAACGAAGTGAATAGATGAACCATATTTGGGCTGAAATACATAACACATAGCCACTGATATTGTTTGAATGTGGAGCATTGATATCATAATGGTACTTAAGGAGTCACTGTGGTAATTGTGGAGTCCAATGGTAATTTTAGAGTCACCATGAAGTATTTCTATCTGCATAACCAAGGTGAAAGAAGGTTCAGAAAGTGTATATCCAAAAAATGAACATTCACAGATCATTCTTCATGTACATATGTTTATGAAAATATTCTCGTGTCAATAATATATTTGAAACCAATTTGATTTTTACAGAGGTGTGTGCACCCAAGCTCCATGCTATTGTATCATCATGGAATACTGCCCATATGGTCAACTCTACGAAGTTTTGAGGGACGGCAAAGAGATCCCGCCAGCGCTGGTACTTGATTGGGCGAAGCAGATTGCCAGTGGGATGAATTACCTCCATTCACATAAGATCATACACAGAGATTTGAAGTCTCCAAAGTGAGTTTTAACGTTCACAGTCTTCCTGTCACCCTAAGCATATTATTAGTTTAAACTGTAAACAGTTTGTTCTGTTTCATTACGTGTCCCTAAGCATATTATTAGTTAAAACTGTAAACAGTTTGTTCTCTTTCATTGCGTATCCCTAAGCATATTATTAGTTAAAACTGTAAACAGTTTGTTCTGTTTCATTACGTATCCGTAAGCATATTATTAGTTAAAACTGTAAACAGTTTGTTCTGTTTCATTACGTGTCCCTAAGCATATTATTATTTCAAACTAAACAGTTTGTTCTCTTTCATTACGTGTCCCTAAGCATATTATTAGTTCAAACTGTAAATAGTTTGTTCTATTTCATTAGCATGCCTAAGCATATTATTAGTTCAAACTGTAAGCAGTTCGACATGTCTCTAAGCATATTTTTAGTTCCAACTGTAAAATGTTCATTGTGTTTCATTACTTGTCCCTAAAACTAGGATACTTTTACAAAACAAGCTTAGCTTAACTCCGCAGCTCAACTGTGGAGCAATCTACCACAATAAATCAAAGACATCACCAATGCCTATACATATAATCGCAACCTGTTTCAACATTAGCTCAGTAGTACAGACTAGATACCCCCTTAAAATAACAATAATCTCAAAGGACAACTAGTATAATAAACATTCTTCTAGCTGTGGTACGATACATCTACTGTAGCTAATTATAACTGCCATGGCAAAAATTAGTTTTAGTGATTCATGTATAAATTATTGCACATTTTCCATGTGTTTTAATGTATATTGTTTCAGTGGTTATCTGTAATGTCTAAAATAAGTGGTGTATGAATGAAATAAAGTATGAGAGCAGAGAGATGAGAGGGGCAGAATGTCAGATGGGCCTGCATGCCTAATTCTTAACCCTTTGAAAATAAGGTTCATTCCTTTGTTCATTTTTGAAATGTAAATATTCTGAAATTACAGCAAAATATATTGTCTATTCTTTCATCTTTTCATTATAACATAAGCTAACATTGGAAACGGCTCATTCTGTGAATGTAAAAAGTTGGTTGTATATCCTTTACAGGAATCTCCAGCATTTTTTAGCTCTGTGTGATCTCTTGGCAAGTTCACATAGTAGTTTGCCATTGCTTTCTGAATGACCAGCACTCATACCATTTTATAAAACACCTAAGCATGGCAGTCTGCTGTCCAATCGCCCGCAGCTGTGTTTCGAACATGGTATGCAGGATTACAAACTGCGTCTGTAGCGCCCTCACCATGGAGCCAGCCGTGAATGTAATGATTCCTAAAATGATCAGTATTTTGGAAATTTTATCCACCGATGGTAAAGATCTGAGAATAATAAAGAAGAAAACCACCAATATGGAGATCAAAATTACAAAACATGCCCAGTGTATAATACTTCTAGTATGTGAGATTCTAGTGTGAGCCCACGCTGGGATTATAGTCAGTGTTGCAGAGTTTGTGCACTGAGTTTAGAATCTCCTATTGTGATCTAAAAAAACAGGAAAACTTAGCAGTAATGGATGGTTTCAAGTGTGATGTAGATGGTCCTGGAATCTAGTCAGTCATTCAGTCAGCTAACAAACCGATCAACCAACCATTCAATCAGTCAACCAATAAATCAATCAGTCAACAAATTAGTCAACAAATCATTCATTTAGCCAACCATTTAGTCAGTTTAATCAATCAACCAATAAATAAATCATTCAATTAACTAATCATTCAATCAATCAACCATTTAGTCAGTCTGCCTACCAATCAACCAACCAATCAACTATTCAATCAGCCATTTAATCAACCAATTAGTCATTCAAGCAGTCAGTCAACCAATCAAGCAATTACTCACTCATTCAGTCAACCCACACCCTCAACCAATCAACCATTGAATCAATTCCCAAGGTGTCAGTAAATCAACTAAACCATCAGATAATCATTCAGTCAGTGAACTTATAAATCATTCAAACTCCCATGGAAATAGCTGCCAAAGTATTGCCCTCAGCTATGATTTTGTCTCAAGGATTATTTTTATTTCCACAGTGTTCTGGTGGCTTCAAATGACATTGTGAAGATATCAGACTTTGGGACCAGCCGAGAGTGGAACGAAAAGAGCACCAAAATGTCATTTGCTGGAACTGTTGCTTGGATGGCTCCGGAAGTTATTAGAAATGAAATGTGCAGCGAGAAAGTGGATATATGGTGAGTCCAGGATTTTTGTTTAGTAAAAGGTGTGCTTAAAGATGATAAAACAAAGAAAGTTAATATATTTTAGTCACTTAAAATGTCATGAAAATTTGTAGAGAATGGTTATTGAGGGGTATATGTCCGGAAAGAGAGGAAGAGGATGGCCAAAGAGAAGATGGGTGCAGAATGTGGCAGGTGATCTCCAGATAGATGTATCAGACGAGGGATATCTTGCTTATGACCGATAGGTTTTCTGGACAGTTGTTATGGGAGCGAAGTTCTACAAAGGACATGCTACTGAGTGAATGGATGGATGGATTGATGGGTGGGTGTGTGTGCTAGCGTAGTTGTTAGCAAAAAGGTTCTGGTTATGTCTTGAGCGCAGTCAAGGTTCATTACCTGGGCTCGTCGTCTGCGAAAGTGAGGGGAAGACTGCCCACCTATTCTTCCGTGCATCCAGGCCTAGAAATCAGATGTGATTATCACATCATAGACCCATAGCAAGAAACTGCTTTGGAGCCCAAATAAACTGCTTCTTCTGTACTGTGCAAACTCACTGTTTGAGGCCCAAATAAACTGCTTCTTCTGTACTGTGCAAACTCATTGTATGTTCTTTAGTTATTGTTGTATTGTATGAGAGGGCTTCAAATGTAAACCTAAAATGTTTTTTTTATTGTTGTGTGAATATATTCTGAAAAAGTAAAGAACAAATGTATCATTTTTCGATGTAGTCACCACTGTGTTCGATGCAAATCCTCCAGCGCTGAAAAGTGCTTGGATTCTTATAGCAAAATATTCCCTGGGGTCACTACTCAGTGTGCTTGACCTGGTTGTGAACAGTCTGTCGCAGAAGTCACGCTGTTTTGAAACTTCCTACTCCACTCATACACTTGCTGGACTGACAGGCATACATCACCATACTGAACCTTCACTCACCTCTGAATTTCTGTAGGTTTCACCCTTCACTAATTAAAAAAATGGATAACAGAATGCTGCTACTCTTTGGTGCATGTCAAAAGTTGGGATGCCATCTTTAAACTGTCGTTATGACATCACCGTGTTTGTCTGCATCATGATGTCACATGCTTAACACTCTTGACACCTTTAACATCAATATTGACAGTTTACAAGACAATGGCATGGTTATTGTAAATTCTATCACACTTTTAAGCTTTTAACTTGAAGCGCCTACCTCCCCCTGTATTTATGCCAACATTATCTTGTTCAACTCTTCTGGGTTATTATTGGGATATGTAGTGTCTATTATTTCATAAAACAAATGTTTGTAATTTTCTGATTTATTCTTTTGTTATTTATTTTGGGTTGATTATATAATAATGTCTTTAAGAAAACTGATGTTCATACTGTGCTATCCACCTTCTTTCATTGTCCTCTAATTAATGTGCATTTCAACAATAATTAACATAGATTTATGAGATAATTAATATAGCATGTGATCCAACTAACATACATTGTGGTATAATTAATATTTATTGGTAAGTTAATTAAGTCTAATGTTGTTGTGATGTGTGCTGGGTCTAATGTTGTTGTGGTGTGTGCTGGGTCTAATGTTGTTGTGATGTGTGCTGGGTCTAATGTTGTTGTGATGTGTGCTGGGTCTAATGTTGTTGTGATGTGTGCTGGGTCTAATGTTGTTGTGATGTGTGCTGTGTCTAACATTGTTGTAATGTATTCCAGGTCATACGGAGTTGTTCTGTGGGAGCTGTTGACAGCTGAAGTCCCCTACAAAGACGTGGACTCGTCTGCCATCATCTGGGGTGTGGGCAGCAACAGCCTTCACCTACCAGTTCCCGGAACATGTCCAGAGGGATTCAAACTCCTTATGCGACAGTGCTGGTTAGTTTAAGAATTATTAATTATATATCCTCTGTGCTATTTTAATCTTCTTTGGTGAATTACAGATAATTGAAAAATCTCATGTTCAGCTTCTACTAAGGTACCAAGATGTGTGTAAGCAGGCATGACTGATACAGGTATTAATATTACACCTTGGGAGCGAGTTGATGCTGATCTGGAATGGAATAAAGACACAGGAGAAAATGATTATAGATAGTGTGAGATGTCAGATGGTGCATGTTGATGGAAATGACCATGTGTTCACATGCATCCATTGTGGATTAACATTTACTATGCGAACTAGTCTAATCAGTTACATTCGCTACAGCCATGGGTTGTAGTTATTAGGCTATATTTGGAACACAATACAAAATTTATAGTCTGTCAAGATGGTAAGGTGCCAGTATGCTCTTTTACAATGTTGCATCTTCTACACGACGGTGTAAAAGTATTATGGACTTTAGTATTTTCTCATTTACCCTTGAGTGTAGAGACAATTTGTAGGTTTGTTTACTAATTTCACTGCTGCTCTTTGGTGTAAACACAACATACAGACTTCTTTAATCTTTTTTCTTCTACCCTGGGGTGAGACACCTTGCAAACATGATTAGTATTTCTTCTTGTTCCGTAAGATCTAGAGACACTTAACAGACTTATTAAGTATGTTTCTAATCTGAACAACAGCTGTCAGAGTAGCTAGTGAAACATCAAAATTGTTTGAGGTGCAAAGGGGAGTAAGACAGGGCTGCATTCTCTCCCCTTGCCTTGCCAACATATATGCAGAAAATATAATGAGAAATGTCAAACATGAAGAGACCAGAGACAGTGTTTGATTCATTCATAAATTAATTAATTTGTTTTTTTTTTCCTGGGATTTGAGATTTAAAAATGGTACAACCCACCACTGGCAATGCCTATCGCATTATGGCACAAATCCAAGGCCCTGTCCACGTCAATTGGAAGCACCAGACTCAAGCCCTGCTCTCGCCTGAGCTCGTCAGCGGTGCATATCCCTAACTGGGTCATCCTGGCCTGTCATTCCTCTCCTACACTTGCCTTTAGAGATACCTTTCAGTCTTGTCTTTGCTGTAACATAATAATTAAATAATGAACACATTGTCTTCGTTTTAATACATTTGGTAACATCTTGATACAAGATGTACTATGTATTTTATTCACACTTGTAGACATGTTCGAAACAGAGCTGCAGGCGATTTGGCAACTAGCCACTTTGCATTGGTTTTCATACAATGGTATGAGTGCTAGCCATTCAGAAAGCAATGGCAAACTACTAACATAAACTTGACAAGAAATCACAAAAAGCCAAAAAATGATGGGGTTGACTGCTATGTTATGTAAAGGATATGCAACTAATTTAGACATGTTTATCTCTTCTTATCTGTGTTTCCCTAGAAGTGCCAAGCCCTGAAACAGGTCATCAGTCCATAAAAAAAGATGTATAATGTATTTTCTCTATATGTGTAACAGGCTATCAATCAGTGAAACAAACTTGTACAATATCTTTTGCCTAGACTTGCAGATATGTTTATCTTTCTTATCTTTGTTGATCTCGGAGTGCTAAGCTCTGAAACAGACCTCTCCTTGAGTCATAGAGCCACATAGTCATAGAGCAACAGTCCATGGATAAAAGATGTACAATGTACTGTCTATATTTGCGGACATTTTTATCTCTTATCTTTGTTTTGATCTCGGAGTGCCAAACTCTGAAATAGGCCATCAGTCCATGGATAAAAGATGTACAATATATTTTGTTTATGTGTGTAACTGACTATCAATCAGTGAATAAAAATTGTACATTGTCTTTATGTCTACACCTGCAGACATGTTTATCTCATCCTCTTTGTTGTCTAGGAGTGCTAAGCCCAGAAATAGACCATCAGTCCATAGTTAAAAGATGGGCAATGTACAATCTCTATTGGCAGACATATTTATCTCATCGTATCTTTGTTGTCTAGGAGTGCCAAGCCTAGAAATAGACCATCAGTCCATAGATAAAAGGTGGGCAATGTCTGATCTATATCAGCAGATATGTTTATCTCATCGTATTTTTGTTATCTAGGAGTGCCAAGCCCCGGAACAGGCCATCCTTCCGGCAGATTCTCATGCACTTAGAGATTGCTTCAACAGACTTACTGAATTACAGTCGGGAGGAGTTTGTCAGCTGCCAGGTTCGTATCTACCATCTATGAATTCATATATCATGTCTGTTGTTGTATGTTTAAGAATATACGAAAGTGAGGCTAAGCCGCCATGTGCATTGCGTGAACCAGAACGCTATGTGTCAGCTCTGCAATTATGGAAGCCTCCTTGGATGCTGGGGAATGCCTATGGTCTGCCCCTGCCTTCCCTTGAGGGCTAACCAGATGTCTTCAGCTGTTCTAAATGGGCCGGCTGGAATGGGGTTACCACCACAGCAATGAGAGTCAAATGTCCTACGAAACACCCATGAAGGTAACCCAGCCAACAAATGCCTGCAGAAATTAGATGTGTCAGCCGAAAAGTTCAAATATTGCAGCTCTGCTGTAAACAGGCACAACACAATTACATCTGAACGAATACATGAGAAGAAGTATCTTGAAGCTGTTGTGGATTGGATCTCTTGTCTACCAAGACAGAACTTTAGTTCATTCTCCACAGAGACAAGGTTTTTTGTCCTGATCAACACTGCTGTGGAGTCAGCCCAGGCTTGTAAAAACTGGTAGTAGACAATCTTCAGGGAATTCTCTGGGAAGAACGGTGACAAGGAAGGGAACTGTTCCCCAACCTCATATGTCATGGTTGCCTGGGTGAATGGATAATACCACTCTTTCTCAAACATCCGGTGTGCTTATGCCGAGGTACAGAGTTCAACCTCTACACCGGTCAGTTGGACTAAAATGTTGACTTCTTGTCCTTGACTTGGAACTAAACTACAAGCACCTCAGAAGTCAGAGTGGGTTTACCTGATTGCGAGGGACACTGGCAATCAGGGTAAGCTAATCCACACGCAAAAATCAGTCCAGTGCACAAGAAGCAGACGCATATGTACTGACTATGCTTAAGTTCAAAGTGAGCGGATGGAAAAGAAACAAACATACGTCATGATCTAGAACATGTGAAGGTAATACATCATGATCTAGAACATGTGAAGGTAATACATCACAGCCGAATGTGTCACTGTGGCTTAGGTGCAGTGAACATGTTTCACAATTCACCATTATGCAGATTTGAGGATTCGAAATCAGCTGCAGCTGATTTGCAAGCAGACCGCTTTGTGTTAATTTTGATGGTATGAGGGGTTGCTCATTCATAGAGCAATGGCAAACTACTGAACCTAAAAATTAACTAGTAAATCACAATAAGCCACACAACAAATGATGGGGTTGATTGCGACGTCCTGTAAAGGACATACAACTAACTTTCAAACATCCCACCCCAATGACAGTGACTGCAATGGGACCAGGCTTTTACGCTGGGTTCATCTTGGAGCTCACTTCAATTTAAACAATTTAAAACCGACCCCGCTGTGGATTGAAGCCAAGACCACCAGTATGGTGGGCGAGTGTCTGGCCGCTATGATACCACGACCCCCAAATTCACATTATGGTGGATTTGAAAGAATTTTAAAATCCATCTGAGCTCCCGGGTTAAGCCAGCCTAAAATATGTACCTGGAAACATCTTGGGAAGTAGTCATTGTGGTATTGACCACATCACCCCCCCCCCCCTTTTTTTTCCCAAGTGTCACCATAAAAATATAAGGCTATTCTTCTCATCTTGTTCCTCTTGTATCTTGCAGGGTTGACGTGAAGCATAAACAGTGGGAGAGTGCCCGTATTTGGGCTTCATGTATTGAGATTTCCATTGACTCTGTTATTCCCTCTGTCCATCATTTACATGGTCGGCCTATAACCAGATGTCCTAATTCTCCTCAAGAGCATGTTAAACAGGTCCTTCACTGACTTTACTTTACTTTTCTTTACTTTACTTTACTTTTACTTTACTTTACTTTAATTTACTTGACAGACAATAGTTTGTAAAATGGAGTTATGCCTGCCTATAGCACAAAGCTTAATTTAGACATAATGTGTTGCCCATGCAGCATGATTCCTCTCTCGGCCTGCCTAGTTCACTCCAGAGGAAAGGTAACACCAATACATCTGGAACAAGACAAGCTGCAGAAGCTGCTGGATCAGCAAAGCAATGTCCACCTGTCGGACCTTCTATCCTAGACCAGTTACTGACCAACGCATAGGGCCTGGTCTGCCCTGCCATTATATTTAGCCTGTTTCCTCGCACTTTGATAATGCTTGTACCCTCCCAATTGCAGTCCCCCACCCAAAGTATTTGGAACTGTCTGTTTGAAATACTGAAGTCTTCTCAATGATCAATTACAGGTTGTTTGGCGAGACGAAATCAGGGAAAACTTTCAAAAGATGAAAGCAGAGGGGTCCAATTTACCTCAGTTAGAAGAAGAGCTCATCAAACGAAGAAAAGAGGAACTCAGGTATGATGACAGTGAAAATGTTTTGTAGTTATGATGTGATCGCCCTAATTATCATTATAATGATACTGAAAGATATTGTTTGTGGTCGTCATTATAATCGTCTTCATTTTACTGAAAGATAATGTTTGTGGTCGTCATTATAATCATCTTCATTTTACTGAAAGATAATCTGTGGGGTCTGGAATTGTCATCTTTCATTTTACTGAAGGATGATGTGTGTGGTCTGTCATTATCATATTTATTTGACTAAAATAGTATGTGTGATCTGTCATCATATTAATTTTACTGAAAGATAATGTGTCTGGTCTATCATTAGCATCTTCATTTTACTTAGAGATAATGTGTCTGATAATGACAAACCAGACACATTATCTTTCATTTATAGTGACATTCAGTACTCCGGGGAAAGGCCAGATGGACACATAATTGGACTGCAGCTGGTACCACGGGTACCATTAGTAATGGGGCTCTTCACTGATTGTTGAAGATTATGACAGCACTCATATGGGAATATCCTGAGTGATGTGATGTTTCTTGATTCAGCTAAACTGATTGCCTGATAATCTTGACTGTTGATGTTATGCATGTTGCAACAAGTGTAGCATGTGGCCGAGGAGCTAGGATGTCTGCCTCACATCGCTGGACGTATGTTCTATTCTATGATATGTTCTATTCTATGATATGTTCTATTCTATGATATGTTCTATTCTATGATATGTTCTATTCTATGATATGTTCTATTCTATGATATGTTCTATTCTATGATATGTTCTATTCTATGATATGTTCTATTCTATGATATGTTCTATTCTATGATATGTTCTATTCTATGATATGTTCTATTCTATGATATGTTCTATTCTATATGTTCTATTCTATGATATGTTCTATTCTATGATATGTTCTATTCTATGATATGTTCTATTCTATGATATGTTCTATTCTATGATATGTTCTATTCTATGATATGTTCTATTCTATGATATGTTTTTGTTGGCCAGAGGTCAAATAATTAGCAAGTGAAACTCTTCACTGACTTTGAATAGAGGACAGAGTGGGAAGTCCTTCTGTGCAGTGTTGCTAATTCTTAAATAAAGTATTAAAATGGTTAATGGTCAAATAAGAATTCTAATCTGCACATTGCTTGGCAACTGCCTAGGCAAGCAACTGTATTCCTTAGCCCAGAAAATCTTCTCGGCAGACGTCAGTACATGTAAATATGCCCATATTTTTTTTTCCATACATTTTACAGTTATTTTTGTGGGATTTCTCGACAGGCATGCCCAAGATGTCAGAGAGCACTACGAGAGAAAGTTGGAGCGTGCAAACAATCTCTACATGGAACTGACAGCCTGCATGCTACAGCTGGAGAAAAGAGAACGGGAGCTCATCAAGTGAGTCATATCTCTACCAATCTCAGAACCCAGGAAGGCAGTCTGCCTATGGGAGGAGAAATACAGAATGTAGTTAGTTCATCGACAGATCATCCTCATTGTACATTGAACCATTCAGTCCATAAGTGCTCAGATCCCCTCCTCAGTAAACCCTGCAGCGTGTAGCAGCTCACGACACCAGTTCTGTGTTGGTTTATTAATCTTTGGCTTCCTGCATAGTGTTCTTATCTGGCCAGACTTCTTTTAACTTGCTGTTCTTGCGGTCTGACAATTGTTGTAGATTCACAGTCATCAATTGATTCTCCCAAAAGTGTTACTTCTCGAAGGGCATTCAGTATATCAGCCTGGTCCATGGCTTATCTGCCCTCCACAGTAGCCTTACCTGAAAGCCTGTATTCCTGCTTATTTCCTTGTACACCCACATGCCCTGGCACAAATACAGAAATATAGAAAAGTAACCTCAACCTTCAGAGTCTGAAGATATTGGCCAAGTGGCATAGGATTAGACAGTGAACATCTTCGCACGACAATGGATGCTATGCACCATGCATTACAGATGCTGACTGTAGAAGAAGAAGAAGTTCCCAGTGTTCTGGATCAATTCCATGCATTTGTTTGTTTGTTTACTAGCTCGCTTTGAACTCAAGCGTAGTCCATGCACATGCTACTACTTCTAGTAATACTGGACTGATTCTTACATGCGGATTAGTTTTCCCTATTACAAATGTCCTTTGCCATCAGGTGAACCCACTCTGAATTCAGAAGTACTTTAAATTAACGTCCCCAAGTTAAGGACAAGAAGTCAAAATTTTTGTCCAACTGACTGGTGTAGGAGTTGAACCTGTTACCTCGGCATTAGCACATCAAAAGTTTACGAGCAAGCGCTCTTATCTATTCAGCCATGCTGACCTCCTAATTCCATTGATGATATTTGTCTGTGTCACCATCTCAGTCCATCCTGCATCATTTCCCTTGGCCTGCCCTTATCTCTTCTATTGCTATCTTTCCAGTCATTACACTGTTTTCCAATGCTTCTCTCATCTCATTGCATAACCAAAGAATACTGTTTGTCTCCTTATATGTGGATAGCGGACAGTTAGAGCATCGCTTTCCTGATCCGGCAACTTGTCTCGTTCCAGATGTATTGGTCTTACCTTTCCTCTGGAGTAAACTAGGCAGGCCGAGAGAGGAATCATGTTGTATTGACAACACAGGGTTTCTACAATTCAGCCCAGGCTTTGTGCTATGGAGAGGTATAACTCCATCCCTGGTCTTGGCCAGTCTTGACCGCCATAGGTTATAGTTATGATGCCTTCTTTGAAGTACAATGTAACAAACTATCATCTGTCAAGAAGGCAAGGTGCCAGAATATTTGTATATAATGGTCTTCCACATTGACGTGGATAGGCCTTAGGTTCATACCAGAATACGATCAGCATTGCCAGTAGAGGGTTGTGCTCAATATTTAAGTATAATGGTCTGCTTTCATTAACTTATTCAGTGCCAAACAAATAGTAGTTTTGAAGCAAACAAAAATGGATGGCGGAAAATGGGAAGTAGGAGTGTTACAGCTATGACTTAAAAGTTGTTAATATGGTAGCAGGCATGTTGTATTATATATCAAATTAAAGTGAGTTACAATGGGAAAACTACTGTATTGATATTTTAACTATTGTTTGAGTTATAAACCCATAGCAGTTATGGGAGGCTCAAATAAGATGGTTTATCATCCCACTTAATCAGTTGTTTTTCCTGAGAAACACCAATGATGGTACATTTTCTTATTGATCCTACATTTCCTTATTGATCCCTTGGTAGTAAATTATATGCCTGGCCACCTCAGACAAGGGTGAAAAAATGGTGTGCATGTTGGGCAGTGGGAAATACCAAAGAGTAGGCCATTTAGGCATTTGCCCTGGTAGAGGTATTAAAATGGGACAACCTATTCGCAGCAGAATATTAGTATGTATTGAAGAGCTGTGGCAAACTCAGACATAAATAATGCTGTGCTGAAGTAAATTTAATAAAGAAGAATTAGAAGTTAAATTCAAATGCTTGGAACAAAATCATTCATAAATATTAATTCCATTTTCTCTGATCAGAAGAGAACAGCAGTTGACACTGTATAATAAACGCAGGAAGAGCATTGTTCGGCCAATCATCAAGGCTCAGGAGAACCTCGACAGGCTTGGTAAAAAACGCACACATCGGTCAGGGTCAGAGGTCACCACGTAAGTTTCACTTTTTTTATTTTCAAGAAAAGAAGATGTGGTATATTTTTCAAGAACAATATATGTATAGAAAAGTAGGTTTCTTTCAGTTCATTTAGTGCAGATTATCACTTCTGATATATCCACTGGTGATTGTATCAGTTCTTTCTGTGAAATATGAAATCAAGAATCATGATCGCACTCAGGACATTCCCACTGGTGATCCGCCCACTTCTTCGGTGTCAGTTTCTTTCTTTGTTTTTCTAGTAACTGATGTGTTTATAGGATGAATACTGATGAAAGATTGTTAACAATTTAATTGCTTACGTAATTTTATTTCTTTTATCCATCATATTTCCAAATTTGCTGAGGCCAGCATGTTGTGTTGTCCTGTTTTACTCTTCATGTTTATATTGTCCTCTTTTATTGTTCGTTTATATTGTCCTCTTTTATTGTTCGTTTATATTGTCCTCTTTTATTGTTCGTTTATATTGTCCTCTTTTATTGTTCGTTTATATTGTCCTCTTTTATTGTTCGTTTATATTGTCCTCTTTTATTGTTCGTTTATATTGTCCTCTTTTATTGTTCATTTATATTGTCCTCTTTTATTGTTCGTTTATAATTGTCCTCTTTTATTGTTCATTTATATTGTCCTCTATTATTCATCATTTTCAGGTTGTCTTGTATTATTCTTTATACTAAGTATCAGAAATTGATCTTTATGTCAGCCTGTTTTATTGTTCGTGTTTATGTGTCAGCTGGCGCTGTGATGAATGGGTTATGGACACAATTCGTAATCCCACAATCCTCATTTGAAACACAGCTGCAGGTGAATTGAAAGCAGACTGCCTTGCGCTGGTTTTCATACAATTGTACGGGTGCCAGTCGCTCAGAAAACAATGGCAGACTACTGAACATAAACTTGCAAATAAATCAGTCAATAAATGCTGGGGTTGACTGTGACATCCTGAAAAGGATATGCAACAAACATTTTAACTGTATGTGTCAGAAACTGATCTTCATGTTCTCTTGTATTGTTCTGCATGTTTATGTATTAGAATCTGATTTCTGTCTTCCTCATTTCATTGTTTTACCCACAGAATGATAACCTGTGTGGCTTTGGTTTGTTTCTTTCAGCCCTGACTCCATGAAGAACACAGAAGGCAGCATGACAACAAGTTCAGAACTTGTCCTTCCCTCACCGACCAAGATGAGAGCCAGGAAGTCTCGTCACCGCCGCAACAACAGCCGAGGATCCATGAAAGATGTGGTCTCCCCGGTGAGATCTGCTTCATGTGAACATTTCCACGATGATCAGATTCAGGATCAGCCAAGGCCAGCTGGTTTACAACACATTGAACATGGTTCACATTTACCCTTTCCTGGCACGTTTAAATATCTAGGTCCTGGCACAGCCATCAGGGAACAGCGAAGTGAAGATGAAGTTGAGGGAATGGAAGATAAATTCTACCGTAGACATCACGTTGAGGCCAAAATTAACGATTCTTGTAACAAGAATTGTCCTTCAGCTGCCGCTGTGTCTGGGCAGTTAACTAGTTTGAGGTGTTCTGGGGGTTACAAGGCTGCTAACGTCAATGATGTCTGTTTTGGGTGTGATGGAGGCTGCAGTGATGCAACCTGCAGCAGTAAGAGATCATCGCAGATCAGTGCAGACGTTGAAAGTACATGTGACCTGTCTCCCCTTCCTAGTCCCAGGCACCCTCCGCTGGAGACAATGAGTGAAAAATCGTCACCAGAGGGAGACACATCCTCCAGACCTGACACAGCTTCTGGGTCGTGTTCTTGCTCACCGATGGCCTCGCCTGCTGAAGTGCAGACCAATACTCGGTCAAATCCTGCGAGAGAGAAAGACTCCAATGAAAATTTGAACTGCCCTACGATTACCTCAAACATCAATGACACCTCAGAGTTGACTATCAGTGTACATTATCAGCAGAGTGCCACGGATGCTGACTCCACGACTACCAGCGACAACACACGTAATACTTTCACCTCCGAGAACATCATTAACCCTACCACCAACAACCAGATACTGTTAATGACCCCCAAAAGTTCAGGGGTCAAGCGGGTGCATAGCAGTAACGATGTTACCAAAAGACACAACAGAAGTCCGTCCAGAAGACGCTCTGATATTCCAGAGGGTAGAAGTTATGAAAGAGGATATAGTTCAACAGAAAACAGGGCATTTGAACGTACCCCAAGTAGCAGAAACTCTCCCAGGGGAGCTAAACGAGACAGTAATGAAGGGTCAATACAAAACTCAGCTGTCAGATTTCGGAAAACAAAAGTGAGTATAATCCTTGTTTCAATTTCACGTTTTAAAATTCCTGAATATTAAATATTTTGTGTTTTTTGTTTTAAAACTGGAATTCATTATTAATTTATTCTGCAAAAGTGTTTTGTCCACCAGTGTTAGTTCTTGGGCTTTTCTTTTAAAAGTTAAATGTTTCTAGGTGTCATCTATCAAATACTAATTGTTTGGATGTGTTTCTTCTTCTTCTTCTTAATCATCCTTGTTTCAAGGGGAGCTCATTACACCTTGTCATGCATATTTGAGGTCAGTGTGTCCGACTTCAGCTTTCATGTATGCCAGGTTTGCCTCCTCTAGGGGAGCGGCAGTAACATTGTGGCTGGACACTTGCCTGTCTACCCGATGGGCATGGGTTCGATCAACTTCTGGGTGGGTTCAGATTTATAAAATTGATCTGGGCCCTCCAGTCGACCCAGCCAAACATGGGTACCACACATGTCTGGGGGAGTAACGATGGCCGGTGTGATACTGACCTAATTACCCTCTGATGGCTGATTGGTCTATACCAATATGGGTCTAGCACCATATGTCCAGCACACTTTAAGGCATGTAAATGGGTCCTTGTCTTCCTTCCTGTAGACAGATTCCATCCAAGGCATTGGACTCTATCTACCCGTAGCTACGTTGACTTCCTAACATTGTTGCCAGGTCGGCAGCTTGAAGGCCTACTCTTTGCCATTTCCAACAGCAGTGGGGTTTTTAAAGTTCACAACCTGCACATGGGACTTCCTGTTTTTTCACCCTGATCTGAGAAGGTTGGGTATCTGATCTCACTACCCCAGTGGGGCATGTGATCATTAGACACCAATGGTTCTTGTATAATTCCCAGCCTTGCTGGGATTCAAACCAAATACCTTTAGAGCCAAACACTGTACCCTCTCAGTGACACTTCCCCCTTTTATAATTTCCTAACCACTACACCAACACACCTTCTTTGTGCTTTTAAGACTCCCTATATATATTTATTATTGGCGCGCGCACGCCCAATTGTAGTCCATACATGCTGATTCTAGTAGCACTGGACTAAATTTTACGTGTGGATTAGCTTTCCCTATTACCAGTGCCACTCACCCTCAGGTACATGTAATTTACGTCCCCAAGTCAAGGACAAGACGTCAACATTTTAGTCCAACTGAGGGGTGTAAGGGTTGAACCCCCTACCTCAGCATCAGCACACCGGATATTTAAGAAAGAGTGATTTTATTCATTCGGCCATGGTGACCATCTATTATTTTGATTGGAGGATTCCTGAAGAGAGAGTTTCTAGTTGTTTATGCATCAGACAATTTTCTGAATAAATTTAGAGTTATGCTTCCTTTAGAATGAAGTGGACATAGGAAAATGTCCAGCCATCAGAAGAATGATGCATACTACCAACTCAGCCACGTTACAATATTCAGACTCTCTGGGACACAACAGGGTGACATACCGCATTTGATAAACTAAAGATAGGAGACACTGATGAATTAATTATCTCATCTCATCTCGTTCCTCTTGTACGTTGCAGTGTCGAGGTGAAGCATAAACAACGGGAGAGTGCCTGTTTATAGGCTTCATATATCGAGATTCCCATGGACGATAAATGATTTATCTCATAGGGCATATTTCATGGCGTGATTGTGTGGCATCCAAATTTGTGTGGGGCGACTCCTGGCTGGTTGCCTCTGACTTCAGCGCCTTTCTTCTGCTAGGGTAGACAGTGGTCTTACTAGAGTTTAAATATGTATGTATGTACACATGTGCCTTATTCCCTCTATCCATCGTTTATATGTTCAGCCTCTTCTTCTGGTTCCATTTGGTCTATATCATTGCTTGTTATGGTATGCTGTTAGTTGGCCAAACCATAAGGGAAACAAAGAATAGCAACACTGTAGCCTACCATGCACGTCGTAAGAGGCGACTAAGGAGGCTTGATGGTTCCGTCGCCCTGCTACTGAGTGAGTGCGTGGCGCGACACTGTGAGCTGTGGGTTTCGTGTGAAATGCTTTTGAATCTGCCCGAGGTTTTTTGGAATGTGCCTGCATGTTCTGAGCGATGGCAGCTGGCTATGTCCCAGAGTTGACCGGTTTTTGCCTTATGCAGAAATGCGTGGCTGCTGGGCTTCTGGTTGACTGCCACTACCATCGACGATGAACTGTATTTTCGTGGACTGTGTGGGTGAACATCTAGGAAACATCCAGATGGGAAAATGACTGCCGATTCCATCAGAGATGAACTAGATGTTTCGTGGGGGACTATTGTGTTGACATTCTGGCGGCGGCATTATGCATAGTGTATCTGTGCAGGCTGTTGTTTGTCGAGAATCCTGTCTTTTTCACTTTTCACATTGGGCAAAGGGGAACATTTTGTGCGATATTCACTGGCACAGGAACGGAGCATAATGGGGACGACCCGTTGCTGTGAAGTTGGAACCGCGACTAACTAACTAACTAACCATTTAACTTGCTGTTTTCTGATTAATCTAGCGCTGCTATAACCTCCACTTCAGTCCTGATGTCTGATTTTCTCTTTTCTTGATACAATAAGTGTTCTTCTCAGGAATTTCATTTCCGTTGCTGTAATTTTTCTTTTCCCATTTTTTGTTATTGTCCAGGGTTGGCAGGAAGACAGTGTTGTAGAGTGCTTTTTTAGTTTCTGTTGATATGTTTCTTCTTTAGTATTGGTGGCATTTGTCCAATGAGTTGGTGTGCCTTTTGCATCTAATTTTGATCTCATCTTGTGATTTGGCATTTGATGATGATATACTTCCTAAGTACTTGAAACTCTTTATTTGTTTCAGGGGGTGTTCTTTTAGATGAATGTAACTATGGAACTGGTAAAATTGCGGCTAAACATTTGCTGCAGATGTGGTGTGTCTAACATATACAGAACACAGTAGGTTATTGTGGCCTACACAAACTCCATTTGAAGTCATACTCCACGGAGATGACAGCAGGCTCAAGCTGACCGCTGCTCTCTTTGGATATATTCAGGTTGACCTCTGAAGGTGTTCAAAGGAGAAGAAGAATGAAGTAATTATGAAGATTAGCCCACATGTTGTTGTTGAAGAAGCACCCTATCTTATATGACTTGAAGAATTGAAGACTGGCAGTGGCTTGATTCTGATCTGGCAGGCAAGCAGGACACTCATTCTGAGCATTGATTATGAGTTGGTTGAGTTGTTGTCAATAACTGACATGTCAGCATTCAGGACATTTCCATATGTGCTCTGTCCTTATATTCACAGCCAGCAAAGAGTCCCAATACTAATAGTAGCAGTAGCAGTCTGACTTGTCCTCGGAGTCCTGAGTGGCGGTCAGATCCTCTTGTCACTCCCTGCAGCACCATTCTCTCCAGGCCACGATGATTTATCTGTTCTTCTGGACTATACACACGATCCCAAATGAGCACCGACTACATCTACCTTATCATGCACCAATACTCCACCAATGGGTGCAGACCCAGCCAATCTGTCCGCTTGCTCATTTCCCACCACACCAGCATGTCATGGGGGAAAAAACCCAAAAGATGCTCTGTATTTGTTATTGTTGAATTGAAGCAGCATCGACTATGAATGAACGTAAAATATAACAAGCTAATTTGGCAAAATTAAGACATCTACAAACATTTTCATGATTTAATTCTAACATGTGGATTACTTCAGGATCCTCACCGGTGCTACAGAGTTCGTGCACTGAGCTGAGATTCTCAGGACTCAGGCTTTAGTTAGGAGTAGAGCGGAGTACTTAGGGGTTACACCCGTGTGCCATGATGTTGATCCGTCGACTAAAACTAAACTAATGTGGATTACACATTTGTGATTTGTGATCTTTCATTTTTCTGAGTATTCTTTTCTTTTCTTATTCATTGATAAAGGCTTTAGCTGCGAATTTATTTGTATTTTTATGTGTTTTAATTTTGGTCAAGCTTCTTAATATTTTGTTTCCTTTCATTTTCAATATCAGTTTAGCAGCAGTTAACTCCATTTTGTACATCATTCTGCGCCTGAGCATTCCAAACAGTTGGCATAATTATCATGGGGAATCGCTGTGATTCTCTTGCAGTCTTCTAATGTGCAGTTTGAGTTCTTGACAGGCTTCATCACAGTGGAGACACCTATGTTGATTCTCATTTCATTAGCTAGGATGTCCTACATATGTGTGTCTACCTAGGATATCCTACATATGTGTGTCTGCCTAGGATGTCCTACATATGTGTGTCTGCCTAGAATGTCATACATATTAGTGTTTGCCCACGATACCCCACAGACTAGTGTCTGCCCACGATACACCACAGACTTGTGTTTGCCCACGATACCCCACAGACTAGTGTCTGCCCACGATACCCCACAGACTAGTGTCTGCCCATGATACCCCACAGACTAGTGTCTGCCCACGATACCCCACAGACTAGTGCGTGCCCACGATACCCCACAGACTAGTGTTTGCCCACGATACCCCACAGACTAGTGTATATCTACAATACCCCACAGACTAGTGTCTGCCCACGATACCCCACAGACTAGTGCGTGCCCACGATACCCCACAGACTAGTATTTGCCCATGATACCCCACAGACTAGTGTCTGCCCACGATACCCCACAGACTACTGTTTGCCCATGATACCCCACAGACTAGTGTTTGCCCATGATACCCCACAGACTAGTGTCTGCCCACGATACCCCACAGACTAGTGTTTGCCCACGATACCCCACAGACTAGTGTCTGCCCACGATACCCCACAGACTAGTGTCTGCCCACGATACCCCACAGACTAGTGTTTGCCCACGATACCCCACAGACTAGTGTCTGCCCATGATACCCCACAGACTAGTGTTTGCCCACGATACCCCACAGACTAGTGTCTGCCCACGATACCCCACAGACTAGTGCGTGCCCACGATACCCCACAGACTAGTGTCTGCCCACGATACCCCACAGACTAGTGTATGCCCATAATACCCCACAGACTAGTGCGTGCCCACGATACCCCACAGACTAGTGCGTGCCCACGATACCCCACAGACTAGTGTCTGCCCACGATACCCCACAGACTAGTGTCTGCCCACAATACCCCACAGACTAGTGCGTGCCCACGATACCCCACAGACTAGTGTCTGCCCACAATACCCCACAGACTAGTGTCTGCCCACAATACCCCACAGACTAGTGCGTGCCCACGATACCCCACACACTAGTGCGTGCCCACGATACCCCACAGACTAGTGTCTGCCCACAATACCCCACAGACTAGTGTCTGCCCACAATACCCCACAGACTAGTGTCTGCCCACAATACCCCACAGACTAGTGTCTGCCCACAATACCCCACAGACTAGTGTCTGCCCACAATACCCCACAGACTAGTGTCTGCCCACAATACCCCACAGACTAGTGTCTGCCCACAATACCCCACAGACTAGTGCATGCCCACGATACCCCACAGACTAGTGCGTGCCCACGATACCCAACAGACTAGTGTCTGCCCACAATACCCCACAGACTAGTGCGTGCCCACGATACCCCACAGACTAGTGTCTGCCCACGATACCCCACAGACTAGTGTATGCCCACAATACCCCACAGACTAGTGCGTGCCCACGATACCCCACAGACTAGTGTCTGCCCACGATACCCCACAGACTAGTGTATGCCCACGATACCCCACAGACTAGTGTCTGCCCACGATACCCCACAGACTAGTGCGTGCCCACGATACCCCACAGACTAGTGTCTGCCCACGATACCCCACAGACTAGTGTCTGCCCACGATACCCCACAGACTAGTGTATATCTACAATACCCCACAGACTAGTGTATGCCCACAATATCCCACAGACTAGTGTATGCCCACAATACCCCACAGACTAGTGTATGCCCACAATACCCCACAGACTAGTGTCTGCCCACAATACCCCACAGACTAGTGTCTGCCCACAATACCCCACAGACTAGTGTTTCCCCACGATACCCCACAGACTAGTGTCTGCCCACAATACCCCACAGACTAGTGTATGCCCACAATACCCCACAGACTAGTGTATGCCCACAATACCCCACAGACTAGTGTCTGCCCACGATACCCCACAGACTAGTGTCTGCCCACGATACCCCACAGACTAGTGTCTGCCCACAATACCCCACAGACTAGTGTCTGCCCACGATACCCCACAGACTAGTGTATATCTACAATACCCCACAGACTAGTGTCTGCCCACGATACCCCACAGACTAGTGTATGCCCACGATACCCCACAGACTAGTGTCTGCCCACGATACCCCACAGACTAGTGTATATCTACAATACCCCACAGACTAGTGTATGCCTACAATACCCCACAGACTAGTGTATATCTACAATACCCCACAGACTAGTGTCTGCCCACAATACCCCACAGACTAGTGTATATCTACAATACCCCACAGACTAGTGTCTGCCCACGATACCTCACAGACTAGTGTCTGCCCACAATACCCCACAGACTAGTGCGTGCCCACAATACCCCACAGACTAGTGTCTGCCCACGATACCCCACAGACTAGTGTCTGCCCACGATACCCCACAGACTAGTGTCTGCCCACGATACCCCACAGACTAGTGTCTGCCCATGATACCCCACAGACTAGTGTCTGCCCACGATACCCCACAGACTAGTGCGTGCCCACGATACCCCACAGACTAGTGTCTGCCCACAATACCCCACAGACTAGTGTATGCCTACAATACCCCACAGACTAGTGTCTGCCCACAATACCCCACAGACTAGTGTCTGCCCACGATACCCCACAGACTAGTGTCTGCCCACGATACCCCACAGACTAGTGTCTGCCCATGATACCCCACAGACTAGTGTCTGCCCACAATACCCCACAGACTAGTGTCTGCCCACGATACCCCACAGACTAGTGTCTGCCCACAATACCCCACAGACTAGTGTATGCCTACAATACCCCACAGACTAGTGTCTGCCTACAATACCCCACAGACTAGTGTCTGCCCACGATACCCCACAGACTAGTGTCTGCCCACAATACCCCACAGACTAGTGTCTGCCTACAATACCCCACAGACTAGTGTCTGCCCACAATACCCCACAGACTAGTGCGTGCCCACGATACCCCACAGACTAGTGTATGCCCACGATACCCCACAGACTAGTGTCTGCCCACAATACCCCACAGACTAGTGTCTGCCCACAATACCCCACAGACTAGTGTATGCCCACAACACCCCACAGACTAGTGCGTGCCCACGATACCCCACAGACTAGTGTCTGCCCACGATACCCCACAGACTAGTGTCTGCCCACAATACCCCACAGACTAGTGTCTGCCCACAATACCCCACAGACTAGTGTCTGCCCACGATACCCCACAGACTAGTGTCTGCCCACGATACCCCACAGACTAGTGTCTGCCCACAATACCCCACAGACTAGTGTCTGCCCACAATACCCCACAGACTAGTGTCTGCCCACAATACCCCACAGACTAGTGCGTGCCCACAATACCCCACAGACTAGTGCGTTCCCACGATACCCCACAGACTAGTGTCTGCCCACAATACCCCACAGACTAGTGTCTGCCCACAATACCCCACAGACTAGTGTCTGCCCATGATACCCCACAGACTAGTATCTCCCTACAATACCCCACAGACTAGTGTATGCCTACAATACCCCACAGACTAGTACCTGTCCAGAATGCCCTACAGACTAGTGTCGGCCAACGATACCCCACAGACTAGTGTCTGCCCATGATCCCCACAGACTAGTGTCTGCCCAGGATGCCACACAGTCTGTCTATTCCAGGTCTGGTTGACCTAACCCATAGAGGAAGATGCGGATGGATGTTTAGTCAAGCTGCCACGGTGCCAATATCATGGGAGCTCTTCATTGGCTGCTGAACAGGGCATGTGTGGGAATGTTCCGAGTGCAGTAATGTTGATTCTTCATATCATATTTGTATGTTTGTTGTTTGGATACCCAGAAATGTTGTTCTTGAGAAAGAAAGAAACATTTCCTTCCTGTCATTTCAGCATTCCGAGGATTCCTGGTCCGAAGAAGAAGGCGAGGTCAGTGACGATGATGAGCTGAAACATCAACCTCCTTGTCGCCAGTCTTTTTCAACGTTGAGTTCTGAAGGTGTATTTTCAGAGGAGGACACCAGCGACAGGTCAGGAAACAAAGATGGCAGCGGGGAGGGTGATAATGGGCTCCTATCAACTGGGAGTGCAGAGAACTTGCAGGCAGAACTGGCCAAGTGTACCTGTATAAATGATGGGTTATCGGACAAAGAGAAGACTGTCCGTAAGATGACGAATAAAGTTAACTCGCCAGAAAGAACGTTTGAGGTTTGTGGTTTTGTGGTTCATTTGTTTGGGACTAGAAAGTGAATTAAGAGTTAAATAAATGCTAGCTTTACATCTTATTTTACCTCTTCTTCTTCTTCTTCTTCTTCTTCTTCTTCTTCTTCTTCTTCTTCTTCTTCTTCTTCTTCTTCTTCTTCTTCTTCTTCTTCTTCTTCTTCTTCTTCATCATCATTATCATCATCACCATCATCATCATCATTTTCCCATCTCTCTTCCCTTTCCCTTCAGTCTTTCTTTCTCATCTTTTCTTTTCTTTCTCCTGGCTCGGCTCCATCCTCAACATCATCTTCTGTTTTATCACAGCACATGACATTGATCACTCATTTGTTTGTTCACAGTCCATAATTTACTGCCTTTCAGCAGAACAGGTTCTGTATAACATTTCAGTGCTGTCTGTCTCTAACATTTAAAGAAAATAACGCCAGCTCAAGACGATTACCACTTTATGCACAGACTAGAACAAGTCATTATCCTGCGCCTCAGAACAGGATGCAATAGATTACGCAACCACATGTATACAAAATTCAAGATTGGTGAATCAGCCATGTACACAGGCAGAAAATCACATACTTCAAGACTGCCCAAAATACAACATATCTAGGCAAACCTTCAGGCCTATATAAACAACAGTGGAAGATACTCTATGAACCACTGAATGAACTAAAAAAAAAGGCAGTGAATTTCAAACAAGAGACAATATTGCAGGTACAGATACATTTTGAACAAATGAAAGAAGAAGAACAATTAAAGTGATTTATTGCATAAGATACTTTTCAATTTCTGAAATGCAGCTTTTTCTTGTCCTATTCTGTTTTTAATTTCTGTCACACATTTTCCATCTGAAGTTATGACTGTCCCAGGGTATTTGAATTTATCAATTTGGTTAATCATTTTCATTTCTATTGTCACATCACATTTTGGTGTTATCTGTGACTGACTTTTCAGCCATTTTTATTCTCTATTGTTTCTGGAAATCTATTTGACTGTTTTCATGCTGCAATATCTGTCTTTGTTTCTTTGATTGAGTTAAAAGTATAAAAGTAATGACACTGACATTTTAATGTTTTCTTTTACTTTTTGTTTTTCAGAAAAGTCATGCAGATACAAGCACAGACTCCGATGAATGTTCAGACATGACTGTGTCGTCAACAATTCACAAAACACGCTCTCTAGAGGGCAGCACACACTGGTAGTCGCACGCGAGATCTAGTTAATTGAAGCAGCAGTTGTTTCCCTTGCTGCATTGAGAAAACTCTCCAACCCCGCCTGTAGAAAGTGGATACTGTCAACAGCTGCCTATGAAAACCTCAAATGCCGTCAGGCTGAAGGTACATCGCTGCTTCTAATTGCTTGAGCACCTGGCTAATGACCACAGGCATTTGATTAGTATATAGTATCAAGGTGAATTTATTAATGAGGCAATATATGCCTGGTTGGCTGCCAGGAGAAACCACATATTTCTGAACTGATGTGTATGGAACTGCCAGATACTCATGTATTTATCTTACAGCAGAACATTCATATGGTCATCGCGTTTTGTTTCCCCTGTGGTTGCATTATAAGATTATGGATGATCATATTGCCTCATATGTGATGAACTCAAGTCATCAGTAATGTTCTTGTGTCCATTTCACCAGAGTGTGGCAGAAATACTGATTATTAATGGATCACAAATAAACAGAAAAATGAATTGGTCATCCCTGATATATGTATTTGGCCGGTTCTGAGCACATAACAGAATTATCTGGCATATTCTTAGAACATGGTTGACTAATAAATCTGGCATGGACCTGGCATTTGTCAGATCAAGATGTTGCTACCTCATTTAGTGAAGTAATCACATAACTACATGTTACTGTCATTACATTATCTACTAGCCCATTACAAAAATTAATTTGCATATCCATCGGATGTGAATTGACGATGCTTGAATTGTTGCTTATCAGATGTGTTAGTTTTGTTTTTAATTAAAATTTACCAAATCAAAGATTCTGAGGAAGATGGATACCAGAGTTGTTATCTGTGCACAGTAAGGATAACAGCACAGTGAACAGTGTGAGGATAACAGCACCATGGATAGTGCAAGGATAATGGCACAAATGTTTACAGGCGAATCAAGCTGTGCTTATTGCCATTGACTGTTTTATGGCCAGTGGGTTAAAGAAAACTTACATGGCAGCTTGTGGAGTTTGTTAGCTGTGTCTTGTAATTCCCAGGAGTGTGTTTATTATTTGTGCAGTCTGGCGTATGACTTTTGGCGAAACTCACAGCGCGATTTGTGTCATCAGGCCTGTGGCAGCAACTGCATTGTGTCAGCAGCTTTACTGTGCCATCAGCTGTACTTTATGATCAGCTGTACTGTACCATCAGCTGTACTGTTTCAGCAGCTGTACTGTACCATCAGCTGGAAGTCTACTGTACCAGAGTGGTCTTATATCCTGCCAGATGATTCCAGGAACAACTTGACCTGTGATTAAGAAGCAAGCTAATGAGGACTAAGTCATATACCATTAACTTGTTGCTTCTGCACATCGTGTCTCCAGGATTTCCTTTGAATGGAGGTTCTTCACCAGCTTGTTGCAGAATCATAAGGATATTTTATATCTCGGAACTATGTGCAGCCCTTGCAGCATGCCTCATGTCATGACATGTTCTCATATCTATACGAGATTTGCCAGCAGTAAAGATGATACAGTAACAGGGTCTGTCAAGTCAGGCAGGTCGACAAGAAAGAAGCAGACAACGAAAGAAAGAAATGTGCTGTCTTGCAGATAGACAGGCCAGTCAAAGGCTAGGGAATACAGGCCAGACAGTGATGCCTTTGAAACTGGGTACTACAGGTCCCCTTTGTGGGGACTACAGGTCTGACAAAGGACTACAACTTAATTCAAATTAGGGTGAACTGTGTGGGTGGGACACAAGTATTGCATGACATTCCATTGAATGAACCAGCAGATGGGGACAAAAAATCAGCCCTCTGTTAGCCGTAGGTCAGCTTTAGTACTTGACATTGTAGCTGTTTGTTTGTCTTTTATAGGGAGTAAGACTTGTCTCATGATTTCATAGCAGAACAGGAAGCTCTAACCTAACCATTGAACCTGTGTAGCTGTAGTCTTAATACTTGAACCTTCGAGCTGATATTGTTCTGTCTTTTACTGTTTAGTTTTTTCCTCCTGTGCCTAGAAACCTCATAGTGGGAAATAAATTGGCGTAGATATGAACAAGGAAGCGTTAGTTTTAAAGGGTTAAGATTACGAACTGGGCATGGAGGTCTATGTTACACTCTGCCCTTTGTTTTCAGCAGCTATTGGCGTGGATGAAAGGATAATAGCTCTTAATCTTCCAGTGTGATGATGATGAGGTAGGGCGGGCATTTAAGTTGGACTTAAAAGTTGACATTCCATGTAAAATTGCCTAGAAAATCAATCCTGGGTTGATTTTAAAGTCCTGCAAATGAGATGAAATAAATTTTTTTGGGATTTCAGCAATCATATTAAATACACGAAATAAGATTTACCAAAGTAACCACTACTTTATACATTACTACATTCATAAAGTTGACAATGGATTTAAATCTTCTTTCTGTTGATACACATATTGCAAATTTAAGTGAGAACAATTAATATTGAGTTGAAATAAATTGGGAATTAAACTACATGTGAGAAAATATCTAAGCATGTCTACGTTATAATATTTTTACCAGAATAGGAAAATACATTGATATTTTACCATGACAGACAGAACATCTGGCTTATGATAGAAAGGGATTTTGACTGATACAAGGCACATGATAAGCTGCTGGATGATGATGATGATCTCTCATGAGAGTTAAACAGGATGTGACCTTTTAATTAGCATGTAAATAAATAAATGTGGTTGTTAATAATTAATCAAAGGTTTTGTAAAAATGGAGTATAATAAAAACAGATCATGTTTATCAGGTAGATGATTGGATTGGAATAGACTGAATTGGGTTTGGAATCATCTTCAGTGTGCTTGAAACTCTCAGTTAGTACTCTAATCGCCTGTGTTATGTCACACTAGGAGAATCTCAGCTCAGTGCACAAACATATATATGTATACTAGAGTTACATGTGCTATAAATGTTCTGTTGTGGGTTTGTTTTTCCATTTGAACTCTAGCCAAGGTAGCTAACTGTGTTTGTTAAAGCATTCTCATAAGTTCAGAGTTATTCATCTTCCATTGAAAAATAAAAAGTTCTGTCGTATTCCTTCAGAAAACATCAGGGATGTGAAATGTAAAAGAGAGACCATATGTGATGCCAGTATATTTATATATTTGCCCTTGGTTAGTGAATTAGTTTAAGGTAGTTTAAAATATAACATACAGAGACGTTTGAGATCTTGCAAAGAACTATTGACAACAAACCCCACATACTACACCGCAAAGACAATAGCGTTTTTCTACTCATTAATTATTGTAAATTGTATTATCTAAGCACATAGAGTGTTTTATGTTGTTTGCTTATTTTCTGGAGGACGTCATCTTGTGTATTCTATATTACCATATCCTGTTGTAGTCTCTATCTATCCTAGTTTATGGTACGTTTTACATTTTTAAATTTAACTGTCTAGGCTTTGTTTGTACAGGTTTGTAGCAAGTTTGAATTTGTGAAATAATGAAGTTTAACTCTTTACGGATGTGATAATTCAGTGCAGGATTTTTGTCTCTAAGCTATAATTTATTGGTAAATATTAATGAATTTTTTTTTTAAAGTATATTGTGAGTGGTAATAAAAGGGAAAGATACAATTTATAACTATGGCAAAATGAAACAGAGAGTTCAGTATCAGTCATCATATCATGAACGCTCCAAAATATCATCCCCCAAATACTATTTTCTTGACATTTAAGAGTTAAATCTGTATGTTTTAACACAATTACTATTTGTTGATGTTTTAACAGTTTATATTTGTGTGCGTCTTAGCCTGGCTTAAATATATATGTTTTAACGTAGATTCAATGTTAATGTTTTAACACGTTTCTTCTTCTTGTGATTGTTTGTGAATCCTCTGGAAGATTGTGAGTTTAAACTCTTAAGTTACATTGTGAGTTTAAACTTTGAACTCATTAGAGATTACATACAAAGATGTGGAGAAGCAAGATCGCTTATGTCAGTCAACAAGGTACTTGATGTTGAAAGTGATGAACTCTTCCGTCCAGTGAAAGGATGTTGATATCGTCAGTGCCCTGAAAAGGTCTTACATCAATCAAAGTCAAGTTGGTGTGGCGACTTCCCTCGCAACCCAGTTTTAAAGTGGTATCTCCATAGGGACTTTTACAGAGCTCGCCTTCCCTTCTCCAAACTCAGAAATCATGTTACGGGACCCTCAAGACTAGCAAAGAATAGGAACATTAACATAATATGGCATGTTGTAAGAGATGATTTAGGAGGTTCTGCTCGGATGTTACTGAGACCGTAAGGAGAGTAGTATAGTAAGAAAGTACAAAAATAGTAAGAAAGAATAGTAACACTGTAACATAACATGCATGTCGTAAGAGATGATTAAAGGAGGTTCTGCTCGGGTGTTACTGAGACCTAAGGAAACGCAAATAGTAACACTGTAACATAACATACATATTGTAAGAGGTGATTAAGGAGGTTTTGCTTGGGTGTTACTGAGACTGTAAGGAAATGCAAATAGTAACACTGTAACATAACACACATATTGTAAGAGGTGATTAAGGAGGTTTTTCTTGGGTGTTACTGAGACTGTAAGGAAATGCAAATAGTAACACTGTAACATAACATACCTATTGTAAGAGGTGATTAAGGAGGTTTTGCTTGGATGTTACTGAGACCATAAGGAAATGCAAATAGTAACACTGTAACGTAACATGTTGTAAGAGATTAAAGAGGTTCTGCTTAGGTGTTACCAGGACCCTTAAGTTAAGAGAAGAATAGTAACACTGTGTAACCTGCCTTACATGTCCCAAGAGGCAGTGAAGGAGGGTTGGGCATGGGCTGCCTTCCCTACTCTGTATAAAAGCTTTAGCTGTAAAATTCAACCAATCATGAGCAAGCTTAGAAATCAGTGGCTGGAAAATATAGTGGCAACAGAGACGTTGGAGGGAAATGTCATATGGGAAATATAGAAAGACGATGCCAAACAGCTGGACATTGTGCATAATTACGTATCACAAATGACTAGTTAGACATGAGACAGAAAGCTGGGGACAAACAACATAAGGCATGGGCTATGAACAGAAATCTTATTTTAAAAGGTGTCTGTATAAGACAATGTTTTTAGCACAGTATAAATCTGCATGTTTTTACAATTTGTCTTGTGTCTGTATAGTTTAACACAGCCTATGTTTTAAGTCTCTTTGTTTTAATGTAGTTTTAATGTTTTAAAATTGTATGTTTCATTCTTTTAACAGTTTAATGTTTGTATGCTTTAATAGGCTATGTTTCAAGTCTGTTTTAATGTAGGTTAAGTATAAATATGTGTTTAAACACTTCATAGCTATCTTTTAACAGTTTACAGTTTAAATCTGTGTTTTAAGACACTTCATGTTTCTGTTAGTCTTAACAGTTTTAATAAGCCTGCTCTCACACAGTTTAATATGTATGCTGTGAAAGTTTGTTAAAATCTTTTAGCAGTTTAATGTTTGTATGGTTTTGTAGATTTTGTTTTTTTAAGTATGCATATCAGCATAGTTTATATTTACGTTAATCTTAACTCAATTTTAATCTGTATGTTTTAAACAGTTTATTTTTAGAAGTCAGGATGTTACAAAATAGCTAAAGTACAAGTTTATTGTTGAACACAGTTTAATCTGTTTTAACACAGTTTAATCTATGTTTTAACAGTTTAATCTCTGTTTTAGCACTGTTTAATCTCTGTTTTAACACAGTTTAATCTGTGTCTTAATACAGTTTGCATTCCTTCTTTTAGCAAGCTGAAATCTCCATGCTTTAATAATTTAATTCTATGTGTTTTAATATTTTTTATTCTGCATCTTCTCACGCAGTTTCAGTACAACTTTCATATGAAATGTTACAACTGGTTGCCATGTTGCATCTATTAATACCAGTAGAATATCCATCCTTTGTTGTTCTTTAACTTTATCAGGTCTTAGAGACCTTATCTTTTTTTGCAAATACACTAGGTAGCCATTTTAACCAAATGTATGTGTAACAGCATACAGATATGTGCATGTATATTAAAATATCATCCTTGTCTAATATAATAAATTGTCGCTATAATATCATCCTTGATCAGACAATGCTATATTAGATTCCATTGTGCCAAAATGTAAATTTGAAGAGGAAATTAGCAGTAGTTAGGGTAGTAATAATAATAATAGTTGTAGTAACAGCAGCAGTTATGGTTAGTTAGTTGCACAACCTTTACAGGTCATCGCAGTCAACCCCAGGATTTTTTTTGCTGTTTGTGATCTCTTGGTAAGTTTATGTTCAGTAGTTGGCCATTGCTTTCTGAATGACCTATCACCCATACCATTTTATAAAAAAAAAACCAACGCAGACAGCTATTTGCCAAATTGCCCGCAGCTGTGTTTTGAACGCAGTATCCGGGACTATGAACACTGCGTCTGTTACCCCTTCGCCACGGAGTCGGTTATGGTAATAATAATAATAATAATAATAATAATAATAATAATAATAATAATAATAGTAGAAGCAGCAGCAATAGTGGTGCCAGTACTAGTAGATGGAGATGGTATGTTATTAGTAGAGGTGATAGTAATAGTAATTTGGTGGTAATAATAGTTGTGGTATTAATAGTAGTAGTAGAAAAAGCAGTAACAGTAAAAATAATATTAATAGTAACAATGATGTAAATAATAGTAATTATCATGAAAAGAAGCAAAGACAAATAATGCATTGTCATTTTCAAATCATGCCAAGTTAAATCGGTTGGACATACTTTTCATTAAAACAATCCAGGTGGTTGTGATTTGTGATGTAATGATAAGATAAGAATTGTGTTACTTTTTCATTCCCACAATCCTGTGTCTCTGATGATTTTGCTTCAGTTGTCATTTCAGTGTGATTTGTTTCCAGTTACCTTGTATTGACTTCTTGAATGTTCCTTTGTTTTGTTTTTTTTGTATCTCAGCATTTAGGTATCTGATTGTTTTTTAACATTTTTTTTTGGGCTGTGCCAGGATCTAAGAGTTAAGTATTTCCTAATAGTCAAACATTTCCCAATAGTCTACTATATCCTATTAGTCAAGTATTTCCTAGTTATGTCCTAACAGTTAAGCATTTCCTAGTAGTTAGTATTTTCTAATAGTCAAATATTTCCTAGTTAAGCATTTCCTAAAAGTTAAGCATTTCCAAATAGTCAGGTATTTTCTCATAGTTAAATATTTCCTAACAGGTATTTGCTAATTAAGTATTTCCTAATAGTTAAGCATTTCCTAAAAGCCAAGTATTTTCTCATAGTTAAGCCTTTCCTGATAGTTAAGTATTTCCTAATAGTCAAGTATTTCCTAGTTAAGTATGTCCTAACAGTTAAATATTTCATAATAGTTAAGTATTTTCTAATAGTTATGTATTTCCTAGTTAAGTATTTCCTAGATAAGCATTCCCTAATAGCTAAGTATTTCCTAAAAGTTAAGCATTTCCTGATAGTCAGGTATTTTCTAATAGTCAGGTATTTCCTAATAGTTAAGTATTTCCTAATATTCAGGTATTTCCTAATAATTAAGCATTTCCTAATCATAATTTAGCAGATCCTTTGCAGAAGAACATTGCTCTAACTACGATATCCTCCTCCTCCTCTCTTTAATACCCTCTGTCCACCTTCACGTTGGTCAGCCCCTGGTCAGAATTTTCTACACATCTTAAAATGGCAGCTTTCACAATGGCCGTAACTGGTGCGATGGAAGAGGCAGCATACATTGTGTACAAGCCATATAAGATTATTTGTTACAAAAAAAGGTCATCCCATGTCACATACTGTATTGGAGTTGTGAAGTGTTAGGCTTTCACATATTCTAGATCAAGGCATGATATGGTAGGGTGTCAAGTACCCTTCCTCACCACCTTTCCTCCCAGAGAAGTTTTCAGAAATTTCTAAAAATGATCTGATACCCATATATGTGAACCCAGGTCACCTACAGAGCTTTACTGGTCAGAACAAAATCCGGTCCCTTCTGGAGGTTGAATATGCACCATATTTTTTTTTTTTTTTGGGGGGGGGGGGGAGGAAGTGTGCTATCCACTATAGCACCACAGCTCCCTCAAGATTAAAGATACATAAAAAAGGGGAAATTACTCATTTCATGTTTGTTCTCAGTGCTTGAAATGCTGTTTTCTAATTTTATTTTTTTATTTTTAACTCTTGCTGGTTGAAGTTAAAAGTAAATATTGCATAGCACAGAAGAAGTGAAAATAGTAACTAAGAGCAAAGATCAGTATAAGAACAGGTTGTGACTGACGGAGTTAATCACATGATGAGTTACTTGTCAGAAAGTGGGATCATTTTCTTACTGCATGTTATTTTGATTAATTTTTATGTCACATTTTCATAATGGCTTTCTATCTTTATTGTTTTTTCAATTATTGTTGTGTTTCTCTTTGGTTTGTTTGTTTGTTAGGTCGCAGTTACTGTGATTCCTTTGTTTGTTAGGTCACAGTTCCTGTGATTCTTTTGCCTCCCTGATAAAGGGATGGTAACTAACAAAAATGTGATTTTGTGCATGTGATTGTCTCATTTATTGGATTCTATATGTATGTTACATTCTATGTGATTGGCTTTTTAATTACTAGTATTATTATATTGACACAGGTTCAGTCCATGATAGGCAAAGTTATTTTCATCTATCGTGTTATTTTTAACTGGACATTGAACAGTGGCAGTAAGGCCAAATTATGTCTTGCCTTCAGTTTACCAAAAATCTTTTGCCAAGCCAGCAATCTGAATTCTGTCCGCAGTAGTGGCAAGATAATTGAAGTGATGTTGTTTATAAAGATTATATTTAATCATTATATTTATGGGGCAAACTACAAGTATATGGCGTGGAAGCATGGACAATGAACAAGCAATTAGAAAATTGAATAGAGGTCCTAGAGATGTGAATAGACAGATGAATATGTCATAATTCATGGAGAGAAAAAAACTATCAACTACAGAGGTTCTTGAAAAACTGGTAATGAAAAGAGAGGTGATGAAAGAAATGAAATAGAGGCAAGTGAAATATTTTGGCCACGTTAAAAGACATAACACTCTTATAAAAGCCACATCAGAATGTAAGGCTGAAGGCAATCGAGCAAGAGGCAAACAACAATACAAGTGGACAGATAACAAGAGATGGATGAACAAAGACTGACAGAATGTACAATCAATGCAAGAGACAGACAGTGTTGGAGATCCATTGTAGTCAACCTTCATTGTGGAGACGGCACCTGATTGATAGATTGATTTATGAGTTACAGCAACAGAAGTGGTGGAATAGAGAGACTGTCTATTATGTGGGGAAATATTAGGTGAGGGAGACAGAGGAAGACGTGTGTGTGTGAGAGAAGCTTAAACAGCCAGGCAACAAATAATAATAAAAGCAGCATCCATTTTATTACAGTATCAACTACAGTGTGGGTTGGAGAGTAATGGTTGTCAACGTCTGCTTCAGGCTAGGCAGTTGAAGAAGAAGAAGCAGGAGAAGGAAGAGGAGCAGCAGCAGAAGATGATGATGAAGAGTAGGATGAGGCGGAAAAAAAAGAAGAGGAAGAGAAGATTGCAGAAATAATTATAAAGTCATCAGCATGGCCATATGGATAAGAGCGTTCATTCTTAAACATCCGGTGTGTTGATGCCGAGGTAGTGTATTCAACCCCTACCATGGTAAGTTGGACTAAAATGTTGACTTCTCGTCCTTGACATGGGGACGTAAGTTACAAGTACCTTAGCAGTCGGAGTGGAATAGAGGTCCTGGAGATGTGAATATACAGTTGAATATGTCATAATTCATGGAGAATTCCTCTGAACTAGAAGGGGTTGTGGAGTATTAAGCCTTCACATATTCTAGACCACACAATAATCCCTCTGATTGTGAGGGATGCTGGTAATAGGGAAAACTAATCAGTCCAGTGCACTAAAAGTTGTAGCACTTGGATGGGCTACGGATGAGTTTAACGTGAGCAAACGCGCACACACTAAATTACAAAGTACACATTGACTTAGATTAATTAACAAACACAAGAAGATTAAGAGGTTAATTAAGGAAATTCTAAAATGCAACTGTCAGCTGTTTATTCTGGCTTCTTTCCAGACTTAATTAGTGCCTGTCTTAGAATGATATGAGAGAAATGCCAGTTTGGAATTCATGGAGAGAACTAAACAAATTCCAGATAATCAAGAAGTGAGAAAAAGAAGTTGATATTGTTCATGACACACATTGAGAAATACAGTTAATATCACAACTAGAAACTTCTTTCTCTGGAATTCCCCTCAAAAAAGGGAAAGAAATACAAGGAGACATGAAGATACACAGAGAAGAAAATTAAGAGACAGCTCAGGGTAACGTGGGATAGACATATAAGAGTTGCGCATGATAGCATGGCTTGGCATTAGATGTTTGGGAAACCTATGCTCCAGAGGGGGAAGGTAGGAGGAGTATAAAAGGCAGGTGATATTCCCTGGCTTATTGAAGAAGATAATGGTCATGAGAAAAAGAACTGAATATCCCACCTCATTGTCTCTACAATATTATACAGGTATTATGTGACGCTTAAAGGTATTTCTGCTAAAGAATATCTTGTTAAACACATTAGCTTAACGGTGTAAACAAAGGACTACTCTAGTTTTAAAAGGGCAATAACTCTGAGGAAAAGAAATGGATAGCACATATCATAATCTGTGAATATTACATAGGAGCTTTGTGATGCCTGGCATGCATAAAGTAATTTCTTCTAAGTGATTGCTTTGATCTTTGTGTTAATCATATCATAATATAAACGACTGTATTTAATTTTTGTTTGGTTGATACAATTCTCTGTGATTTTTCTAATCACTAAAACATTTGTGGTACTAAGCATTTTTTTTTAAACAATGGAGCTAATTCTTCATTTGTGATTGTATTTTTTCCCTCTTAGATGTTGATTTATTTATAATGTATTTCCATTTATATATTGATTCCTGCTCTGTTTTCCTGTTTACCGTATGTACTTTTATTTGTTACTCTTAGTACATAGGAAGCTGAGCCACGATGGCGTAGTGGCTAGCATGCTTGCCTTCTAGTCCGCTGGTCACATATTTGAATCCCATCGAAGTGGGATTTTTTCCAATAACTTGGTTTCCCAAGTTGACCTAGTCTAAAATTGGTGTCAGGAAATTGGCCTGTAATGGCGGCTAGCGTATTATTGACCACATCATACATCACACATAACACACCACACATCACACATCGAGTGCAGATTGGTCTCAACATTAGAGACTAGCACCTTATACCTCATAGTGTGGAAAGGGATCATTTCTCTGAGTATTTTATGGGAAGCCACTAAACCACCTGATGTGCAACACATTTAAGTTTTAAAAAAAAATACTAGATACCACTTCGGCAAGCATTGTGGGCGTAGCTCCACATTTGACGGCTAAAATATCATGTTACTTATGACTGTGTTGAAGAATCTTATTCCTGCAAGCTGTGACAATTCGTTTTCATAATTCTAGAAAATATTTTCCATGGGTTTTCCATGCAGATGCGTGAATTTGTTTGTTCCTGATTTTATGTTGATATTGTGTACATTATTAACCAAATGGATGCTGGTGCCGATCTGGAAGTAACATGTCTAAACATTTGGCCTTTAAATCATATCAGCTAACTGACATAAGTTGTTGAAAGATTTGTTTTTAACTAACTGCCAAAATTTCCTTGGGCAGATTACACATTATTTTTGTTTCTTATCATTTATGTTGTCAATGCTTTGTTTCTGTTTTTATTTGTTTGTTTGTTTGTTTGTTTAATGATTCATAAATTCTTTTCTAAAATTGTTTTGTATTCAGGTTTTCAAAATAAGATGCAGTTTACGTGTGTTAATATTTATATCCCCGCTTGTAATTCTTAGTTGTGATCTTTCGTTGTGGATATATGTCACAAGATCACAGTTAATGTTGTATGTTTAATATAAAACCAACATATCCTTAATGAACCATCGTCATAGCAATTTGAAAACCAATCAAACAATGCACAACAGTACTTAACAGGTTATAAAAATAAAGTGTGGATAATTGTGGAAATGCAATGAGTGAAAGGGACAGCAAGAAATGGTTAATGTCAGTTTAAACAGAGATATGGTTAGAAGAAATGGTAGACATTGCAGTAACAAACTTTCATTAGAAAGCAAACATGATTGCTGCCATAGAATACAGGATACTAAAATAACTTCTAACAGATGCTGGTAGAAGTGAAACAGAAATCAAGAAGAGAATAGGAATGGCCAAAAATGCTTTCAACATCTTGAAATCAGTATTAATATCTGGAGAGATTAATAACGCATTAAAAATGAGAATTGTCAGATGTTATGTATATTCAACACTATGATGCAGAAACCTGGACATTGAACAAGCAACTAGAAAGTCGAAAAGGGGCTCTGAAGATGTGGATATACAGAAGAATATGTCATATTCCATGGATACGAAAGCAATCAAATACAGCAGTCTTAGAAAAACTGGGAATGAAAAGAGTTGATGAAAGGAATAAAAAAAAGAGGCAAGTGAAATATTTTGGTCATGTTAAAGGACATAACACTCTTAAAAAACTATACTGGAGGGTAAAGTTGAAGGCAAGTGAGTAAGAGGTAGACAAAGATACAAGTGAGAAGATAATATCAAGAGATGGACAAATATCAGTCTGACAGAATGTACAGTCGAGGCGAGAGACAGACAGTGTTGGAGATTCCTTGTAGCTAACCTTCATTGTGGAGACGGCACCTGATTTATTACAAATAATTACACCATGTACTAAAATTATTGTGTTTAGAATAGGCAACTCAGCAGCATTGAGATTAAACACAACCTTATTGGAGCATAGGTTCTCAACCAGCTCACATCAAGCCGCCCAGTCTTATGCTACCTCCAGCAGCTTGCTCCATGTCGTCCCTGAATTACTCATCTATTTCTGATTTTCTTCCCGATGTGTTATGTCACCCTCTATATTTGGCACTGTGGCGAAGGGGTTACGGACGCAGTTCGTAATCCTGCATACTGCGTTCAAAACACAGCTGCAGGCGATTTGGAATCAGACCGCCTTGTACTGGTTTCATACAGGTATGAGTGCCGGTCGTTCAGAAAGCAATGATAAATTACTAAACATAAACTTGCCGAGAAATCACAAACAGCCCCCCCCCCCCCCAAAAAAAAAAAATTGCTGGTATGGACTGTGATGTTCTATAAAGGATATGCAACTAACAAACTATTTTGTTTCCCCTGTGAGTTCCAGAGAAATTTACTTCCTTTCTATACAAGCTGGAGTCGGTCTAGTTCTCTCCATTGTCTCTGCATTAGTGATTCTGTCCTCCTAGACTGCACTGGTCATGAATGTTTGTAGTTTAATTATTAGTTTCATTGTTGTAAGAGCAAACCTAACATTGTTTAATAAATTAAATTTCATTATGTATTTTCACCATACAAATTACTGTTAAAAATCACAGCTTACAGCTTTTAAAATACACTGATTTCAAAGAAGTCAAAAGTAAACTGACCATAGCAATGCAGACCCCAACAATCACTTTCAAAGTAATATTCGAAATGTGGCTGATTTGATCACAAGATTATTCATCTAAGGCTTGGATGAGCCCTAATTATAACTTCTCCTGTGAGGATGAACAGTGTAGGGGTAATGGAGAAAACATAGAAAAAAATCCCCAGTTTTATTACTTGAATTTATATTCTTACCAATACGCAAGGAACCACATCAATTATATGCAAGGCTCCACATTCAGTAAAGCAGGTTGAACGATGTGGAATGTTTTGCTTGTTTGTTTTTATTTCTGATATTGGAACTTCATATTATTTGACCAGCTGGTAGTCGGTGGATGATGTGGTCAATATCACAAGGCTGTCTTTACTTCCCAAGATGTTTCATGGTTCTCATGTTAGCTTGGGTTGACCTGGGAGCTGAGTTTTTTTGTTTGTTTTTGCATTCGCTCGCTTTGTGCTCAAGTACATTCTATACATGTGCTACTATAGGGTGTATTTTTACTGACTGTGCAGCGTTTGAAAATATTGCCAGTCCAAGTTTTGTATTTACCTATTATGTTGCATGAAATTTGCAGAGGGTGATTACAAAACTTGGACCAGCAATATTTTCAAACACTGCACAGTCATTAAAAATACACCCTATACTTCAAGTGTACTGGAGTTATTTTTGCGTATGGATTAGCTTTCCCTTTTACTAGTGTCCCTCGCAATCAGGAACCCACTTCTGATTTCAAAGGTGGAGCCAAGGTTAATGTCCAACCCTCACCTTGAAGGTAACAAATACATGACCAGCAGGAAAGTTACAAGCCACTTCTGTCATATGTGTGGGACATAAGGTAAACTTAAAAACATTGTGTTAACTGAAAGAGAACTTTCTATTAATTCACTTATGGTTGTTGTGATATGAATGTGCATTTTTGATCACATGTTTTTCAAATTATTGTTTATAGATTATTACTTTTGAATTGTATGCTTTTGTGATTAATTGCGTGTACAGAAAGAGTGTATTAAATCTGTTAATAATTTTAACGTTCCTATTTGAAGAGTGAAATCAGTTTATGAATAATTTTAACAAAGGTACTTTGATAACGTTTTCAAGAAGCTAAAACACTTTTACAAAATGTATGTCACATTGGGTCATAAAATCAAATATATGGTGTCAGTCATAACAATAGATAGAGGATGCATGATGGAGATTAGAGCAGAATAGACTGGGCAAAAGCTACATTTCAGAAGATGAAACGTAAACTATCTGATAAATAACTTTCATTGAGTGTTAGAAAGAGAGAGGACTGAAATGTTACACTGATCTTGTTCTACTATTTCATCTTATCTTGTTCCTCTTGTACCTTGCGGTGTTGAGGAGAAGCATAAACAACAGTAGAGTGCCTGTTTATGGGCATCATATATTGAGATTCTCATGGACTCTGCTATTCCTCTGTCCATTGTTTATGTGGCTGGCTCTTCTTCTGGTACTCTACTATATATATAGTCTAATATATGGTAGTGAATCATGAAATGTGAATGAACCAATTAGGAAGAATTTGGAGACAGCGAAAATGTGGTTTTTGAAATTTAAAAAAAAAAGTCTTTTTTTTTTTTAGTGAATACAATGAACAGCTATGGTAGCTAACAATGATTGCATGAAAAAGTCAAATGGAAGTAGAACCTTATGAAAGAATGATTGTTTTTAAAAGGCAAATGAAATTAGAACATTATCTAACAATGATTGCTGGAAAAGGTAAATGAAATTAGAACATTATACACAGCTATAAGAAAGAGACAAATGGTGTTCTTCAGTCACATAATGAAAAGAGAGGCATTGGAGAAGATTGTGACCACTGGAAAGATTAGCAGTTGAAGAAGCAGAGGCTGATTGAAAGAAACAATGCATGATGGTCTAAAGACTGTGTTAGGGGGAATATCAGCCGCAGAACTGATCCACAGCAACAAGGAGCTAAATCTGTGGAGAGACATAAGTGCCTACATCATTTGACAAGGCACTTGATGATGATCATGTCAATGAATTCAGTTTAAGGACTGGCACAACATCTCTGTACATGTCATTCCTCCATTTTAGATTTGTAACCAACTCATAAATGTATTTTTGAGAAGGTCAGTATAATGGTTTCTAAACTATCGGGAGATTTGAGCAAAGGATTCAGTTGTATAGCTGAAAGAAAACACATACTTTAAAATGATAGCAGACTTCATAAACATGCTGCAGAAAATCACAACCAGCTTTCTCTGCACCGAATGGATAGACAGTATTTGGAAGTCACGCTTCACATCACCCTCCTGGATGTCCGCACCGGGACATGCCAGAGTTAAAGGTAATGGATGCACAGACCAGCTGGCAAATTATGCACCAATACACACGGGAAGCAGCATGGACACAGCTGAGATAATCCATGCGGTGTGGACTCAGCGGATAATGATGAGGCTCCAACTCTAGCCTGCGTACATGAACTGGGTGGTGAAGCCTCGGCAGACACATCAATGCCACCTTCAGGGGAAAGAAAGGAGATACCATAACCAACTCTTTATGGGAACAATGAGAAGAAATACTGTAAGATGGCTGCTGCATCAGAGGACTCATCACCTGTCAAAATACCCAATGTGCAGTGGGATCGTTCAGTATAACATAACATGCTTTAAAAATTATCTGGTAGTGTTATATATGTGGACCTCTAGCATAAAGAAAAAAATTTAAGTGTAAAAGTACGGGCTACATAAAAACACAGGTTTTTGTTGTTACATTAAAAGTGGCTATGGGAAAACACAGGGTATTGTTGTTACATTGAAAATGGCTACAGAAAAACACATGGTGTGGAAAATGTTTGGCACAATGTTATGGAGACCTCTCATACAAAAATATGGTAGAGAAACATTCATTACAAGACACTTGTAAGTATTCTTACTCTTAAAGTACTGTTACAGAAAAGTTATTAAAAGAAAACACTTCTTCTTCTTCTTCTGTGTTCATCCAGAGTTTTTTTTTCCTGATGTGATTGCTTTGTGCCTGTTTACAGTAAAGCTGCGTTCTTGCGCCGTTAGGCCGACACATCCGACTTCTGCTGGCATTTGTTGACTGGGTTAACCTTCTCGGGAGAAAACACTTGATAATGTTATAGAGAGGTTGTTACAGGAAAGTACTAAGTACTTTTACAGGAGTCGTTAGGTACTATTGTCAGAAAACACAGGGTACTGTTACAGAAAAGTGGTTACAGGAAAGCACTAATTATTGTTACAGAAAAACACAGGGTACTATTACAGAAAAGTGGTTATAGAAAAATATTAAGTACTATTACAGGAAATCATTAGGAACTGTGGCTAGAAAATGCAGGGTACTATTACATAAAAGTGGCTACAGGAAAGCACTAAGTACTTTTACAGAAAAACTCAGGGTGCTGTTATAGAAAACTCATTACAGGAAAGCACTAGGTATTTACAGAAAAATGGTTACAGAAAAACATGTAAGTACTTTTATATTGTACGGTCTCCATGGCCGCAGGCTTGTGAACGCGGTTCGTGAGCCGCATACCAGGCGTTCAAAATGCAGCGGTGACCGATTCAGCAGCGGACCGTGTCCCGTTGTGTTATAACATAAAGTATGGAAGCCAGTCATTCAGAAAGCAATGGCAAACTACTGAACATAAAACTTGCCTAGGAGTCACGAACAGCAAAACAATTTCTGGGGTTGACTGCTACGTCCGTAAAGGATATGCAACTTTAAAAAAAACAAACTTGTATTGTAAATCATTAGGTCCTGTTGCTATAAAACACGAAGTACTGTTTCATAAAGGTAGTTAATTAAAAAGCTGGATATTGTTACAGAAAAGTGCTTAAAGGAAACCACTAGATACTGTTACAGAAGTGGTTACAGGAAAACATTAAGTACTTTTGCAGGATAACACTAGATACTTTTACTAGAAAACACAAGGTACTCGTGCAGAAAGGTAGTTAAAAGAAAAACTGTATTGTAACAGGGAATGCGGCTACAGGAAGACAGGGTATGACTATAAAAAAAGTGGTTAAGGGAACTACTGGGTGCTGTTACATAAAGTGTTTACAGGAAACCCCTAGATAATATTGCAGAAGTGGTTACAGGAAAACAAGGTGCTGTTACATAAAAGTTGTTACAGGAAAACAAAGTAGTTTTACAGATAAACACAGGGTACTATTGCCGTAAATTTGGTTACAGGTTAATTTTTAAAAAAATGATATGAGCATTGTCCAATGCAGTGTTGTGTACATCTGGAAACAGAAAAACTATTTGTAGGAAATCACATTTTGTAGGAAATCACATTTTGTAGGAAGACACATTTTTGGAGGAAATCACATTTTGTAGGAAATCACATGCACTGGTTTACAGGAAAGCAAATAGTGCTGCTACAGAAAATGTTACAGAAAATGTTGCAGACAACCAGAAGTTGTAGAAACCACATGGATGGGGTTTCAGAAAATCACATAACTGTCTGTCAATTCAAAACAATGTATTCCCATTTGTGAATTTTAACACAGAAGCCGCAAACATTAAGTTGCACTATTTACCGCCTGGCATATTTTTTGCCCTGCATCTCATCAGATGCATTCTGCTCTGCACCAACTCACATATGAGTGAGTGAATGAATTGTATTTTTGTTTGTATTTCAGCCAAATCTTGCTTCATCCATTCACTTCATATGATATATAATTCTGCAGTATGCACCTGTCGAGATGCACAGAAATATGCCAGGCAATAAATTGAGCAGCCTTTTATTTGTGGCTTCTGTATTACTCTGCCAGGAAAGCATGAGTGTATCTTTGTTTTTACGATATTTCAGTGTACATAATTTTGATGGGAAATTATTTATGCAGAGCATTCATATCAAGTAATGTTGAAGGATTTCTTTTCTTTTATTCCATGAAAGTTTATGTGATTTATATGTTCTTGTGGTGAGAAGGAAATGGCTGAAAAACATTCCTAATCTGTTGGCATGGTTACTTTGCTGAAGATAATATAAGTGTTTTATACAATATAAAAGAATGAATTACAACGGATGTATGGCTTGATATGTGGTATTTGAGGTGTAAAATGTATACAAATTACATAAAGTTTAAAATTTAAATAACATTTAAGATTCTGTTATTCGTGTGTCTTATTTATGTCTGTTGTTTGGAAATTTGTGTGATTATGTGCTCTGTGCTTCCTTCATGGCTGATTGTATACTTCAGCAAGTGAAGAGCTATTGAATAATTATACACTTCAGAAAGTGGAGAACTGACTTTTTGGCCAATGAATTGCTGGACAGGGTATTGAAATGTGGTGACGATCGAAGCTCAATATCGTAATTGATACACGTTTCTAAAATAGTTAATTATATAAAATGAAATTGTTATAATCAATATTATAAATTATTATTATTTTAGATTTACACAGAACTAGATTCTGGAGATCACAAAAGGCATTCCTTATTAACATTTTAATTGTATTACTAAGTTTTAGACTGCTGTGTTTTTATATGCATGTAGTTTATATCATTCCAAATGATCTCAGTTTACCACAAATATTTCATTACATTTGATGATATTTAGCTAAATACTAAGCATAAGATATTTTTGTTTTTCAAGTCAAGTTGTTTAAAATAAATATTTAGTGTATAATTTGTTTTGTATTACAGGAGTTAATTTTTTAACTGGTCAAATGATATGTCCAGTTTTTGGAAACACAGCATGGCACATCATGTGTCTTGACAAGTATCATTATTAAAATTAGAGAAAATATTATATAGAAACATTACTTCAAAATAAGGTTAATGATTTTGAAATTGTGTTATTTATTTTCTCATTTCTGCTTCTTTATGTTAATCTTTAAAATACATTTAAAAAAATATTTGTCAAATTCTATTTGCAGCGAGATTATGTTTGTGTTTTTGACCTGTAATTCATGTTACCGTTTTACTTTTATATTTGTTTATGGTTGTTTTACTTTCTTTTTTGTTTATAATTTGTTGTTATTATTTCAACAACAGTTTTAATATCAATCAGTATATACATATCGTTGCTCATTAGTCATTCGAGCATATGTGGTTTATGTTTTAGAAGGGATGTGTTACAGACAACAAAATACTTGATATAATCAAACATGAAAATTGTTTTTGAACTTACTGATTCATCAAATCTGTTTCACTGATACACATTTAATTTTCCGTGCTGTTTTTATCTTTCATTGATATGGTCACGAAAAGATTTAGCCTAATTATTTATATATTTCCCTGTGTCTGGTACTTAAACAGAAATGAAATTTTCTGTTTGTAAAATATTCACAACACTTAAAAATATTATTAAGTATTATGATTGTTAAAACTGTCGTCAAGCAACTGAGACTCGCCACTCTCATCTATTGCCAGATGTTAATTTTAAACACGAGATGCTGATTTTCATAAGTAGTTGTGCCAAATATACTGTTCTGTTGACTTTATTTTTAAGTGGCTTGGTTTATAAAATAAGTGAATTATTTTATCCTTAAACATAAGCTGGAACAATTTAAAAAGTCAGTTACATGTCCTTTGCAGAATGTTGCAATAAACCCCAGTATTTATTGCCTGTTTATGATTTTCTAGGCAATTTAGTGTGGTAGTCTGGCATTGCTTTCTGAACAGCCAATGCCCCTTACATTGAAAACAGTGCAGAACTATTTGCTTCCAAATCTTCTGTGCTGATTTCGAACCCAAGACCCAGTATGACAGGGTATTATGAAACTGAACGTCTCACTATCTTGAAAGCCATAATGCCATTTAAACTGGAACTGTAGAGAAGACATTTTTTTTGTAGCTTTACATTACTATTGTACATAGATCATTTATCTGAATAGTCTGATTCTGTTGAGTTGAGTTCAGTTGAGCTAAACACCAACATCACTGCACTCAGGTCATTCCCACGTGTGCTCCATCCTCTCATTCAACAGCCAGCGAAGAGTCATACTGCTAATCGTCCCAACTGCCATCTGATTGAAAGTTCTCCTGGTCTTCCCTCTCAGTTTTGAGATTTGTCCAGAACCTCTGCCTATCCCCTGCCATATCATTCTCTCCACATATGGGTGTTCAGTCTGTTCCACCGATTTCTCCACCTGGTAATCTTATTCTGCTCATGTCAAGCTGCTGCATATTACTGGTACCTGGATTGTCAAATTAGAGCAAGATGGCGGTTGCCCAGACTGATCAAGTTCTGAAAGTAAGCGCATAATTTGTGAGTAGGACAAAGACAGCAAGGAAGATAACTAGTTACCTTACCTCATAATCTACTATTTAGTGGATGTAATATGTAATGCTTTGTGTTTCTAACCAGCATTGAACACGTAAATGTAAGAGAAAAGGAAAAAGACAGAGAAGCAGAAAGAAAGGTAGAGGGAGAACCAGGCAGACAGACAACAGACAGGCAGAAAGAAAGGTAGAGGGAGAACCAGGCAGACAGACAACAGACAGGCAGAAAGAAAGGTAGAGGGAGAACCAGGCAGACAGACAACAGACAAGCAGAAAGAAAGGTAGAGGGAGAACCAGGCAGACAGACAACAGACAGGCATAGATCACTAGTTGGTCATTGGTATGCTTTTTGTTTTGCTTTCTATCTGCCAGCGGATCATAGGCCATGAACCATCTCATGCCAAACTCCCTATCATGTTCTGTCTCCTACAGCTTCTTCTATCTCCTCCTCGTAATATTCATCATGTTTCCTTACTAAAAAATTATCTTTCTTTTTTATTAGTGAGGTGGTTCCTGGGAGGGAAAGGCCTTTGACTGTAATGCATGGAGATATACTGTAAGGAAAAGGCTTCTTCTTGGTCTTGTTCTTGTTCTTCTATTTGTTTCTGCTTCCTCTCCTTCTTCAGAAATCATTATTTGCTATGAGTCTATTCCACCTTAGATCACAAACAGGATTGTTCAGTTTAGGGCTTTACTGGTCCCCCAGAGTTTGTCTTGAAGAGCTGCTTCTGATAGTAAAACATGCAGATACAAAGTAAGAACAAGACTTACAACTGTAACATATAGAGAGATATACTGTAAGAACAAGACTTACGACTGTAACATGTAGAGATACACTGTAAGAAAAAGGCTTCTGGACGTTTTATCATTTCCTCATATAATATTTCTTTTTCTTCCTCTTCTGTAATCAACATTTGTTATGCATTCATCCAACATGGCTCACAAACAGGATGATTCACTTCAGGTCTTCACCAGTTTCCCAAAGTTTTCACAAAGGGGCACTCCAGTTGGCCAGATTTCTACCATCAGTTTGGCCAAATCAGGGTGGTCTTGGAGTACATACTTTAGTGTGCGCTTCAGTGCTCTACAGGTGCAGGAGATACAGTCAGTGGGACCTATTCTGTGGAGATGTACTTAGAGTCCACAATGTCTTCTTCTGAGTCTGAAGATTTTGGTCTGTGCACTTCATGCCAGCTCACCTATCCTGCTGTGTTCTGTTCTATATTTGTGTCCTAAGTTGCTCTCATTGATTGCTTTTGTAGTATTCTTGCCCCTCTCAAGCATTTGAAACACAGCTGTGGGAAATTGGCAGCAGACTGTCTTACATTGGTTTGTTATGAAATGGTATGGGTGCTGGTCGTTCAGAAAGCAATTTTACTGAGCAAAGCAAAATTACTGAATATCAACTTACCCAGGAATCACAAACAGCCAAAACATGATGGAGTTGACTGCGATGCCGTGTAAAGGATATGCAACAACAAATATTTAGGTCTAACTCAAAAGAGAACAAAGAAAGAAAAGAATATCAAAACTCACAAAAAATCAGACCTCAGTTATAACCGACACTGTAGAAACAGTTTGAATTAGGCCAAATTTCCCCCCCCCCCAGGCCTCCCCCCCAGGCCTCCCTTATAAAATTGTTAATGGATTGCATTACATATATAATGGAAGACTCGTGCAGATTTTATAATCAATTATCATTTCCTTGCCAAGAATGTTACTTAACTTTTAACAAATGAGTTGTGGTTACTGCTATTTGTTTGACAACCATCTTGTTTCATCCACACCCCAAACCCTTTAAGAGCAGTATTTTGTTCAGATTTGTCTCATTTTGTTTGCACTTTTGTTCAATTTTGTCTCCTTTTGCTAATACATTTTGTGATATTTCCAAAACATGTGTTGTGATGAGTTAATGAAACTTTAAAGTGGTTCATTACAAAACAGTAAATTGTTGTCATTTTGTTACATTTATTTCTCTGAAATGTTGTGTTGTTTTTTTTCGTTCCGAGTTTTACCTTGTTTAACTGTATAGGCCTTGAACGGGTCTGTGAACTTTTATTATATTTCCATGTTTGTAACCGGAGTGGTTAGCTTTTCATAAAAGGTGCCAGAGAGAAGGTTCTGCCATGGATGTAAGCAATTTATTAACATCTACATGAAGATAGAGGAAATGATATGTGCATCAATTTCATCTACCAGATAGAGGAAATGATATGTTTATCAAAATGATATAACTGAATTGTGATGACATATATGACGCATTAGGTTATAAAGTTCAAAGAGTAGTGTAAGATTTTTGCAACATGTCAACCCACTATAAATTTAATTTTGTGACATGTGACTTTGCCATAAATTTAGTTTTGCGACTTATTCCGCCATAAATCTAGTTTTGTGACACATCATTCCACAACAAATCTCGCTTTGAGACATGTTGCTCCACCATAAATTTATGTTAATGATGCATCACTCCACTGTAAATCTAGGTTTATGGTCACATGTCATTCCACCATAAATCTAGCTTTGTCACATGTCACTCCACCATAAATCTAGCTTTGTCACATGTCACTCCACCATAAATCTTGTTTTATGACTGCCCATAAACTTATTCTTATGAAAGTAATGTGGTAGCTTCCCCTACACTTCCGTGAGGATGTACATATACCAAACTAGTTTTCTCAATGTATATACCCAGGGGGAATATGAACTGTAGAAGTGGAATAGAACAATTAATCTTATGTGGGAGAATATGAACTGTAGAAGTGGAATAGAACAATTAATCTTATGTGGGAGAATATGAACTGTAGAAGTGGAATAGAACAATTAATCTTATGTGGGAGAATATGAACTGTAGAAGTGGAATAGAACAATTAATCTTATGGGGAGAAAATACCAGCCCAGAGAGGCCAGGTAAGACAGAGGAAGATGTACATGAAAAGCTTAAATAGCTCAACAACAAATAATAGTATATGCAACACCAACTTCATTAGAAGGTTGACAGAGAGGAGTCATGGAGGAGTGATGAAACAGAGAGGAGTGATGAGTTATGATCACCGATTGTATACCAAATTCAAAATTGCCGAATCAGCCATGTGCACATATGATTTGGCACCACAGACTGGATCACACAATCCAAGACTGCTCAAAATATGACATATCCAGGTCAACCTTCTGACCTAGAGAAACAACAGTGGAAGATGACTCTATGGACCACTGAGCGAACTAAATAAAGACAGTGAAATTCATACAAGAAACAATATTGCAGATATAGATAAATTTCAAGCTAGTGAAAGAAGAAAAAAGAATGATCCCAATGTCTGCTTCAGACCAAAAGTTTTAAATTATCAAACAATAGCAGTAGAAGAATGTTACAAAACAGATAAAAAAAAAATTTTTCCCAATGACGCATACACAATTTAAAATTAAGTGTATAAATACAATTTTAAAATCTTCAAAAGGCTGTTTTCCTGTCATGAGTTTGAAGAGACAAGGCACGAGCTGTAGGTTGCAAACTGTATTGCCTGACATATTTTGCTGCATCTCATCAGGCGCATACTTCAGACATCAGTCAGTGTAAACTGAAGCAATGAATCCTTGTTGCTATAATACACAACACACACATTACTGCAATAGATAGGTAAAACTACCATGGTAATATATATATATATATATATTTGTGTGTTGTGTATTTCAGCAGTAAAAATTTATTCTTAGCTTCATTTTATGTTGACTGACTTCTTAGGTTGCACATGATGAGATACAGTGAAATATGCCAGGCAATAAATTGTGCAACTTGTTGTTTGTAGTCCTTGTAAAGTCTCACTACACTTTGTATGTAGAACAGCTGTTTTTTAGAGAGTATGTTTACGGTTTACAGGATGCAAAACATACTCTCCAACAAACAGCTGTTTTACATACAAAGTGTAGTGAAACTTAACAAACACCCTGTATTTCCACTATTCCAATTTTAAAATGTGGTCACAGACAAACTTTACATTTATTTCTACTAGCATAATGTAAACAAAATGTCAGCATGTTTATAAAACAATAATATTATTACCATTTTCAAACATTTATGCAAACGCTAAGAGAGAATCATCTTTCAAAAATTTTTACATAAGCGATTTTCCAAAGTTTATACAAATTGTACATTTTTTTAAAAACAATAATATATACACATACTGGTATGTAAAACAAATATTACAGGCTATTTATCATTCTTTTTGTGTGATAGAAATATTGTCATCAAAGAACCAGATTGTAAAGTAGAAAGTGTTGTGCAGATTTCCATGAGAAGATAATTCATGTGAAAGAACTTTGTTAGCATTACAAATATCTAAGTCTATAAATATCTGTAGGTGTAACATTTAATATGGATGATAATGACATTCTAAAAGTATGTCTAGAAAAATATTTACAGATTTTTTACAAATTAGTATCCATATATATTTTATTTTGATAATTTAGTAATATCAGCAGCAAAAATAATTGTAATGTGAAAATGCTTGTAGATGTTGTTAACAAGAGGTGTCACAAAGTAAAAAGACACGTGCATTGTTATGATGATGATAATGAAGATAACAAATATATGAAGATAGAAAATATGTAGTCATTTAAAGTTATACCTAAAAACATAAATTTCCAAGAAATTTCTCCCATAAATGTTGCGTCTTGTTTTGATAAGTTTGCCTGATAGAACATTGCTAAATGCTCAGATTTTAAATGTAGTTATTTATCAGGACATTCTGGAAATTAGACCAATAAATATTTAAAACATCCGTCACAGCCATCACCTGGCCATTTTGAGAACTCACAAAATGGCTCTGCAAAGGTTACCCCATGTTGCTAAGTTATTAGCCTTTTCATTACATAATTTCAACATATTTGTTTTACATACACCTGCAAAGAACTCTAAATCAAATGTCTAGATATGAAAGCGGTTTGCGAAATCAAATGTATAGTTATGAGAACGGTTTGTAAAATATACTCTTAAATAATTACACAACAAATGTAATTTCCAGTCCACCTTTTGTTTCCAATAATTGTTGTCACATGTATCAGAAGGGTACATGTTTCAAGTGTCTTTTTATCTGTATCTTAACATGAAACTGTCAGCAGACTGTTGTCCACTAATGATGTTAGTTTACTATTGTTATCTTTGTTCTCATTACTGTTATCACCTTTATCAGTCATTTCGTCATTGAAACTGCCATATGCAGTACCACATTCATTTTAAAGTTACTGTTGGATTGCAGGTTTTCATAGTCATACATACGTTATTGTCATGAAATCAAATAAACATAAGCAATTTGATGAGACGAAGGAGTTATTTGATTGTTTCATTCTCTTGACCTTGTTTGAAGATATAATAGAAGGGGTGTTTTTTGCATTTAATTTTGTAGATTCTTCCTCTCATTTTTCACGTCTTGTCTGGGGTAGACATCTCCCAAACCGGCTGCATAGAACTGTGTGCTTTGTTTTCATTTACCTGCCCCCAGCCCCCCCCCAAAAAAAAAAACTGTGTGACTTACTTATTGACTCGCCCTTGTAACTATTTTTTACCCAGCTTTATGGGATAAACATTTGTCAACATAAACACTGAAAACCCACCTTGGCTGGAGACATGTTGCGAATGACGCTGAAGTTGAATGTGAAGTGAAAACGTGGTTTAGAAAACAGCACGCAGTTCTATGCAGCCGGTTTGGGAGGACTGATAAAACGATGGATTAAGTGCATCAATGTTGGTGGAAATTATATTGAGAAATAAAGGGACAATGTATGTATAAAAATAAACTGGTTTCAAGTTGTTGAGGAGTGGCTGGCCGAGTGACTAGAATGCCGGACTCTCATTCGGGAGACCCGGGTTCGATCCCTCGGTAAGGTGTGGGATTTCTTTTTGTCGGGGGCAAAAAGAACATTCTAACCTGCACAGTTCGCGGCGACTGCACTAGCCAGGCGGCCTTAATTCCTCAGGCTCAAAGACCCCTCTGCCATACACCGCAAGGTGCTATATTGACAGTAAATGACAGTGTTTTTTTAATGAGTTTTTTCAAGTTATCATATTATTTTTCTACAGCTATCTGTGACTTACTTATTAACTTACCCTTGTATATATATATCTTTCTCTGTTTTCAACTGCCTCTCTTTCCCAGATGAGGCTAATTTCTCTCTTCCTCCTCTTCTTCTATCAATTACATAGCTCTTTTCCTTGTGGTTTTGGTGAGTGATCTAGTGACACCTAATGATGTTAATACTGCAGTTTTCTTCTCTGTCAGTTATTATTGTTAACTCATCAACACTAAGTGCCTTGCCAACTGGCATGAGCATTCATGCTTCTCCACATCTTGTGATCTACAACTGCATTTATCAGTGCCTTGGCTAACACCCTCCCATGCCATCATACAAGGTTGGTAAGAATCTTCTCTCACTGTCTTCCTTTTGACTCTCTTTCCACAAATATTTCCAGTTGTCACATGTTCCAGGTTTTGACTTCTCATAATGTGGTCAAAAGAATTAAGACTGTCTCTTTGTAATGTTTGTGACAAGTTGTCTTTGTGTCTTAGCCCTGCCTCTTTCTGATGTTTGTGATAAGTTGTCTTTGTGTCTAAGTCACGTTCAAGAAGATTTGATTGCTCATTTTCGCTACCCAAGAAATATTTAGCATACTTCTATAAAACCACATCTCTAAAGCTTCTAATGATTTCTCTGTATATTTACTATTTGTTAATTATCCAAGCTAGAACTCACAAGATAAATGAAATAGAAGTCAAACTGAAACAAACACAGAGGAGAGAATTAGAAACAGAGATAATTATATGGTGAGGACATGAAGGGACCTGCTTGAGATGGACAAAGATATGGTGGTTTGATGTGAGTTGCTTGATGGTTTTTGCTCACAAAATTCAAGACTGGCGAATCAACCATGTCCACATGTGGATTGACGCCGCATACAACAGGGCACATACTCCAGGACCGCCCAGAATTATAAATGCATATCTAGGCAAACATTCTGGGCTAGAGAAACAACAGTGGAAGATAAACTCTATGGACCGCTGTGTGAACTGAAAAAGGCAGTGAAGTTCATACAAGAGGCAACATAACAGATATAGACAAATGCTTAGCGAATGAAAGAAGAAGACGGAGGAGGAGAAGGAAGAGGAGGAGGGCTTGAGGGAGTTGGTTGAGGACTTATGCTTCAATGGGGGGAGAGAAGTGGGGTTGTCAACTCAACTGAATACACATTTTACCATGTTTTCATGATAGCAGGTTAAAGGGTTTAAAACGTGTTTAAAGGGCAACGGGGCCGACTTCATTGAATCATGTTTTATCCCATATGGGCCAGCCTCTTACCGCAGGGCAGCCTGCCAAAAGCCTTGCACAAAGCACGAACTCCATAGCTTCAGCGACAACCCCCAGGAGTCAGAGAAAACTGCACTCGTGAACCGAACGGCGTGTCCCAGAATCGAATTCACAACCTTCAAAGCATGAGGCAGGCGGGGTAACAACTTCACCACAGAGACTCCTCTGAAGTTAGCAGTGAAAAATGTTAACGTGTCGAATGTTAACTTGTCCAATGTTAATTGTTCAGTGTTAACTTGTTCAGTGTTAACTTGTTCAATGTTAACTTGTCCGATGTTAACTTGTCCAATGTTAACTTGTTCAGTGTTAACTTGTTCAGTGTTAACTAGTTCAGTGTTAACTTGTTCAGTGTTAACTTGTCCAATGTTAACTTGTCCAATGTTAACTTGTCCAATGTTAACTTGTCCAATGTTAATGATGCCCAGAGACTTGTCCAATGTTAACTTGTTCAATATTAACTTGTCCAATGTTAACTTGTCCAATGTTAATGATGCCATGAGACCTGTCCAATGTTAACTTATCCAATGTTAACTTGTTCAATATTAACTTGTCCAATGTTAATGATGCCCTGAGACTTGTCCAAATGTTAGCGATGCCCTGAGACTTGTCCAGTGTTAACGATGCCCTGAGACTTGTTTCCTCCGTCTCTTGAATTGTCCTATGATGCCTGCTTGTTACCATGAACAGCCATCCACTAGGACACTGAAAGGAGTAGAATAGATAATAATTGGCATGTGATGTTGTTGCTACAAGATAATTTTAACATAGAAGTAAAGAACAAATTTGATTTATTGTCTGATCTAGAGATCCTATTTCAAGATGTAGATGATCAATGGGAAATGCTGAAGAATTCAATCAGTTGTGCAGCAGAAAAAACTATTCCAAGAGTAAAGAAAGTTGGCCGTAAGACATGGATGACTGAAGAAATTTTACAACTAATGGAAACAAGAAGACAGAACAAAAATAATCCTGCCAAATATGAGGAAATTCACAGAAAAGTCAGAACCTTATGTAAGGAGGCTAAAGAAACATGGCTTGAGAAAAATTGCAGAGAAATTGAAAAACAACACAACAGTAAAAATGCGAAACTAATGCACAAAAGAATTCAGGAGATTACTAATCAAAGAACACGTACATCAGCAGGCTGCCTAAAGACAAAAGATGGAAGAGTCATAATAGAAAAAGATCAGATTTTACATGTATGGTCAGATTACGTGAAAAACCTTTATGACGATAGCAGAGACGAACAATATATTGTTCAAAATAACAATGAAGGGCCAGCAATTTTGAAGATGGAGGTTCAGAATGCTCTTAATCATATGAAATCTGGCAAAACCCCCGGTCCAGACAGCGTCACAACAGAAATGATTAATGCTTTAGAAGAATATGGAATAGATAAAGTTACCAGTCTGCTTAATACAATATATGATACTGGAAATATACCTCATGAGTTATGTAATTCTGTATTTATTGCAATCCCAAAGAAATCAGGAGCCTTGGAATGTGATCAACATCGAACAATTAGTATAATGAGTCACATCACGAAGATTTTGCTAAGAATTATCATGCAAAGAGTTAGGAGGAAAATACAACCTGAAATAGGAGAAGAACAATGTGGGTTTGTGGAAGGCAAGGGTACAGTAAATGCTGTGTATATACTGAGAAACATAATCGAACGTTCTATAGAAGTAAACAAAGATCTACACCTTTGCTTTATTGACTACACAAAGGCTTTTGATAAAGTGAGACATGTCAACATGATAAGGATGCTTGAAGATCTACAAATTGATGGAAAAGATCTTAGACTTGTAAAAAACATATATTGGAAACAACAAGCTGCCATAAGAGTTGATAATGAAGTAAGCCAATATCAGCCTATTAAAAGGGGTGTGAGACAGGGATGTGTAATGTCTCCAGATCTGTTTTCCCTGTACAGTGAAAGTATTTTCAGAAATATTGAAGATATGGAAGGAATCAACATTGGGGGACGATGCATCAATAACATTAGATATGCAGATGATACAGTCTTGATTGCAGACAATGAACAGGACCTGCAACATTTAGTAGATGCGATTGTTACACACAGTGAACAACTAGGGTTAGAATTAAATTGTAAAAAGACACAGATTATGGTCGTCACTAGGGAGGACGAAATACCACAATGTAATATACAAGTAAATGGGAATATTCTTCAACAAGTGAGCAGGTACAATTATCTCGGAACAGTAATAACATCTGATGGGAGGTGCCTTGAAGAGATTAGAACAAGAATCGCCATGGCAAAAGTAGCCTTTAGCAAGATGAAAAACATACTGACCAATAAAAAGATGTCAATTGAAACGAGAAAAAGAGTGTTGAGATGCTACATTGAACCTGTACTTTTGTATGGATGTGAAGCTTGGACAATGAGCAGCCAGGCTGAAAAACATCTGATGGCTGTAGAAATGTGGTTTCTGAGGAAAATGCAAAGAATACCATGGACAGCCAGAAAGACCAATGAACAAGTCCTTCAAGAAAGAAATGAAGATCGTAAACTGATCAGAGACATTAGACGTAGACAGTCACAATTTTTTGGGCATGTTATGAGAAGAAATGATTTGGAGAACTTGGTGACAACTGGTAAGATCGAGGGGAACAGACCAAGGGGAAGACCTAGAAACAAGTATCTGGATGGCTTGGCCTTGTGGCATGGTCGAGACAGAAACACGGAACTGATCCACGACTCTGTTGATCGAGTGAGATGGCAGAACATGACCGCCCACGCTTACCGGCATGGCACATGATGGATGGATGGATGAGAAGAAATGGATTGGAGAATTTGGTGACAACTGGTAAGATCGAGGGGAACAGACCAAGGGGAAGACCTAGAAACAAGTATCTGGATGGCTTGGCCTTGTGGCATGGTCGAGACAGAAACACGGAACTGATCCACGACTCTGTTGATCGAGTGAGATGGCAGAACATGACCGCCCACGCTTACCGGCATGGCACATGATGGATGATGGATGGATGTTGTTGCTATCAGGAGGTAAGTGTTTCTCTTAGTCCATGTATAGCTGTCGTGTAACAATTACATTTAAATTGTGATGCTTATATAGACAAGATAGAATGTTACAACACAGAAACGATGTGACAAGACAGAAATAATGTTACAACTCAGATTTAGTGTGACAACACTGAGGCAATGTGAAAAGAGAGGTTCAATTTGTCATAACAGAAGCAATGTAACAACACAAAAGGTGAACAAACAGAAAGACACAATATGAGACCAATCCAATGTGATAAGATGATGCAATGCAACAGTGGAGACAGAAACTACCAAGAGAGACAGAAGCTACCATGAGTGACAGAAACTATCAACAGAGACAGAAACTATCAAGAGAGACAGAAACTATCAGGAGAGACAGAAACTATCAACAGAGACAGAAACTATCATGAGAGACAGAAACTGTCAACAGAGACATAAACTATCAACGGAGACAGAAACTATCAACAGAGACAGAAACTGTCAACAGAGACATAAACTGTCAACAGAGGCAGAAACTATCAACAGAGACAGAAACTATCAACAGAGACAGAAACTATCAACAGAGACAGAAACTGTCAACAGAGACAGAAACTATCAACAGAGGCAGAAACTATCAACAGAGACAGAAACTATCATGAGAGACAGAAACTGTCAACAGAGACAGAAACTATCATGAGAGACTGAAACTGTCAACAGAGACAGAAACTATCAAGAGACAGAAACTATTAACAGAAGCAGAAATTATCAACAGAGACAGAAACTATCAACAGAGACAGAAACTATCAACAGAGACAGAAGCTATCAACAGAAGCAGAAACTATCAACAGAGACAGAAACTATCAACAGAGGCAGAAACTATCAACAGAAGCAGAAACTATCAACAGAGACAGAAACTATCAACAGAGACAGAAACTATCAACAGAGGCAGAAACTATCAACAGAAGCAGAAACTAGCATGAGAGACAGAAACTATCAACAGAGACAGAAACTATCAACAGAGACAGAAGCAGAAACTATCATGAGAGACAGAAACTATCACGAGAGACTTAAACTGTCAACAGAGACAGAAACTATCATGAGAGACTGAAACTGTCAACAGAGACAGAAACTATCATGAGAGACTGAAACTGTCAACAGAGACAGAAACTATCAACAGAGACAGAAACTGTCAACAGAAGCAGAAACTATCAACAGAGACAGACACTGTCAACAGAGACAGAAACTATCATGAGAGACTGAAACTATCAACAGAGACAGAAACTATCATGAGAGACTGAAACTATCAACAGAGACAGAAACTATCATGAGAGACAGAAACTATCATGAGAGACTGAAACTGTCAACAGAGACAGAAACTACCAACAGAGACAGAAACTGTCAACAGAAGCAGAAACTATCAACAGAGACAGAAACTATCAGCAGAGACAGAAACTATCAACAGAGACAGAAACTATCAACAGAGACAGAAACTATCAACAGAGGCAGAAACTATCAACAGAAGCAGAAACTATCAACAGAGACAGAAACTATCAACAGAGACAGAAACTATCAACAGAGGCAGAAACTATCAACAGAAGCAGAAACTATCATGAGAGACAGAAACTATCACGAGAGACTTAAACTGTCAACAGAGACAGAAACTATCATGAGAGACTGAAACTGTCAACAGAGACAGAAACTATCATGAGAGACTGAAACTGTCAACAGAGACAGAAACTATCAACAGAGACAGAAACTGTCAACAGAAGCAGAAACTATCAACAGAGACAGAAACTATCAACAGAGACAGACACTATCATGAGAGACTGAAACTGTCAACAGAGACAGAAACTATCAACAGAGACAGAAACTGTCAACAGAAGCAGAAACTATCAACAGAGACAGAAACTGTCAACAGAGACAGAAACTATCATGAGAGACTGAAACTATCAACAGAGACAGAAACTATCATGAGAGACTGAAACTATCAACAGAGACAGAAACTATCATGAGAGACTGAAACTGTCAACAGAGACAGAAACTATCATGAGAGACTGAAACTGTCAACAGAGACAGAAACTACCAACAGAGACAGAAACTGTCAACAGAAGCAGAAACTATCAACAGAGACAGAAACTATCAGCAGAGACAGAAACTATCAACAGAGACAGAAACTATCAACAGAAGCAGAAACTAGCATGAGAGACTGAAACTGTCAAAAGAGACAGAAACTATCAACAGAGACAGAAACTATCAACAGAGACAGAAACTATCAACAGAGACAGAAACTATCAACAGAAGCAGAAACTATCAACAGACAGAAACTGTCAACAGAGACAGAAACTATCAACAGAGACAGAAACTATCAACAGAGACAGAAACTATCACCAGAAGCAGAAACTAGCATGAGAGACTGAAACTGTCAACAGAGACAGAAACTATCAACAGAGACAGAAACTATCAACAGAGACAGAAACTATTAACAGAGACAGAAACTATCAACAGAGACAGAAACTATCAACAGAGACAGAAACTATCAACAGAAGAAGAAACTATCAACAGAGACTGAAACTGTCAACAGAGACTGAAACTATCAACAGAGACAGAAACTATCAACAGAAGCAGAAACTATCAACAGAGACAGAAACTATCAACAGAGACAGAAACTATCAACAGAGACAGAAACTATCAACAGAGACAGAAACTATCAACAGAAGCAGAAACTATCAACAGAGACAGAAACTATCAACAGAGACAGAAACTATCAACAGAAGCAGAAACTATCAACAGAGACAGAAACTGTCAACAGAGACAGAAACTATCAACAGAGACAGAAACTATCAACAGAGACAGAAACTATCAACAGAGACAGAAACTATCAACAGAGACAGAAACTATCAACATAGACAGAAACTATCAACAGAAGCAGAAACTATCAACAGAGACTGAAACTATCAACATAGACAGAAACTATCAACAGAGACTGAAACTATCAACAGAGACTGAAACTATCAACAGAGACAGAAACTATCAACAGAAGCAGAAATTATCATGAGAGATTGAAACTGTCAACAGAGACAGAATTTATCAACAGAGACAGAAATTATCAACAGAGACAGAAACTATCAACAGAGACAGAAACTATCAACAGAGACAGAAACTATCAACAGAGACTGAAACTATCAACAGAGATAGAAACTATCAACAGAGACAGAAACTATCAACAGAGACTGAAACTGTCAACAGAGGCAGAAACTATCAACATGGACAGAAACTATCAACAGAGACAGAAACTATCAACAGAGACAGAAACTATCAACAGAGACAGAAACTATCAACAGAGACAGAAACTATCAACAGAGACAGAAACTATCAACAGAGACAGAAATTATCAACAGAGACAGAAACTATCAACATAGACAGAAACTATCAACAGAGACAGAAACTATCAACAGAGACAGAAACTATCAACAGAGACAGAAACTATCAACAGAAGCAGAAACTATCCACAGAGACTGAAACTGTCAACAGAGACAGAAACTATCAACAGAAGCAGAAACTATCAACAGAAGCAGAAACTATCAACAGAGACAGAAACTATCAACAGAGATAGAAACTATCAACAGAGACAGAAACTGTCAACAGAGACTGAAACTGTCAACAGAGGCAGAAACTATCAACATGGACAGAAACTATCATCAGAGACAGAAACTATCAACAGAGACAGAAACTATCAACAGAGACAGAAACTATCAACTGAGACTGAAACTGTCAACAGAGACTGAAACTATCATGAGAGACAGAAACTATCAACAGAGGCAGAAACTATCATGAGAGACAGAAACTATCAACAGAGGCAGAAACTATCATCAGAGACAGAAACTATCAACAGAGACAGAAGCTACCAAGAGAGACAGAAACTATCAACAGAGACTGAAACTATCAACAGCGGCAGAAACTATCATGAGAGACAGAAACTATCAAAAGAGACAGAAACTATCAAAAGAGACAGAAACTATCAAAAGAGACAGAAACTATCAAAAGAGACAGAAACTATCAACAGAGACAGAAACTATCAACAGAGACAGAAACTATCAACAGAGACAGAAACTATCAACAGAAGCAGAAACTATCCACAGAGACTGAAACTGTCAACAGAGACAGAAACTATCAACAGAAGCAGAAACTATCAACAGAAGCAGAAACTATCAACAGAGACAGAAACTATCAACAGAGACAGAAACTATCAACAGAGACAGAAATTATCAACAGAGACAGAAACTATCAACATAGACAGAAACTATCAACAGAGACAGAAACTATCAACAGAGACAGAAACTATCAACAGAAGCAGAAACTATCCACAGAGACTGAAACTGTCAACAGAGACAGAAACTATCAACAGAAGCAGAAACTATCAACAGAAGCAGAAACTATCAACAGAGACAGAAACTATCAACAGAGACAGAAACTATCAACATAGACAGAAACTATCAACAGAGACAGAAACTATCAACAGAGACAGAAACTATCAACAGAGATAGAAACTATCCACAGAGACTGAAACTGTCAACAGAGACAGAAACTATCAACAGAAGCAGAAACTATCAACAGAAGCAGAAACTATCAACAGAGACAGAAACTATCAACAGAGACAGAAACTATCAACATAGACAGAAACTATCAACAGAGACAGAAACTATCAACAGAGACAGAAACTATCAACAGAGACAGAAACTATCAACATAGACAGAAACTATCAACAGAGACAGAAACTATCAACAGAGACAGAAACTATCAACAGAGACAGAAACTATCAACAGAAGCAGAAACTATCAACAGAAGCAGAAACTATCAACAGAGACAGAAACTATCAACAGAGACAGAAACTATCAACATAGACAGAAACTATCAACAGAGACAGAAACTATCAACAGAGACAGAAACTATCAACAGAGACAGAAACTATCAACATAGACAGAAACTATCAACAGAGACAGAAACTATCAACAGAGACAGAAACTATCAACAGAGACAGAAACTATCAACAGAAGCAGAAACTATCAACATAGACAGAAACTATCAACAGAGACAGAAACTATCAACAGAGACAGAAACTATCAACATAGACAGAAACTATCAACAGAGACAGAAACTATCAACAGAGACAGAAACTATCAACAGAGACAGAAACTATCAACACAGACAGAAACTATCAACAGAGACAGAAACTATCAACAGAGACAGAAACTATCAACAGAGACAGAAACTATCAACATAGACAGAAACTATCAACAGAGACAGAAACTATCAACAGAGACAGAAACTATCAACAGAAGCAGAAACTATCAACAGAGACAGAAACTATCAACAGAGACAGAAACTATCAACAGAAGCAGAAACTATCAACAGAGATAGAAACTGTCAACAAAAAAGGAAACTGTCAAGGGCGCTGGGAATTAGACAGAGAGATGAGCAGTATGGGGGAAGTTTCATAGCCACAAGACATACAGAAAGTTCACATGGAACCAACAGTAACCATATTGATTTCGTGTAATAAACCAGGCTTAAAATTTGTCACATTTCCTTTTAAGGACACCGCAGTCAATCACCTGTATTATTATTATTATTATTATTATTATTATTATTATTATTATTATTATTTCGGCCATGTGTGAGTTCTTGGCAAGTTTACGTTCAGTAGTTTGCCATTGCTTTCTGAACCACGAGCACTCATACCATTGTATGACAACCAACGGAAGGTGGTCAGCTTCCAAATCTCCTGCAGGTGTGTTTTGAACGCGGTATGTGGAAGAGAGTCAACGCACGAATGGATCCATGCCGTCGTAGATCGTTATGAGTTCCGGTCGTTCAGAAAGTAGTGGCAAACTCAATCAATCAATCAGGTGCCGTCTCCGCAATGAAGGTTGGCTGCAATGTATCTCCAACACTGTCTGTCTCTCGTACCAGCTGTACATTGTGTCAGATTGATGTTCGTCCATCTCTGGATGTTTTCTTCCCACTTGTATGGTTGTCTACCTCTTGCTCGCTTGCCCTCCAGTATGCTAATGGCAAACTACTGAACGTAAACTTGCCCAGGAATCATAAACAGCCAAACGCTGCTGGAGTTGACTGTAATGGATGTGCCACTAACTTAGTTCACCGTGGCTTACTGAACCAGAAGTCATCCTTAACTTTCGGTGTCTGGAACGAAGCCAAAACCCTGCCCTCAGCGCACGGGAAATTTAGCATGTGCTTGATAAATCATCGGCCACGCTGACCCCTCTATATGTATATAGGGGTAGAAGGAAGGAAGGAAGGAAGGAAGAAAGAAAGAAAGAAAGAAAGTCTAAAATCTGACTTTACTTTGTCAACAACATGGCCGGCGGACATCTCGCTGGGTGCTCGCTGAAACCCGGACTGCCATCTCCTTCAGAGGGATTCGAGCCCCGTGGAAAAGTTCGTTGATTTTCTTTTCTCGAATCGTCATTGCTGAAATGAGTAGAACATTGTGATTATTGCTATTATGGGATGTTTGAGAAGGGAAATTGTAAAAAACTTATAAGGTTGGTGGTCAGTTGACGGCAGTGAGACAAAGAAAGAAAAAAGAGATATTGCAATGTTCTTGTATTCGTGAACATGATTGATTGCTTTAGAGGAGAAACTAGAATTGTTGGTGATTGCATTGAGAAATTAGAATTGTCGGTGATTGATTGCAGAGATGAATTATAACTGTGATTTATTGCATAGACAAACTGGAATATCAATATGATTAACTAAAATTACATGTGTATGCGCGCGCGCGTGTGTGTGTGTGTGCGCGCGCGTGCGTGCATGTGTTTGTCTGAGAGAGAGAGAGAGAGAGAGAGAGAGAGAGAGAGAGAGAGTATGGAACGAAAACAGATAAGTGGGTGTGTTTGACTGGACAGGCTGACAGATAGACAGGCGGGCATGCAGGCGGGTAGACAGACTACAGACAAAATTGCAGACAGACGAGGAATTGACAGACAGACGGACGGGCGGGCGAACCGACCGACCCACCCACCGACAGACAGACAGACAGACGGGTGGATTTGGTGGAGGGGGCAGGTATGTAGGTAGGTAGATAGGTTAAAGGACAAGTGGCTTTATTATAGATATAATGGCAGGCAGACAGACAAACAGGCAGGCAGGCAGGCAGACAGACAGACGGATGGACGGACGGACAGGTAGGCAGACAGACAGACAGACGGACAGATGAAAGGACGGGTGAAATGATAATGGATGTATAGGTGGGTATGCTTGTAACTGTTGTTGTTTGTCCATCAAGAATGATGATGACCATTCATTTCATCCAGTGGGGTTGAAAGTATGGAGCCGTGGGTTCTAAGATGGCTGATAAGGCCTATTTTGGCTCGAAATGTTCTTTGACAATGTGGGCAAAGAATGCTTGACGTTTCTGGGGGAGGATTTCCTGCAGTGGTTTTTCTGTCCTGCCTTTTCTTCACAGCACTTGCAGTCCTGGTTGCCTCACATATGACTGCACCCTTGCGTAATGATGCACGCCACGAATTTCGGTCTCTGGCTGCAGCCTCCCAGGTGTCATGATGAATTCCAAAAGCATTCAGTGAGATTTTCAGAGTGCCTTTAAAGCGTTTCCTCTGGCCACATTGGGAGCGTTTACCACAACGCAGTTCGCTGTAAAAAATTCGTTTAGGGAGCCTGTGATCTGGCATGCGAGTCAAGATACCAGCCCAGCGAATCTGATTCTTCATCAGTAGAGATGCATGTAAGTAGCAAGCGAATGGGTGGATAGGTAGGCAGGCAGGCAACAACTTTGTTGTGTATGTATGTAGGTAGGTAAGTAATTGGGTATGCATATATGTGGGTAGATAGGTAGATATGTATGTACACAAGATGAAAATTAGGTGAATCTTCAACGGTGTAACGCACATTTACCACCCAGTTAATTTTGCAGTACTCACACAACTCTTCAAATATAGCGTGCACCCTTTCACCAGTCACAGCTGACGTTTCCAAGAAAAAGGAATTGCTGAGTTCTGCTTTTCTTTTACCCTCCTGGAAAACATCAGAGACAACATTAGTGAATGATGGTGCAGATGGTGATAATAATAATGATGTTGAAGACGACAGCGCCAACGAGATAATAATAATGATGTTGAAGACGACAGCACCAATGAGATAATACTGATGATAGTGATGATTTGTTTTTTTATTTTGCGCTCGCTTGCTTTGACCTCAAGCGTAGTCCATACTTCTTGTAATGTTGGGCTGAATTTTACGTGTGGATTAGCTTTCCCTATTAGCTGTGGCCCTTGATATCAGATGATGATGATGGTAATGACGATGGTGATGATGGTGGTGGTGATGATGGCGATGATGGTGGTGGTGGTGATGATGATGATGATGATGATGATGATAATGATGATGATGATTATGGTGGTGGTGGTGGTGGTGGTGATGATGGTGGTGGTGGTGATGGTGGTGGTGGTGGTAATGCTGAGGATGATGGTGATGGTGGCGGTGATGACGATGATGGTGATGATGATGATGGTGATAATGGTGATGATGATAACGATGATTATGATGATGGTTGTGATGATCATGATTATGATGATTACCTCTTCTGTAACCTGCCTCCAATCAGCTATATCCAGCTTGTTGCCAACGATAATGACTGGAATATCATAGGGTAAGTGGTTGTTTACAAAGTGCAGCCATTTGTCCACGTTTCTGAAAGATTCCTGTAGAAGGGATATCAGGATCGCTTCACAATAAGTTATCACATCGTTTAAACATATATTTTATCTGTTATTTTTAATCATTGTGCAGTGTTTGAAAATATTGCCGGTCCAAGTGTTGTATTTACCTATTATGTTGCAGGAACTCTACAGAGGGCTAATATAAAACTTGGACCGGCAATATTTTCAAACACTGCACAGTCATTAAAGATACACCCTGTACAATTCACTACAGAAATTTGGTCAGTTAACAGATTCAGTGTCTAAGGATAATATATTGCCAAATGTTACCTCCTATTTGGATAGAAGGACGATATGTCGCCATACAAGGGTCTTTGTGTTATTTGTTTTGCTTCGTGGCATCTTCCGCAATTTCAACGCTCAGTGAACGGAAATTCCCATTAAAATATTTGATCATTTGATTGTGTAGCATATTTGGCCCAAACTTACGTTTTGTTTGACACTGAATCAGTTAACTAATGTGAACTGTCGCAAAGCAGTTAAAATGCAAATGTGGCCAAAGGCTTGCGAACGCGGTTCGTTAGCCGGGTACCAGGCGTTCGAAACTCAGCTGCGACCGATTTTTGCAGCAGACCGTGTCGCGTTATGTTATAACGTGCTGGTATGGGAGCCGGTCGTTCAGAAAGCAATGGCAAACTACTGAACGTAACACTTGCCTAGTACATCAGCAGCAGCTGAAAAATGCTGGTGCTGAATGCAACGTCCCGTAAGGGATACGCAACCAATAATAATAATAATAATAATAATAATAATAATAATAATAATAATAATAATAATAATGTCAACAAAATGTGAGCCATGGTAGCATGGCGGCTTGACGCTCATCTGCCGTAATGGTGGTCCTGGGTTCAATCCCCAATTGGGCGCATTCCGTTTTTTTAAAATTAATCTGGGGTCTAATAACAACCCAGCTTTAAATGAGTAACAGGAAATATCTTAGGAAGCAAACGCTGTCGGCTTGATACCACCCACTGAATGCCGAAACGTCTAAAAAGTCCAGTGCGCCATAAGCCAAGAGGGCTTTTAGTTAGTTTCATTTTCAACTAGTTAGTTAGTTAGTTGCATATCTGTTTGCAAGAACCAAGTGGTGACTGTGAATCTACAACCATGGTCAGACTGCGAGAACAGCAAGTTAAAAGAGGTGTGACAAAACAAGAACACTATACTGGAAGCCAAAGAAGATTCATAAACCAACGCAGAACTGGTGTTGTTAGGCTCTACGCGCTGCGGGATTTACTGAGGAAGGGATCCGAGCAGTTATGGACTAAATGGTTAGATGTCCTGTGAGGATAATCTTCGACTAACTAACTAACTAGCTAGCTAGCTAGCTAGATGACTAACTAACTAGCTAGCTTGCTAACTAACTAACTAACCAACTAACTAACTAGCTAACTAACTAACTAACTAACTAGCTAACTAGCTAGCTAACTAACTAACTGGTTGAATATCCTTTACAGGACGTCGCAGTCAACTCAATTATGATTTGGCTGTTTGTTATTTCTTGGCAAGTTTATATTCAGCAGTTTGCAATTCCTTTCTGAACGACCGGCACTCATGCCATTATTTGAAAACCAACGCAAGGCTACCAAATCAAGGTCTTTACTTACTTGCTTGTACAAATGAAAGCAAAGCAGCGGTAGAGCACTGGCTAGCCCGCCCGCCCGCCTGCCTGCCCGTTTAGTCTTAGTCGTTGTAGTCGTTGGATCAACATCACGGCACACGGTTTAACCCATAAGTGCTCCGTTTTCCTCCTAACTCAAAATTAGTTTGGAGAAATTCAGCTCAATGCACGAACTCCGTTGCATCGGCGAGGATCCTGAAATACTTTGGGTAGATTTTTAACTCGAAATTTTGCCCGGGCAGCGCCGTTAGGCTACTCGTTTTCGATTTCCAACTGTCAAGGGACTTTTTACGTGCGCAACAATACACACGCCTGCCCGTGTGTCATGTGATCTAACTCATATCAAGACGAGTTTTTTTTTTTTTTTTTTTAAATTACAGTATTGACCTGGGCTCCTGGATAGACCCAGTCTATGGCGGGTACCAGGAATTGTATGAGAAGTAAAGCCGATCGCGTCATACTGACCACACACTGACCATCGAGTGACGGTTGAGCTATAAACCAACGGAACTAGCAGCAAATACCCAATTCGTGCAAGGCATGTACAGGAACGGCTTATTTTGTAATACTTCTATAAATAGGCTGATTTACAAGCAAAAACTGTGCAATAAACGTGCAGCCGTGTAACCACTGACCACGCGACTCAAGCTACACGCGACCAAATTATCATACTAGAACATCTTCAAAAGTATTCTAATGTAGAGTTCCGTTCATTTGGCATTGAAAGCGATAGATACTACGAATCAATCAATCAATCAATCATGTGCCATGCCGGAAAGCGTGGGCGGTCATGATTCGCCATTTCACTCGATCACCAGAGTCGTGGATCAGCTCAGTGTTCCTGTCTCGTCCATGCCATGTGGCCAAGCCATCCAGGTATTTTCCTCTCGGTCTTCCTCTTGGTCTGATCCCTTCGATCTTGCCAGTTGTCACTAAGTTCTCCAGTCCATTTCTTCTCATAACATGTCCAAAAAATTTTGACTGTCTACGTCTAATTTCTCTAATCAATCTACGATTTTCATTTGCCTCCTGTAGTACTTGGTCAATGGTTTTTCTATCTGTCCATGGTATTCTTTGCATTTTCCTCAGAAACCACATTTCTGCAGCCATCAGATGTTTTAACAAATAACACGCTGATCCTAGAATGGGGAAATTACGCCCTTCTGTTCAATTAGGACGTCACATGTGACAATATACTTTCCTTCGACACTGAATCAGTTAACATCTATAGATGAACTTAATTACAGACTACACCTGCATAAATACCCAAACATAATTCTATACACAGACTGAACTACGTTTATAAACTTATAAACTATCAGGAGATTGGTGTATATGCTAAAGACGCACAAATGCACTGATATACCTCTACAACTGGACAGGTGTAAACACTACACCTATACAAATTCCATATACCCCTATAAACAAATGAATCTATTCATTACGCCATTATAAATGAATTAACTTAGACACAGACCTGTTACATTACCTAGTTGGTGATATCATACTGTTACATTACCTTGCTGGTGATATCATACTGTTACGTTACCTTGTTGCTGAGGTCATGCTGTTAAATTACCTTATTGGTGATATTATATATAACGACAAAGACGTATTTGTTACATTGCCTTGTTGGTGATATCATAGACAAAGACAAAGACCTCTTTGTTACATTACCTTAGTGGTGATTTCATAGACAAAACAAAGATTTCTTTGTCACATTATCTTATTGGTGATATAGATAACGACACAGACCTGTTTGTTACATTACCTTGTTGGTGATATCATAGACGACCACCACGGCGTCCATGTTCCTCACAAAACTGGGCATGATGCCCCGAAACCTCTCCTGCCCCGCCGTGTCGTAGATTGCGTACCGGACCCTTGACCCATTGGCGTACTGTACCAGTTTGGATGAGAAGTCGAAGCCTGAAAACGTGGATGTATCAAACATTGTAAGTTGTGTTTTAAAAGTAGTGAAACGTATGATTTTAGAATGCAAACATAGACCCGTGTTTTAAAAGTAGTGAAACGTATGATTTTAGAATGCAAACATAGACCAGTGTTTTAAAAGTAGTGAAACGTATCATTTTAGAATGCAAACATAGACCAGTGTTTTAAAAGTAGTGAAACGTATGATTTTAGAATGCAAACATAGACCAGTGTTTTAAAAGTAGTGAAACGTATGATTTTAGAATGCAAACATAGACCAGTGTTTTAAAAGTAGTGAAACGTATGGTTTTAGAATGCAAACATAGACCCGTGTTTTAAAAGTAGTGAAACGTATGATTTTAGAATGCAAACATAGACCAGTGTTTTAAAAGTAGTGAAACGTATCATTTTAGAATGCAAACATAGACCAGTGTTTTAAAAGTAGTGAAACGTATGATTTTAGAATGCAAACATAGACCAGTGTTTTAAAAGTAGTGAAACGTATGATTTTAGAATGCAAACATAGACCAGTGTTTTAAAAGTAGTGAAACGTATGATTTTAGAATGCAAACATAGACCAGTGTTTTAAAAGTAGTGAAACGTATGATTTTAGAATGCAAACATAGACCAGTGTTTTAAAAGTAGTGAAACGTATCATTTTAGAATGCAAACATAGACCAGTGTTTTAAAAGTAGTGAAACGTATGATTTTAGAATGCAAACATAGACCAGTGTTTTAAAAGTAGTGAAACGTATGATTTTAGAATGCAAACATATACCAGTGTTTTAAAAGTAGTGAAACGTATGATTTTAGAATGCAAACATAGACCAGTGTTTCTGCCCTTCTGCGCATTATGTCTTCCTTTGTCTTTTATTCTTCGTTGGCAAAGTGGTTACGCCCCCTGCCTTCCTCTCCGAAGGTCGGGGGTTCTTCTTCTTCTTCTTCTTCTTCTTCTTCTTCTTCTTCTTCTTCTTCTTCTTCTTCTTCTTCTTCTTCTTCTTCTTCTTCTTCTTCTTCTTCTTCTGTGTTCATCCGGAGAGTATTTTTTTCGGACGTGATTGCGTTGTGCCTGTTTACAGCTGAGCTGTGTTCTTGCGCCGTTAGGCCGACACATCCGACTTCTGCGGGCATTTGTTGACCGGGTTAACCTTCACGGTGGGTCGTGGGTTCGATTTCAGGCTATGTCCTTGGATTTCAAGAGTACAATTTTCACGGAGACAGTCGTCGCTGGAGCTACCGGGGTTCGTGATTTGTACGGTAGCTCAGTCATATCTAAGACCCAACATCCGGCGCTAACAGGAAGCAGGTAGTACCGTCTACTGTGATACAATAGCTCGGTCATACCTGACCAAGACCTGACCGCCACTCTTATCGATGCATGGGATACAAAGAAAGATAGCGAGAAACCCTTTTTCACTCCTTAGGTACATGGTTAGTTAGTCTTTCCTCTTGAGCCTAAGGCGGCGCATAGGGCAGAAGCTATGGCTCTCCATGTCTGGCGGTTCGCTGCTACCTGTTGTAGATCCTGGTTGTTCACTTGGCCGTTGAATGAGCCTTCTCTGATGATGGTTCTACGCAGGGTCTCTCTTGGTCTTCCCCGTTTTCTTTTCCCTACTGGTGACCATAAGAGGGCTTGGTAGGGGAGTCTTGTCTTGTCCATTCTGAGTACATGGCCGATATAGTTCCAACGGCGTTTTCTTATAAAATTGGATACTGTATCTTGCTTAGTCTCTTGTCTTATTTGCGTACTGGTTCTGAAATCTGTCCACTGAATGTTTAGAATTCTTCTAAGACATTTGTTCTCGAAATTGTCTAATTTTTTATGTAAAGCTACCGTTGATTTCCAACTTTCACATCCATAATCCACATGGTGCTAGGTCTATATTTGTATAGATCACCTGGCACTCGGTGAGTGACGCCGACAGTGTGGCACCGGCAGCCTTCACTTCCCCTAACATTTCCTGGTACCCAGTCGGGGTCGACCTGAGAGTCAGGTCAATGTGAAGAAAATCCCTTCGTCGAGGTGGGCTTGAACACGTATGCTCCACGCCAGGCGGCAGGCCCGCGTAGCGCAAGTGTAAATAACAGCGAATTCAGAACCCGAGGCAAAGTTGTGTAACACTTACAGATAGTTGCATGAGGCTCAGTCTCCAAGCGCTTGTCGTGGAACGAAGAGGTAATGCTCGTCTTCCCCACCGAGGAGTCGCCCAGCAAGGACACCTTGATCTCCAGCACTGCTGTTTCCACCACCTTCCTCACCACGTACGCGCTGAAATATTTATATTGTATATGTAAAATTAGAAAGGAGAGACATGAACACACGTGTGTGCATGCGCGCGCGTATTTGTTTGTTTGCCTGTGTTTTTGTTTGTTTGTGTGTGGGCATGTGTGTGTGTGTGTGCGCATGTGTGTGTGTGTGTGTGTGTGTGTGTGTGTGTGTGTGTGTGTGTGTGTGTGTGTGTGTGTGTGTGTGTGTTTTGCTGATAGCCTGATCATGTTTCAGGGAGATTTCCGCCTCTTGTAGAATATGTGATATCCTCTTCATCTCCCTCCTCTCCTTTTATTTAAAAGAACATTACAGTTCTTGTTATAATTATAACTGCCTTTATTACTCCAGAAGCTGCCAGATCAGCAAAGCAATGCTTTTATATCCCGCCTGTCTGAGCTTCCATCCTAGACCAATTGCCGATCAAGGCTTAGTGCCTGGTCTGCCCTGCCAGGACATTTAGTCTTTAGGTTGCATTTCCTCGCACTTGTACCCTTCCAGTTGCACTACTCCGCCCGAAGCCGTTGGCACAATGTGGCGCAAACCGGAAGCAGGTAGTACCGTCATACGGCAGCTCAGCCACATTTGACTACGTCCTGACAGAAAGTGTCTTTACTATCATCATCATCATCATCATCATCATCATCATCATCATCATCATCATCATCATCATCATCATCATCATCATCCAGTGCCATGCCGGCTGGCGTAGACGGTCATGACTCTCCACAGATCTCGGTCTTTGTTTTTCTGGATCAACTCCGCTGTTGATATTCCTCCATGCCACCGTCGCAATCCATCCAGTATCATTTCTCTTGGTCTGCCTCTGCCTCGCTTCGTCTCGATCTTTCCAGTTGTCCTGATGTTCTCCAATACTTCTCTTCTCACCACGTGACAAAAAAAAAAAAAAGGCTGTTTGCCTCTTACTTCTTGTTGTATATAATGTTCTAGTTTCATTAGCCTTTTTCAGACAGTCCTTGTTAGTTACTTTGGCAGTCCAAGGAATTCCCAACATTCGTCTCAGGAACTACATTTCTGTTGCTTCCAATGTCTTCCTATTTTTTTCATTTACATTCTAAGATTCAAAGCAATACAGCAATACAGGTTCTATTTAGCACTTCAGCACTCTCTTCTTTACATTCAATGATAGTGACTAATTTCATAAGATATTCTTCATTGTCTGAAATGCAGCCTTTGCCTGCTCTATTCTGCTCTTAATCTCTGTTGTGCACCTTCCATCTGATGTTATAAATGCCCCTATATATTTAAAACTATCCACTTGGTGAAGAATTTTCCCATGTATCTCTATTTCACATTTTGGTTCACCTTTTTCTTTGATATCACCATTGTTACTGTTTTCTTGATATTCAAGGAGAGTCCTTTCTTTGCACTCTCTGTTACTACAATGTCCAACAACTGTTGTAGATCTGTTGCATTATCCGCTATCAATACTGTGTCGTCCGCATAGCGTATATTATTTATATTATAAGCTCCGAATATTATTCCTATAGCTTTCAATATTTATGCTGCCTAGTGTATCCTCGAATATCTATTTCCTTCTCTTGCTTCTGTGGGTGCTGTCCAATACTTGAGAAATAATTGCTTATCCTGTCCACAAAACCATTGCGGAAATCCAGATTGATAAAAATATAATGAAGTGGGTTTTACATTGATGGTGCATGAAGAAAGTGTGTGTTTTATTTTTAGAAAGTGCACGGAAATTCCGAAAACTTTATTGCTGTAATGTATTGTCAAATACAATAGTTGTGTTTTGGGTTTATTTGTGACAGTTGTCAGTGTGTAGTACATGTACAGACAGGCGAGCAAGCAGACAGACAGGTTGACAGGCAGATATGCAAGCAGGCAGACAGACTGGTAGGCAGGCAGGCGGGCAAGCAGCAGGCATGCGCTCAGATAGGAAGGTGGAAGCCCACATCCAGCATAAAAGGAAAAAAGAGCACTTCCAACACAACTACATCCCATAGACACACAATAAAATTGGACTGAGACGTACCCGGGTCTAGTGAAAATGGTCGAAATTAAGGGTGGATAAGATAACGTAAGAATTAACCAAATTCTTTAATAATTCAGAATATCGTATAGAGTTATAATCTTCTTCCTTCTCATCCATCTCCTTCTCCTCCTCCTTCTCCTTCTTTTTCTACAACTACTGCTAGTCTTGAGTACAGTGCCAAATGAGATTTAGTTCATTTAGCTACCTTGGTCCATGGTACTACTACTACTACTGCTGCTACTACTACTACTACTACTACTACTACTACTACTACTACTACTACTACTACTACTACTACTACTACTACTACTACTACTACTACTACTACTATTTCTTCTTCTTCTTCTTCTTCTTCTTCTTCTTCTTCTTCTTCTTCTTCTTCTTCTTCTTCTTCTTCTTCTTCTTCTTCTTCTTCTTCTTCTTCTTCTTCTTCTTCTTCTTCTTCTTCTTCTTCTTCTTCTTCTTCTTCTTCTTCTTCTTCTTCTTCTTCTTCTTCTTCTTCTTCTTCTTCTTCTTCTTCTTCTTCTTCTTCTTCTTCTTCTTCTTCTTCTTCTTCTTCTTCTTCTTCTTCTTCTTCTTTATTTTCTTCCTACTCCCCATCATGCTGCTTATCATCATCATCGTCATCATCATCACCATCATCATTGTTATCATAATTACTATCATTTTTATCATCATTATCATCATAATCATCATCATAAGCATCACCATTATCATCATCATTGTCATTATCATTATCATAGTCATCATCATCATCACCACACTATAGTGGAAGTGTCTTGCTTCAGTGACTATTATCCCAAAGTCGGAAATGACCAAAACAGGCATTTGTAAATAAATAGACTTTAGCACGTGGAGCGTCTGACCGACTGGTACAACCTTGGTTTTCCATTCAGGAGACCTCGGGGGAGGAAAACCCTAACCTGAACAGTGCAAGGTGACTACAGAAGCCAGTAGGCTTTAATTCCTCAGGCTCAAGACACATCCCCTTTTCTACACCACAAGGTAATATAAGCAGTATTGACAGTGACATAAACGCTTAGCAAATAATATAATTACATACCTTGCTGAATCCATCGCAATGTTATCTACTTTATGAACTTTGATTCGTTGTCTTGGCAGTCCTGACAAACAATGGGTGTTTTAATTCATCGTATACATTGTTGGAGTCGTTGAAATCAAAGTTGCAACGTGTGGACAGCTGGAGAGAAAAAGGACATGAAATAACGGACACCTTTTTTTTTTCTATATCTCAAACACAGGCACGCGTAACGATCTTTCAGTCAGCGACAGACCATTTTTAGGAATGTACTCCCCTTTAAGAGAGCTGAACATTTCCTACCGTCTAGCGACTTAGTGACTTTGTAACTCAGAGTATTATTCGCCTGACTGTGTATGTGTCAATGTAAATGTGTGTGTGTGTGTGTGTGTGTGTGTGTGTGTGTGTGTGTGTGTGAGAGAGAGAGAGAGAGAGAGAGAGAGAGAGAGGGAGGGAGGGAGGTGGGGTGGGGATGAGGTGGGGTGGGGATGAGTTTGGAATGTAATCTGGAAATAGTTATAGTTCGAATAAAAGAATAACTAAAGATATGCGCATTCGTAGGTATATGTTTTTGTTTCGTTTTAAATATTTCATAACGTATTTGTGTATTCCTCTTCAGTGCTTACTGTACATTTCATTTTCTTGCTTGCTGATGTTTTTTTTTGTTTTTTTTGTGATTACACAAATGCCAGGAAACACATGAACTTCTAATTCCGTCCAATAAAATATTACTGAAATGATAGTACGGAAAAGCTTACCTCACTATAAAAGAAGACATCAGTGATTTATGCAAGAAGCAGAGTAATACAGATCATCATTACTGCGCAATCAATATGAACTTTAAAGGATACCACTAACTGAATATAAGTATAGGCAACAAGCATATATTGTCACCTTGCCATATTAACAGGCGAAAGTTTGTAAATTGAATCTCAAAGCCTGGGCTGAATTTAGAGGCCATGTGTTGCTCATGCAGTATGATCATCTCTCGGCCTGCTTAGTTTACTCCAGAGGAAAGGTAGCACCAATACATCTGGAACAAGACAAGCTGCAGAAGCTGCCGGATCAGCACATCAATGTTTTAACTGACCGCGTGTCGAAGCTTCGATCCTAGACCGCTTGCCGACCAAGACTTAGCGGCTGGTCCACACTGCCCTGACATTTAATCTTAAGTTTGCATTTCCTTGCACTATGGTCAAGATGTACCCTTCCAATTGCGCTTCTCGCCCAGAAGCCGTTCGCACATTGTGAGGTGTCGTTTGTTGTGAGCGCAGCTTAACATTCGGAGCTAACAGAAAGCAGGTAGTACCGTCTACTGTCATACGGTAATCTAAAACCTAACTGGCAACAAGCATATAATACTGGAAATCATGTTAAAGCTAAATAGAACTAGCTGACTGCGCGAAAAGGTGAAACAATATATCAACACAAACTAAAATTCCTACACGGTGAGGCATTGTTGTGAAGTAAAATAATAATAACTTAAGTCACTTATTGAACATATCACATTCACACCAACCCTATGCCACCAATGTCAAATTTAGACATTGTCCAAATCACACTTCCGCAAAATCAACACCTGTGAAATGAGATGCTTGAGAAGAGCTGCCAACTTAACAATCCGGGACCGAGTAAGAAATGTTGTTATCAGACAGACAGTGGGATCAACACCTCGTGCCACATATATTGAAAGGCAGAAGATTAAATAGTTTGACCATCTCTTTACTGGTACTATTGGGGTTGGAACTCTTCGCTGGCTTCTGGGGATGGGGACGGAGCGCTTATGGGAATGCCCTGAATGCTGTGATGTCGGTTCTTAAATCAATCAATCAATCAATCAAACCATCTCTTTAGAATGCAACACCACGAATTACTAGCACTGGCCCTACAAGAAAAGAGATCTGATATGAGAGCCAGAGGGCGCCCCGAGAAGAAAATGGATTGACGACATAATGACATTGTGCAATCACACGGAATGACACTATCAAGTGCCATACATTGGCACTGGAACGACAGCTATTTCTCCCCACGACACTTGACACCTCTGAAGTCGGAGTGGGTTCGCCTGAAAGCGAGGGACACCGGTAAAAGGGAAAGCATGCCCACACGCAAAATTCAGTCCCCTACTACTTTAAACAGTGTGGAAGGACTACGCTAGAGTTTAAGCGAGCGAACAAAAAAGAAAAAAAGAAAATGCTTGCCGGTAAAAGTGGAAGATGATGATGGTTATTGAAAACCTTTAAATACAATGACATGCACATGGATAGCACAATATAAATATCATAATTATCACAAAGACATGATAATATAATATAGACAATATGAACGAGCAACACTATAAGTTAGTATAACATACATATTGATAATAAGAAATAACAATAGATTCTTCTTCTTCTGTGTTCATCCGGAGTTTGTTTTTTTCTTTTTTCGGACGTGATTGTATTGTGCTTGTTTACAGCAAAGCTGCGTTCTTGCGCCGTTAGGCCGACACATCCGACTTCTGCGGGCATTTGTTGACTGAGTTAACCTTCCCGGTAACAATAGATGCTATGTATACCAGTTATAACACACACAGGCTGAACAAGATGTTGTTGGTATAAAGATAATAATGGGGGTTTGTTCCATGTTCAGTCTACATAGACTTAAATAGATGTGACACATTAGGAGGGTCGACGATGGTAGAATACCAAAGGACATCTTGTATGTGTGTGTGTGCGTGCGTGCGTGCTCGCGCGTGTGTGTGTGTGGGGGGTGGGGGGGTTGGTTATTTTTTGGTGAATTACGGATGGGTAAAAGAACTCGGGATCGACCTCTACTACGATACAAAGATGTGTGTAAGCGGGGCATGATTGATACAGGCATTGACAATGCACATTGGGAGCAAGTCGCAGCTGATTGCGTTGCATGGAAAGCAAAGTTCAGAACTGGAATAAAGACAAAAGAGAAAATTATCGCAGGTAGGTCACACACAGACATTGTGAGACGTAAGATGATACGTGATGGTGGAAATGACAATATGTTCGCATGCATCCATTGCAGACGAACACTTACCGCACGAATTGATCTGATCAGTCACATTCGCTACCAACATGGGTTGTAGTTATTATAAATATTATGGCGTTGTTAAAGCACAAAGTAAAGTAACGCACTATCGTTTGTCAAGACGGCAAGGTTCCAGCCAAATATAATTACAATTACAAAAATACTTACTATTATATTACAATTGCCTAGAGTATTCAAAATAGTAGTCAAACAGTATAGTTTCGTAGTATGGCAACCGTAGGCTATGTATATTAAATATGTAATAAGATTATGCGAGTTAGTTTGTGTATGCAGGCTCAATAACTTTCTCACGACCACATCGCCTAACACGCATTGCAACATCCGGGTCGTTCAGGGACACACCAATACATACAGCCTCATTATTCTATTAGGGTTTTCCCATAAGCGTTGTTGTGTTTCCGTAAGATGTTTCTGCTTCCTTGTAATACGGCAATGGATCATCATCATTGTCATCAAGTGCTATGCCAGCTGGCTTAGGCGTTCACGATTCTCCACAGATCTGGGTCTTTGGTGTTCTGGATCAACTCTGCTGATGATATTCCTCCATGCCACCGTCTCAATCCATGCAGCATCATTTCTCTTGGTCTGACTCTACGTCTCTTCCCCTCGATCTTTCCAGTTGTCACGATGTTCTCCAATGCCTCTCTTATCACATGACCAAAGAAAGCTGTTTGTCTCTTTCTTATTGCTGTATATAATGTTCTGGTTTCTTTCGGGCAGTCGTTCTTAGTTACTCGGGTAGTCCTAGGAATTCGCAACATTCGTCTCAGGAACTACATCTCTGTCGCTTCCAATCTCTTCCTAATTTATTCATTTATATTCCAAGGTTCACTGCCATTACAGCAAAACAGGTTCTATATAGCATTTCAGCACTCTCTTTCTTACATCCCCCCCCCCCGTTCGCTCGCTTTTGAACTCAAGCGTAGCCCATACACACTATTTATAGTAGTGATGGACTGAATTTTGCGTGTGATTTAGCTTTCCCTATTACCAGTGTCCCTCACCATCAGGCGAACCCACTCCGGCTTCAGAGGTACTTGTAATTTACGTCCCCAAGTCAAGGACGTTTCTTAAATTCGATGATATTGACTTACTGCATAAGATACTCTTTATTTTCTTATATGCAGCTTTTGCTTGCGTATTCTGCTCTTAATCTCTGTTGTGCATCTCCCATCTGATGTTATAAATTCCCCTAGGTATTTAAATGTATCCACTTGGTTAAGAATTGCCCGTTCTATTTCCATTTCACTCTTTGGTGTCACCCAAAAGAGAGATAGAGAAAGAGAGAAAGAAAGAGAGAAAGAGAGAAAGAGAGAGAGAGAGAGAGAGAGAGAGAGAGAGAGAGAGAGAGAGAGAGAGAGAGAGAGAGATAGAGAGAGAGAGAGAGAAGTTGACGGTAAGCTGCTTGACTAGAATAGAATACGATCATAAGTGACAAAATGAACGTTGCGGCCAATTCCTTCGTCAGCACACAAACAACAAACACAGAATGATACAACTACATGAAAAACACTACATGAAAATATACATATAAAAGTTACTTATCTGTTTCCTTGTTGTGGACTGGGCATGTGTTTCATGAAATTTTGCTTATATGATTGCAACAAAGCGACTGAACCGGAAATGTAGTTAAGGGAGTCAAGGGACTATAGGTCAAAAACGCCACAAGCCAATTGATTACCATAGCAATACACGTTCGCTACATACCATGATCGTGTGCCATGCCGGTAAGCGTGTGCGGTCTTGTTTCGCCATCTCATACGATCACCAGAGTTGTGGATAAGATCAGCGTTCTTATCTTGACCATGCCACTTGGCCAAGCCATCCAGGTATTTACTTCTCTGCCTTTCCCTTGTTCTATTCCCCTTAATCTTGCCAGTTGTCACCAAGTTCTCTAGAATATTTCTTCTCATAACGTATCCAAACAAATTTTGACTGTCTACGCATAATTTCTCTAATCAACTTACAGTTTTCGTTAGTCTCTTGTAGGACTTGTTCATTGGTATTTTCTGTCTGTCCATGGTATTCTTTGCATTCTCCTCAAAAACCACATTTCTGCAGCCATCAGATGTTTTTCAGCTTGTCTGCTCATTGTCCATGCCTCACATCCATACAAAAGCACAAGTTCTATGTAGCACTTCAACACTCTTTTTCTCAGTACAGTTGATATCATTTTATTGGTCAGTATGTTTTCCATCTCGCAAAAGGCTATCTTTGTCGTAGTGATTTTTGTTCTAATCTCTTCAAGTCATCTTCCATCAGATGTTATGACTCTTCCGAGATAGTTGTACCGTTTCACTTCTTTAAGAAAATTCCTATTTACTCGTATATTACTTTGTGGTATTTCTTTCTTCTTAGAGACAACCATCTTCTTACAATTTAATTCTGACATATACCCTCGTAATAATTAATCCCAAACGTACTTACTGTTGCAGCAATGTATGGCTACGTGATATTATTGGCTAGTTATCCAGTGCGAAAAAGTAACTGTGAAATCTCACGAGGCAGTTGTATAAGTGACATAAATTAATGCATAACTCGAGGGCTTGAAGTGACATCAAGTAATGCGACTGACTGTTTCACTGTTATCACACGATGCTAGTTTTGTGGACTAGTTATCGTCTGCATCGTGATGTGGCATTTTAATTAAGATTAAGAACAAGGAGCGACTGACCGAGTGGCCCGAATGCCGGATTCTCCTTCGGGACACCCGTGTTCGAATCCTCGGTAAGGTGTAAGTTTTCTTCTGTCGAGGGCAAAATTAAGACTCTATCCTGTACAGTTTGCGGCGACTGCATTAGCTCAAGCTCAAGCCCCCCCCCCCTCCCCCAATCCCCTACCATACACCGCAAGGTACTATATTGGCAGTAAATGACAGTGACAGACAGTTTAGTTTAGTTTAGTCGACGGATCATCATCACAGCATACGGGTGTAATCCGTAAGTGCTCCGTTCTTCTCCTAACTCAAGCCTGAGTCCGGAGAATCTCAGCTCAGTACACGAACTCCGTAGCACCGGCGAGGATCCTAAAATACTTTGGGTAGATTTTTAACATGAAATTTTGTCCGGGCAGCGCCGTTAGGCTACACTTTTTCGATTTCCAACTGCCAAGGGATTATTTACGTGCGCAACAATACACAAGGGCATCCGATCTCACTACCCAGAGACCAGGGGAAATTTTGCTACTAAAAGACCACGTGAAAAAATCCCGGCCCTCACTGGGGCTTGAACCCGGGACCTCCAGCACTCGAGGCGGTCACCATAGACCACTCAGGCCCCCCCCCCCCCACCCCTTTAAGAGACAGTGTAAGAACAATTGTCACCTTGGTCAAGTGTTACTTGGACCCGTAAGGGAATCCGAGAATAGGAACAGTGTAAGCCTCCATGCATGTCGTAAGAGACGACATAGGGAGGGGGGTGGGGTCGTGAGACTTTATCTTGAAGTAAACTCTAGCCGCAAAATACAGTCAGTCATGAACAAGGACTTAGGGCTTGACCACTTCGCCACGGAGACTCCCGCTTTCCGCTGCGCTGCGACGCTTGCTGTGCTGCGGAAGGAGACTGAGCCATATGGGATAAAAACCCGGTGCAATGAAGTCGACCTTGTCGACTTTTAAGCAACTTTTTAAAGCGACTTAGGGCTTACCTAGGGCTTGACGTTAGTTGCTTTAGGGCCTATCTTCCATTTGGAGATGGAGAGGGAGGAGGAGGAGCAGGAGGAGGAGCAGGAGGAGGAAAAGAAGAAGAAGAAGAAGAAGAAGAAGAAGAAGAAGAAGAAGAAGAAGAAGAAGAAGAAGAAGAAGAAGAAGAAGAAGAAGAAGAAGAAGAAGAAGAAGAAGAAGAAGAAGAAGAGAAAGAAAGACAGAAAGAAAGACAGAAAGAAAGACAGAAAGAAAGAAAGACAGACATACAGAAGAGGTTGAAGCACAGTGCACGAGATTCATAACTCCAGCAACGACCCCTAGGTATATCCAATTATTGTGTACTCTTGAGCCGAATGGGGAGGTCTGAAAACGTACACACGACCGGGATTCGAACCTGTTACCTCCAAATGGCGACAGCCAACAAATGTACTTCCACGCATGACCAACTCATCATGATCATCATTATCAAGTGCCCTGCCAACTGGCATAGGCGTTCATGTCTCTCCCTATTTCTCGATCTTTGGTGTTCTGGATCAACTCTGCTGATGATAATCCTCCATGCCACCGTCTCAATCCATCCAGCATCATTTCTCTTGGTCTGCCTCTGCCTCTCTTCCCCTCGATCTTTCCAGTCGTCAGGATGTTCTCCAATGCCTCTCTTCTCATCACATGACCAAAGAAAGCTGTTTGTCTCTTTCTTATTGTTGTATGTAATGTTCCAGTTTCATTAGCCTCTTTCAGGCAATCGTTGTTAGTTACTCTGCCAGTCAATGAAATTCGCAACATTTGTCTCAGGAACCACATCTCTGTTGCCTCCAAGTTCTTCATAATTTGTTCATTTACATTCCAAGATTCAGGTTCTATATAGCACTTCAGCACTCTCTTTCTTGCATACAATGATGGTGACTTATTGCATAAGATTCTTTTCATTTTCTGAAATGCAACTTTTGCTTGCCCTATTCTGTTCTTAATCTCTGTTGTTCATCTTCCATCTGATGTTATAATTGCTCCTCATCATCATCATCATCATCATCATCATCATCAAGTGCCCTGCCAGCTGACGTAGGCGTTCATGGCTCTCCACAGATCTCGGTCTTTGGTTTTCTGGATCAACACTGCTGCTGATATTCCTCCGTGCCACCGTCTCAATCCATCCAGCATCATTTCTCTTGGTCTGCCTCTGCCTCTCTTCCCCTCGATCTTTCCAGTTGTCAAGATATTCTCCAATGCCTCTCTTCTCATTACATGCTTGCTCCTAAGTATTAAAATTTATCCACTTGTTTAAACATCTTCCCTTCTATAGTCATTTCAGAGTCACACTAGACTATATACAAACTGAAAGTTATAGTTAACGACCGGAATTCGAACTTGTCACCTCCAAACTACGGCAACGCCTCGTTAGAGAAACATTTGTCCAACTAGACACCCCAAAAATAAACTAGCATAAAAACTAATGTAGCACCGGCAAACAGTGACGTCATGTCAGTAACCACGGCTTTCATCGTTTCCTGTGATGTCCCCATTTCTACAGAATGGCTTACATGGCACTGCCAATCATGTCTGATGTCAACTAGTCTGTCCCCGTCTAAGAACAGGTAACAAACAGTCCTAACGGCGTATCCTCCAATGCACACCCAGCTGTCTATTCACTATTGATAACATCCATGGCATTGCTAGATGGCCTCAGGTAACTTATCAGCGTAGGTCACACGCCCAATTTCTGGAAACAATGTCGACGATCTGTCTATCTACAGATCAGAACCTCAACAACCCCGAAGCACAGGAATCATCCAGCGACGAGCATAACGGCGAAATTCCGCTGCATTTACTCGTTCAACTAATCATAATTGCAATTTCCGAGCTAGACGACGAGAGCGGGTCTACTCTCAAAGATATCCGAAAGTTTTTATGGACCGCAGGGCTTATTAGTGAATCGACGTGTCTGCGCCGAGCGATGGTTTCCGGATTGAAGTCGGGAAGGCTAGCTCGGCCTGAATGGGCCTGCAAGGCCGGCGTCTATGGCCGGTACGTTTTGGGAGATAACATTCCGGTTTTTGCTGGGAGGAAAAGTCGGCCATTGCAGTTGCGTCACAGAAGCTCGAGTGCTTGTTCCAGCAAAAGACGAACATAGAACCGGCACTAAAACGTGGGGTTTCAAATGTATAGCTGAAAATGAAGAGAAACTGAATCATCTATTAGAAGATATGGCGCGTAGTTTATATTCGAAGGAAATTGATATCCCCTATCTTCAAGCTCTCTCACACAGACACAATGAAGAAATATTATTGTTCACAGCTGACACTTAGTCAATGGACACTAAATGTGATACACGCCACGTTTCGATCCAGCAGTCTTCGTCAGGAACAAAACAAACTTCGTGATTTCACAACGCCAAGGATTATGCGCAATACCCAAAGCTGGCATATAGGTGCACCCGTTCGAGTCTTTAGCTGAAATACAGCCATCATCATCATTATAGAACTGTTGGCACAGCAACACGGTCTATTGGCATATTATTCTTTAAACAGTCTATTGATCCCACGGTGACACGTAATAATGATATCGATGAGTTAGTCCTATTGTTGCAGTGCCTTACTGTTGCTTTCTTGCTGGCTATTTCCAGGAAAGTTGGTTACTTTTGTAATTCCCACAAGTACTACTT